>SMMW01000564.1:1805000-2195000 GCA_004794655.1 Marisa cornuarietis | reverse complement strand
GAGCATTCTTATGACATATACAACACACACACACACACACACATACACACACACACACACTGACATTTCAACTCTGGTTGAGCAGCTGGACTGCTGAGGGAACAAATTATTTCAAGTGCCTACAGGAATAGCGCACCGTTTACCTGAGCTCAATAAAACACAATTTCCTGCTAGTGCATGTTCTGGTATGGACAAAATGCAGGAAGCGCATTCAGATTACAAAATGGAGAGGGAAAAACGAGGGCTCAGAGATAAAACTCGTATTTTAAAATGGCACAGAGGACTGGATGACCTGGATCTGAGTTACTTCGGCTTGTTGGTGATTTTAATGACTGATTTCTAAACATGGGCTTAACATTTTTAGTGTCGAACGTACGGGTAAACATAGAAGAACAGCTACTTGCTACCCGCAGCCCGCAAGCCTTCAGTTCCCGCAACTTCCACGCCATCTACTTGCAAGCGTCTGATTACTGCCCCCTTCCCCAGTCACCTGCCATCCTCCCGCTCACCCCACTCACCCAGTTAACGTCCTCTCAAAAGGAGGCACAAGGAGCGCGCGGTTGATGGCTAGAGTGATGTCCACGAGTCTTCGGCAGTCTTCTCGGTTCACACCCTGTCCAGGATGTGGAGCCGCTGCTTGCCAAGTGTCAAGAGTTTTGACGCACAAAGGAGGGGAAATGAATCCTCCTGCTGCTGAATGAATGCGTACAAGCACGTGGAATACAAAGACCCTACCCAGTCTGTGGACGTGTTGAACAGAAACAGGGGCAGATAGATGGACAAATATGGGGCAGGAGAAGGAACCGACAGCAAAGATAGGGTAGCCAAGACAAAAATTAGATTAGTACATGGCAATAAATGAATTCTCCTGATGAGCTAGAGCCGCCACCCGTCCTCCCTCATCGCGTACCACTTACAAAAATATCAGAGTCATACAGAGTAGACGTGGACAATGACAGACAGGGGCCAGTTGCACAACACGTTTCTAAACCTTAAAACTGTTCTAAAGAAGAAAAATCTCTTCTTAGCCGTTTTGATGCATTGCAAAAAAACATACAAAAAATTGTACTGACAGGACGGAAAGTCAGATTTCAACAACTTCATCTTACTTAAAACAGTTTTAGTTTTAAACATTCTAAAATTTTGGTGTGCACTTTAAACTAATTATCTAAATAGAGTTAAGGCCTAAAAGTGTTTAAAATTAGAAATGTGTTGTGTAACTGGCCCCAGGACGAGTGTACGTCGCGCTTTGTGCGTCCTCGGAGATGTTCTTGATGGAGTGAGTGCCTTTGGCTAGATGTGTAGAAAAAAATATCCATAAGCTTTTCTTGTTTTTGCTCTATCCATTCTTCCATGCACCCCATGCATTATTCTATAGAGACAGCTCTACACAAATCTGTACATACATCCATGCATATAATAATACACACAAAAATACTTGCAAAAAAAAGCAAAAAAAAGTTCTAAAACTTTTTCTGGACACCCGCTGGCTTATCTTTTGTCTCTTAATCTAAAGCAAGACATGCGAGCCTATATTGAATCAGAAAGTAATCGATGGCAGAGGGCGAGAAGGAGAGATGTCTAGCGGGAGACAGCGGCAAGCAGCCAACACCTGACCAGGATGCATGTTGCATACTTAATGTCTTCTCTCCGAAACTGCGAGGGCGAGTCCAGCCTGGGCTCAGGTTACCGCTTTTCTGACTCAACTGTCCGGCCACACGACCAGCTTTCTCAATTAACATCTGCTACACGTCACTGAGCTCAACTGTCGGCATCAGCATTCAGCCTGCTGACGTTGATTAACGAAGAGCTAACCGGAAGTCCAGCTCTGAGTCAGCGTTCATATTTCCCTCTCAACTGAGGTCTCGGTGTGACCTTTACAGCCAGTGAAGCGTAGGAAGGTTTCTATTTTTAGTAAAGAGTGTCTCTTCTCTCCAGTGTGTGGTGACGTGTAGTTGATACCTCATGTCCATGTTCTATCTACTGAGTGGTGACGTGTAGTTGATACCTCATGTCCATGTTCTATCTACTGAGTTGTGAGGTGTAGTTTATACCTCATGTCCATGTTCTATCTGCTGTGTGGTGACGTGTAGTTGATACCTCCTGTCCATGTTTTATCTGCTGTGTGGTGAATTGTAGTTGATACCTCATGTCCATGTTCTATCTACTGTGTGGTGACGTGTAGTTGATACCTCATGTCCATGTTCTATCTTCTGTGTGGTGACGTGTAGTTGATATCTCATGTCCATGTTCTATCTACTGTGTGGTGACGTGTAGATGATACCGCATGTCCATGTTCTATCTACTGTGTGGTGACGTGTAGTTGATACCGCATGTCCATGTTCTATCTACTGTGTGGTGACGTGTAGTTTATATCTCATGTCCATGTTCTATCTACTGTGTGGTAACGTATAATTGATATCTCATGTCCATGTTCTATCTACTGTGTGGTGACGTATAGTTGATACCGCATGTCCATGTTCTATCTGCTGTGTGGTGACGTAATGTTGATACCTCATGTTCATGTTCTTGCTACTGTGTGAAGTGAACTTGATACCTCATGTCGCTGTTCTATATGCTGTACGGCGGCAAGGATTAATACAGAAGTATTCTGAAAAAAATTAAATTATGTTGCAAATTAAAAACCGACTTGCTTGTTATCTTCTTATATTTGATTTCCACAACATGTCCGTTTAAACAAGACAAACAAATCATTGATGAAATTTTTGAAATAATTTTATGACAATATTTAAAGACTGTTCTAGGTGGCGCACTTAAACTGAGTCATACAATATTGTTATCTTGTAAAATACCAGGTGTTTAGAAATCACTAGTGTTGTGATAAACCTGTGGTAAAAATCTTTATCTGCGACGAAAATCGTGACATTAATCCTTGCTACCACTCAAGAACTTAGGACATGAGGTGAGAAGAACGACGAGAGAACAAGGTCGACCAACATACATGTTTATTGTGACCTGTGACAAGGTCTTAACACCTCAGTCACGATCACCAAGCCCATAAGAGGCATCGCTGCCAATCAAGAACTTAGGACATGAAAAAAACGACGGGAGAACAAGGTTGGGGGCGGGTCAGGTTAAGATTTTTCCTCCAGCACAAAAAAGTCTTTGGCAACGAGTGCTTGGTGTTGCACGTGATTGCCTGTCTCGCTTCAGGCAGGACACCAACCATGGAGGCGGAAAGGAAATTCTGACCTCTTGCCTCCTGTGCGTCAGCGTGTCTTAGATTTTGGCAGACTCCCTGGTGAAGGCTGGCCTTTCAGGCCACAGGATGCCAAGTGCCGCTACAGCGCGGTGGTCAGGAAAAAGCAGACGACACAACACACAAGCAAGTTATACTGGATACTTTCAATGGAATCCTCGCCGAGGGCTGACCTTTGCAGACTCCAAATGGAACTGCCGCTCTCTCGACACGATGTCTAGAACGGACCTTTCCACACGTCTGTGTACTACATGTTGTGCTGCTTTCATTTTCCAAACTGTCTTATACACCTCCGGTGTGTCCCTTGCCAGTGGAGCTTCACTAATTAAGGCTTGTGATTTGCTTCAAGTGATTGATTGCTTGATCTTCAATACTCCCCTACTGTAACAGATTAAATTTTAATGTTAGTTTTTTTGCTTTGCTATTTTGATTCTCGTCACAACAGTTTAGTCTGTAGGTAAATAATTTATCAAAACTGACAGATCATACCTGAAGTTATTTAAGTACGCAGTGGAAAAAAGCAAAGAATCAGGAGAAGTATAGGCAAATTAACTAAACGTCTGTAATTACTCGACATAAATGTAGATCCACCACGCAGTCTTAATTTCAGTCTTAGTTACGGCTGGTAATTATTCGAAAGTTGATGAAAGACTGTTTACTATCAGGAAGCAATCGAGAAAGTGCAACAATTATTATCGAGCTAAAATTGCCAGTTCATTTCTGGGCTTTTTCATGTTTTAGTCTAGATAATGGCTCTACAGCTACTCAAGCCTTTTATTATCTGCGTTTCCTTTCCAAGAAGGTGACTTCCGCAAAACGCTAGGAACACCTTTTCACAGGAAAAAAACTCCACCTTGAACTGGACATATTCTGATTCCTTGTTTTGATTGGATTCTTTCATGGTGGAGAAGCATGGAGTGCCTTTGATCCCAATAGCGTTCTTGAGTGCATTTCATTCTAACTGATATATAACGACAGAAACAAGAAGGCAGGACTTTAGCCCCTGGGTGCTGATGTACTTTACTCTTCAGCGCCACAAGCGAGCACGTGCCACCCGCACTCTCACCTGTCTGCACGGCTCGAGGTCATGGCATGTCAAGGTCAAGAAAAAAATTGTGAGAAAGAGGGTGCAAAAACGGGCTCTAAACATTTAAGGACAGCATTTAAAAATAGATGAATGTCAAGTAATGAAATGACCAGACTAAATGCAATTGTTATAGCTACATCGAATTAATCTGTTTAAAATAGTCTCCCTCGGTAAAACCATTTAACCGCCAAAGATCACTTTATATCTTAGTTGGTATTACTGATCAGTCTGACTCTCTTATCAGCACCCATTAAGTCAATCTGTAACTGTAAAAGGCGATACCTGTGGACCAAAGGTGTAAGCCTGTCTTAGAGACTGTTTTATCATTGGCTTAGGTGTGCGGTCGGTTGTTTGGCGGGAAACTATTTCCACCTTGAGGTGATTTTGCACTGTGAAATGGAGAGGGAAGGGCAGGAAAGCTCCTGACGACTGACCCTGCGAACAGCTAGCTGTCACATAGAGAATGGCCCTAGACGAGATATACAGCCTGAGTCTCTGCAGTGGTGACAAGCGAGTGCTTTAATCACTACACTACCGGAAGCCCCTGGTGTGTGGCCAGAAGGGTATCTGTGCACGGAAAGCAAGGATATAACCTCGGCATCAGTCACGAAGCCTCGACATCACCCAAAAGACCTCGACATCACCCACTAGACCTCCACATCACCATCAAGACCTCCTAAGTGGCCCCCTAAAGGCTATTGCCCTGTGTTCTGTCCACATCTGGCTCCGAGTCAGCGGTTCCTACGGATCACAACCACCGCCCACCCACGCACCCACCCCTAGACGAACCTTACTTACTGTTGGGAGAAATCAAAAGGAGGATTTATTATCAAAAACATAAAGTGGAATCATGTATCTCATAATGTGCAATTTCTGCGCTACCACACTCATACCTAGCTAAGTTAAAGACGCTTGAAGTGCAGACCGCCTCTACAGGATGATCGGGTGCCCTGATGCCAGGAAGCTTTCGTCTGCCCTCGTGAACCTAAATGGACGGCGCGTGTTTCTCTCACGCTAGATGACACCGAAAACGCCTTTGATCCTCCGCCTTGGAGAAGATTTCTTCTCACAAAAGGCTGCACAAAGTCCGACTCAGCACTGGAGGTGGGAGGGGTGGCTCTTTCAAGCCAGTGTGGAAATAAAAACCGAATTTCGCCCTAACATCCGAACACGGGTGTAGAATGTTTATAGGAGAATGCAGCCGCAAGGATTCTAGACACGAGTTCGCAGCAAGATGCTAGCCGCAATATTTATTCCTAAGACCTTGGATAAATTCATTCCTTTTGACTTATGAGACATGCAGATATTACATCTTTCACACTAAAAGATGGTTTAATATTTCATATACTACAAATAAACGTACCAACTCACACTGGTCCCGTTTATGCCCATATGTTTGAAAGGTAAATATGGGTAAAGAGGTGTCAAATGATGTGTATACAGATAAAATAACTCTACAAACTTTCCGTTGTTAGGAATAGAAACACCTGTGATGGAAGAAAACTTCAAAATTTACGGAGAACAGTTTCATAATAGATTGCAGAAGCTATCTTAATGCCAGCATCCATTAAAAATAAAAAATGATTATCCGATCATGAATTCTGCTGCAATGTTTGAAGCAAAAACTGAATTATTGAGACAGCTAGCACATGAAAGAGATGAATTATAATAACCTACAGGAAGAATCGTAATGTTTTTTTATTATTTCCTTATCATTACTGAAAGAAGTTTTTCATGGTTCATTAACACGTCTGTTTTCGTCAACTGTCTGTTTTTTTTCCTATCACTTAGCAGCATCAAGCCATGTGATGAAATGTGTGTCCTTCAGTCTGATGTGCTTAATGCTTCTCGTCTGAAGGAAATGGCTCTTGTCGCGAGTAACATTTCGTTTAATAGCGAGAGAAGATCATTCTCAAAGTCGACAGAAAAACATGGATCTTGCAGAAAAAATATTATGCATGACTGTCGCTAAACAGTAGGACTTTTTCCCTTCAGCCAAGTATTATCTGAAAGCGTTTTCGTCTTGTCCCTGTCTTATCCGTGCAAGAAACTTTTGTAAAGAAAACGAGGAATAAATACCTTTAAAATGTTGGAGCGGGGAAGATCGACTAACAAACTATTGGTTTTGACTACTGCATCACTTACAGGATTCAGTTTAACTGTGCAAAATGGTTCAGTTATATAAAATACACAAAAATCTTCAGACTTCTCAAACCTCCTCATCCACGCGAAGAGATTGCGTGCGTCATTCATTCATTAATTCATTCAATCATACTAACACATGATCTTTACAATATCTTTTACTCTGATTTTTAGATGTTACAAACTGCACGTTATTAATGAGTCAAGAAGATCGACAAATCACATCATGCAAACCACATGCCATCTTCAAGGGAAGTCCTGAACCGACCGCGTGCTTCTATATCATGAGAACAGCTGACTTCGCTCACAGCAAACTATTATTCATACCTCTTGTTGGGCCACAGAGTCTCGTCTTTAAAGTAATCGTTTTAGAGGTCTTGAGGCAAGAATTGCCTCATTTTCGTCGGGTGAGTGATATTGACTGCAGATCAATCAAGACGAAGTTTCCCCCCAGCAGCCAGTTGTTGGTGAGCCAGCCATCGGTGCCGGTCAACCAGGCAGGTGCGGGCAAGGAAATAAGAGCAAGTGTATGATTTCCCCGCGGCACGACAGTGGCCATCCATTCCAGAAATTAGCTGGCCCCTGTGTCGCGTGTGATGTGTCTCCCCCTTCTCCTCCCAACAAACCCAGCCTTAAAAGCGGGAACGCCTTGCCCAGTGCACTGATTAGCACAGCGAGTTTAAGAAAGGGAGCGAAAATGGCCGAGAGAGCTCACAAATCAGGAAAGAAATCGGGGAAGAAAGTGGTTACAGCCAACCTCTCCACACAGCCAAAGAAAATAACGTGCTACCCAGTCTTTGCGTCTTTCTATCTCTTGAGGCTCTTTCCCATCTCTCTTCCGCTTGTTTTCTTTTCTGTGGGTTCTAATTATTTCAACACTAATTGATTTTGTAAACATTAATTCAATCATTGAGTTCCCCCGGTGGAGGATATTAACTCACTTAAAGAAAACGCTGTTATTTTTATAATATCTTTTCCTTTCCTGTCGTTGTTAAAGTTTTGGTGTTTATAAACTCCTTTACCTCGTTTTAGCTGTTGTAAGCAGTACATCGTTTAGACAATATCTATATTTATTATTTCTTTCTTGTCTGGTCATCACTACTTGATTGGAAAAAGGCTAATGCAAGGAATTGGTTAAATGGATTGACTTTGCCCATGGTTCACAGTGTCTAAGACATTCCGTGCGTAAGATGACTCTCATCCCCATCCCTCCGCTACCTTTAACCTTTCCTAAAACCAAGTTACTGTTGCCTGCTGGGCAGACGGAGTGAGTGTACTGTCACTGGCCCGGGTGAGCTTCAAACCCTGGAAACTCTGCTTTGTATTCAATGTAGCAAATTTCTCTGATCATCGCGAGAGGAAAGCTATGAAGCATTCTTTGTAGCAATCAATAAAAGGGACTGATTCCATTCACCAAACCTCTGACTCAGAATGAGTATCTAAGGTTACCCGCCATTATTCTTCAGAGTCGTCGATCACTTCCTAGAGACTGAGATGATACGTTAAGCTTTGTTTGAGCTACAACTTGTTTCATCTCAGCCATAAAACATTTTTTTAATTTTGTCTGAAGGAACTCTACCAAAAACACATGAAAAAGGACAGAGAAATTTTTTTTTTCACTTTTGCCTACAATCCAAAGTTTCGGAACATTTTATTAACATTACCTGCTAATGTCTGAGCAGTATTGTGCAAGCAAAAGAGGCGAGAAAAGGATGAGGATGTAGTTATATGTCTGATGGCTCCAATCACTGAGACTGAAAGCTTCTCAAAGTGTGGCAGGGACAGGCAGAAAGTGTCATTAGTTGCAGGTTATTACTGCCAGTCACAGTTGTAAAGGGTCTCGGAAACAGAGATTACATCAGAGCTAAATTACACAATGCAATGAGCTCGGCTGTTATACCACTGAAGCCAGAAAGATCGTCAGTGAACAGAAGATAAAGCACAACCAACGGTCCTTCTTGGTGAGCTTTGCTCACTCACAGCAACCAACTCCTCCAACCAACAGATCTTCTAAAGCTCTCCACGCACTACAACATTTGGCTGTCAGACGGTAAAGCAGAATTTGGAAACCTGCTTCAAAATATTATCTTTCCTTTCTAATGAATGTCAGTCTGACTTAACAACCGAACGCCCAATCAAAGCCATATGCACACTCTTTGGGGCCATTTGTTGTCTAAAAAACTTCGGAAATTGTAGTAAGATCAACCTACGTACTCTGCAAGATGTTCTAAAACTAATCTCTTCACAAGACACCACAATCCTCATAACCAATTAACTGCTTTATCAAGCGATGATAACATGTATCTGTACGGATGAAGAAGTGTAAAGAACTTCTATCATCCATTAAATTGTGTTCATATGTAAGATAAAAAATATGTTTGTTACTTTATCCGTGAAACTAACTTATTACACGTCGTCGCAGTTGTTTTCCCTTGGGTTGAATGCTTTTTTTCAGGAAGTGTATCAGTGCTTTGAGAAATCTCACAGAAGAAAGAACAATTCATTCTTTTGAAGAGCCTCAGACAAGAAAATGAGTAACTGGCGCATTTCTTTATGTAGCTTTAACCTTCTAGAAGTTGTCCCTAATTATTACCAAAAGCCATTTGATTGTGTTGGTTGTGAGACTTTTGAACGAAAGAGATTTGCAGCATTATCATAGAAAGCATTGTTAATGATGTATACTCGTCCTCTGAAGGAGACAAACATTTTATTTGTTTATACACATGAAACTGCTCAGTGGTAGTACTCTGAACTTCATGGGAATGGCAAGTGAAATAGCAGATTGGACGATAGAAACGTTCAGAATCGTTTCCGCTCAAAATTCTGAGTTGCAAAACAATCGTAGACTTGCAATCGTGTACAAAATACAGTGCCTGGGCGATACAAGGCGGACGCCATGTTCACAAATATATTTCCACTGGTTATCGAACTCATCCCGCGCAATGGTTCATCTCTCAAGTGCGGTGGTTGGGATCACGCATCTAGGGATCGTGCCACACAATGTAGAGCCCGGGTACAGTCAGGAAGAACTGAGCAAAGTGGATGAGATTGAAGTGACAAAGAATGACTTCTCACATCACAAAGAAAGGTCACTTTTTCCCCTTAACTCTTCTGACTTAGCCACAAATGTAGCTAAGCGGTTTGTTTGAAATTTTTAATTTTTAGCGGAGATAATTTATAAAGTCATTATCATTTAAGCCCGACTGACCATTTCGTACCTTGTCCTTTCATGAAATGTGTCTTTTGTCATCGATGCAAGCAATTGTTGGAAAGAAATCTGCACTGTGTGAGTACGTGCGAGTACAGATACGATCTACATAAAAGTTTACATTATTTCTCACAATGCAGGCTTTTCATCTTATACTATCATTGGGGTATAAATAGATTTCGCTGCCTATATCTACTTATCTTCGCATGGGTTCGTGATCTAGCATTGCCAGACAGATTAATCGATACTTTGGTGTCAAATAAATTTTCTGCTTCAGTGCCTTTCTTCATCCCACAGGTTACCAGGCTACTGACTCAGAAAACGCCGTCCTTTTGACAGACAGGTCACTGATGACATCTAGTTGCTAGGAGACAGATAAGCATCTTTCAGAACATCGTATGTTGAAGGATGATTTCTTTTTTTTTGGGGTAGGGAAGGGTTGGAAAGGAAATTCTGTCTTTAGAGTTAATGTTACGTAGAGTTCGATTGATCAGAGGAAGAAAGACCTTAGATTGTTATCGAACAGTTGCTCCTGTAACAATATTGTCCTTTGCCTTGCATCCACATTTCCTCTTGCGTTTAAAATTCATCCATTAAAGATATCTGACAGCGCAGTGCTCGAGTGCTGCTCAGTGCTTGTTATCACCTGCGCATGTCACGTTTTGTGACCTCGTTATCTCGGGAGATGCGACCCCAGGTTGTTTTGGGGGATAAAATATCTGCGAGGGATTGATTGTTAAAGGCGTTTGTATTCACAATCATGTGGGGAAGATTAGACTTTGACGGTAAATGTATATTTTATGACTCACCCGTTTTGTCCGTCCTGGACAAACTTTAAATTGCAGTAAATCTGTCCATTTTCTTCTGTTTTGTGTCACAAGCCTTCTCTCTTGTTGTGCTTGTTGTTGTCGTTACATAAATGAGATTTCATCGCAATTCTTTACACCTACTTCATCAGGCTAGAATCAAGGATTCAGCATGGACCTAGTATGATAAAACATTGTAGGATTAAGTGGGACTCAGCCACTTTCCACCAAGTCTGGTCCACACATGTATGCTTTGTCATATGCTACTACATACAGTCACTGATTTGTCTGTCGTAGATTTACCTGTCATTAGCGATGACATTGACATTGCGTGGAGGAGAACCCGTTTGCGGTCAAAAGAAACATGAAAACTTGTCTACCTGTGAAGGAGTTAGGAAACATTGAGCAGTCCCAGTCCAGCACATACAACACTGAGATACTCTTTCTCACCGCCATTGTAGCTACAGGTATTATAGTCTAAACCTTTACCTTGACACTAATCTATGAAGACTTACATGAAACAACCGTTTGGAAACGAATGTAAGGATGTGTGGCATCACAGTATTTTCTCCTCAGTCAGATATCTAAATAAACTGGGCCCAGAGTCCCTTCTTGTTTGTTCTATTAGCTTTCCAAAGGTTTCTAGACCACGAAAGACTGATGTCTCTGCTGGAATTATGGGAAATGTGATGAGACTGAGAAAAACAAGATTCTTCAATATTTGGCTTCCTCATCAAGGCTGTCTCCATGCAAGTCAGACGTGGGCATCATACACAAACACATGAATTTCTACACCCACACAAAGGGAAAGTGGAGCAGAGAGAGGCTAGCAGGCAGAAAGGTCAACAAAAAAGCAACGAAAGAGACAAAACCATTAAACCGCGGACTGGCAGTCACACTTCATGTGGTCTCTCATTTTGACAACAAAAAAAGGAAAAATCAGCACAAATCATGCACAGTTGCCAGTCTCCTCTGTGGCAGTGATAAGGAGGGTAATAATTTACAGTCTGTCAATCCGCCACACAAGCCAGCGATTGAGGAAAGCCAACTCAGTGCATCTCTGTGCATGATCGTCCGACAAGCTACTTGCTGCTGCAGCCTGCAGATACCCAGGGTGGTTGCATCATGTGGGGGGGGGGACATCAAAGCTGGTTAACCCGATTTTAAAAAAGTACAAGTGAAATTATTTCAGGACCTTTATTATCTTTACAGTAAAATATAGAACGTCACGAAACACCTTTCCTATTTTTGTCTTTTGTTCTATCTCTCCTTTTTTGTCTTCTCTGTCATGACCGATGATTGTAAACTATGAAACCCACTTTCAAAAAAAAATCAGAGTTCAGATCCACATTTGTATAAATGTTTAAAGTGATTTAATGTTGCTTCATGTCTGTTAAAAGAGCCAAGAAAACATAAAAAAAGAAACATGCAGATGACTAAAGCGCCGAAGCGAACGTCAAGAGGCCATCATGCAACACGCTTCTCAAGTTTGACTGAGGACGTGCATCTGCAACTCATAAGTTCCACAGTGGAAATGCTTTTATGATTCATGCGTTTGACAGTGGACATGGTCTGCAACACACACACACACACACACACACACACACACACACACACACACACACACACACACACACACACACACACACACACACACACACACACATACATTCACTCATCAATCATATTTTTCGATAGTCTGTATCATCAGTTTGCAAAAAGACTTTTGTCTGAAAAAAGATAAAAAGAAATGAAAGCAAATATCACTAAAGTGGGTCGCTTCTATAGGGCCTGCAGACCTCAGCATGAATTCCGCCAGTTTAGCGGAGTAACTGAAATTCGGACATTCCATCGATCACGAGGTCGATACTGATCTCATGCGGCCCAGACAGCCGTGGAGCACAGCCAAGTCTCCATTGTCCACACGACAAGCTGCTGACCTCGGTCGGCTTCGTGGCCCCCAAGACACGTGTTCTCGTCGTAAGTGGGTCGTGTTTCCGGGTGACAAAAGCAGCTTTGATTTTTTTTTTCCTCCTCTAACTCATTTCCTCCCGTCCTTGTGCTGACGGTGGCATTGCTGGCCTTACACCGTCTGTTAGGCTCACAGATTGTGGTCTGGTGGTGCTGAGTTGCCGTGTGTAGGGGCATAACTAAATTATCCCTGGCCCAGACCAACTTCACTTCTCCCCTATAACCCCACTCAACGTCTTCCTCTACCAGCGTTAATTTTTTTCGAAATTTGATCCCTTTCTATTATTTCCTTCTGAACAAATTTCAATAAAGGACCAATGTTAGGGTCAACTGGCACAAATAAACATCATTCATTGCGAAGGCATGAAAAACATTATACCAAGAGTTTTAAGAACTCCATACATTTGGAATGTGTTTCATTCAGATGCTGAAGACTTGTGCAAAGATGACAGAGATAAAAACTAGAACGAGACAAGTCTTGGAATACATTCGTGGAAGAACTATTGCAGACAACTTCATGAATTGGACAGTAAACTTATATGTCAGATTGAACACGGAGCGAATATAACACTGCGGGAGTCATCCTCTGGAGAATTTCCATTTATTTAACACATAATTTCACTTGTGTAAACTACAAATCTTTACAGCTTTAGTATCTTTGGGAAGGTGGTTCTTTACTGTACAAGGTAGTAGGTGCGAGCTTGACAAGAGATGAAGCACTGTTATGGATGAATTACTTTGCTGATGAATGATGCATTACCTTATGTGTAAAATGTTCTTTTGTATGTGTGTTTTTTATTATTGTATTATTTTATTTCTGCATTTTATGCGTTTGTATCTGCACACAATAAAATAAAATTATATTGAAAAAAGAAACACGATATACACCACCAGACCGTCATAAAAATAACGTGCAATGCGGTATTGTTTTGTTTACGAATAATATCAACCATCTGAAGCTTAATATCAGCAGCAGTAAAATCCTATTGAATTACAAGACTATTAACTGCTTTACAGCTATAAGCCATTACTATTTCCATAATTCGACAACCGCTTTATTTGAGGCTTTGACGAGTGTTTTCTCGTCTGCGCAAACAGCTTGCACGGCTCCAGTGTTGCGGAATCACCTGGTGCTCATGGCAGTGGTCTCTCGGTGTCGAGGTGTTTGCTGGGAAATTGAGTCGCTACTTTCAGGAGTGCAGAGCTGACAGCACCACCTCCTCGGCTTCTATATTCGCTTATCGGCTTCCAAGACCAACACAGCTCTCACACACTGCAACGAATCCCAGAAACTTAATCCTCAGACACTTAATCCCCGACACTTAATCCCCTAGACACTTAATCCCCAGACACTTAATCCTCAAAATGAAACTAAAAAAACTATGAAGTGAATGAAAAATTTAATTCAAATTCAAGTAATTATTTTCATGTAAACATCAAAAGAAGTTTGACAATTAAAATAATACTTAACTTCAACATCTATAACATTAGTTAAAGTTCATGTGAGCTATTAAAGTCAATGTTCTTCAACAATATGATATGAAAAGTGTTGTTAATCAATATGACAGGTAAGCTAATGATCGAAGGTACCCTAATTGGGGCGATTGTTACGTGTCATTAGAGTTACCACGTGACACATTTCTCTTACGGTTATAATATTTCAAGTTCACAAAATAGCAGTTTTGAGTGTTGTGTCGCGATTTTTTTTTTTGGGGGGGGGCATTTTTGAGAATTAAGTATCTGGGGATTAAGTGGCTATGGATTCAATGTCTAGGGGATTAATTATCGGGGATTAAGTGTCGGGGATTAAATGTCTGGGGATTAAGTGTCCGGTCACCACGGCAACACAAGTCTACGTAGCTCCCCATTATGATGACTTTTGACAAAGACTTGAAATATTGGATACCTGGTACCACGTATGTAAGGACAAAATCCTAGCAACACAAAACGTTGTGTTTCTTTTGTTTGCTTGTGTAGACTTGTGTGGGATCGACTCTTGTCTCTGGTGGTTTTTAGGAAACTCGTGTCTCTGGTGGTTTGCAGGAGACTTGAAATCGGTTATGTTTGCTCCCCTCCATGGTTAAAACATGCGAGACTTCAAAGTAAATTATGAATTACATGATAGCCTTTAATCTTGTGTTACCTGAATTCTATGACAGCCTTTAATAGTGTGGTACCTGACTTCTTTGACAGCCTATAACTTTCATTTTTTTCTGTGATCGTTCATTAATCAAATGGTAACAATTATTTTTATGAAATCAAAGCCTTGTTTTGGGAAATTCAAACAATAAAAGATGTCAGTATCTAGCAAAAATTCTTAAAAGAAGCAAAAAGTGGAAAACATGCATGACATGGGAACACTAGTATTTCATTTAAAAACGATATCTGCATTTGTTATTATCCGGTATCTGTTATTCAGAATTCTACTAATACAACACGTCTGTCAGATGAAAATGTAGCACTACTTCTTACTAATTTAATTGAAAATATTTAGTTATATTGCCCTAACAATTTTATACAACTTTTTTCTAAAATCATACCAGTAAATTCATCGTTCTAAAAGAAAAAAATGAGCAAAGAAAATAGAGAGACAATTGGAGAGCAAAGTACTGCTATATGGAAGTGCTCGTTGGGGAAAACGGTAAAGCTTTAGATTGTGGGAGAGAAACAAAACCAAAGAAACATGAAGTTTTATTGGCTAGGCCAGTGGCTCTTTCGCCAATCAGTGCTTTTTTGTATGCCTGTTGACAAACAAATCATAAAAAACATGTCACATTATGTTTAAGCGCACACACACAGATACAGTTTGCACGTGATCGCTGGCAGGGTCCCGGAGAACAAACATTGATGCTTCCACATCAGATCCGGAAAATAAAACCCAGTAGAGGCTGCTGCTGTGAAAATAAAATGTTTAGCACACAGCTCCACAATCGCTGCACGAGGTCGCAAGCAGTTCAACACATCTAGAAATTCCCCTGCACGAGGCGAAACAACAACATTGTGCAGTCCATCCTCCCCCTGCTTGCTTCCTGGTCAGGTCAGACTTTGTTGTTGATGTTGTGAGGACGAAGAGCTGAATGCGGGACAGGAACGGGGGGGGGGTATCTGGAGGACAGGGACAAAAAGGATAAAGGAACGAAGGCAGACACTTGCAGACGACACCCAACTTTGCATTTCCACATCACCTCAGACAATACACCATCCTTTAGTCTTTAGAAGCATGCACACTAGAGGTAATTAAAATGAAAAGCTCTAGTGATTCCGAAAAAGTCTGTTAAGTAGCCATACTCCATGACTAGATCTGTCAGAGTAAAATTGACAGGTGTTCCTTTTTCGTTTTTTTTCCTCCAGAAACCTTGTTTTTTACTGTCCATAGAAAAGTTCCTTTTCAAGACCTACAACGCTGCACATGTTGAGCAATATCACCACCACCGATAGGTATCTTTCCACACCCTTTGTTTAGGCCCACACCCGTTGTCTAAGCTTTTGCCATATTAAAACATGACTACTGCAAGTCTTTCTCGTCTTGCTGTCTTGTGTACCTCATAAACAAACTTCTAAAGCTCTGAAACTCTGCAGCACGACTGATACCCCATGCAACCCAAGGAGATCATACCAATCTCACTGTATTCTCTACATCCTGTCCAGGCTCACATAGAATATCAACTGTTTACAATCTCCTTCAAGTTCTTTACTGGCTCTGCTTACTTTTCTGATCACCTCGTTCAGTACTCTCAATGAAAACACCAACGTGCGTCTGCAGACATTTACTCATTTCCGTATCAAGAATCAAGACAAAAGCATTTGGTAAACGCATGTTAACCCGTTTAACATCAGCCACATGTAATACGCCACGAGCAGACGACACAGTCATTAAAATGTCCTCTAAAAAGGCATTTGTTTCAGAAATATCTAGAGAATTAACCAGTAGTTGATTCTTAACTGTTGTTAGCATCATTATTATGTGTAACTTAGAACGTTTGTATCATATAAGGCAATAGCACAACTATCACTGCATGACCCAGTGTTGTGGAAGGGCGCTAGTCAAGTTAAAATTATTATTATTGTTTATTATTTTTATTATTATATTTATCATTACTAATGTTGGAAGGTTTTCGCTATTTCGTTTTCCTTGCTCTTGAGTCCTGGTGGTGTACAATACTGACTGCAAGGATCTTTAATATGCATTGTTCTTATAATTAAGTGGTATTAACTTTCTGGTTTGAAAAAATGAAAGGTCAAATATCCCTCGATCGGTCTTTATACGTATACATACAGATATACAACAGTCTTGGTCACCGGAAAACATTCGTCGAGACGTTTTTACAGAGCTCAGAAGAGTCACGGATACGAGCACTAAAAACCGCAACAAATAAATAAACAAGAGACCAGCTGTACACATTGTACTATAGCTCTTCTGTCCACTGTGTAACAAATAGCCTGCGCTATCATTGTCAATCCATTAACACGAAAAACTGTTTTCTTCCTGATAAAAGGTCTTTCTCAGAAAACTACCTTTGGGTAAAAGAAAAGGAACTGGCAAAACAAACATGGGCGTTTACGATCCGTCATGCATTTTTGTGTGTATTACATATACACATCCATATCTACACTGCTGTACGAAGACATCTTTCTGCTGGTTGCCTCAAGAAGTCACGCGCCTTCTGACGCATTTCGCACTTTCACCTTAGTTTCACGTGTGAACTTCCTACAGGCTGCTTTACGTAACCTCTGAACTTTCGAACGGCTACTTTATTTCAGGCGGAATACTGATCTTGAAGGCGAAAAGTCATACAATTTTAATGAGGCTCATCTCGGCCAGTCCCCTGGCTTTTCTTATTTCGTGGCGCAATACCGCAAGTTCAGAATTGAATTGTGCTTGTCTAATCTTCTACTTAAGTGCATATTATTTTGGTCGAGTTATCAAAAAAAAAAAATAAAATAAAAAACCTCAAACGTTGAATCTCTTTTTGTCATCAGCAGAACCACAAAGGAAAACTGTATAAAGTGATGCTTTAATTAGGAATTATGGTAGCTATACCGGCTACTGATTGCACTTCATTGACAATCAGGGTTAGCCAATAATAAGAGCTGTAATGAAACACAAAAATGCAATTTACATCCTCCGTTTGGACTAATTTGTTAATATTCAGAACGTTGATCTTGTCCTGAAAGTTGAATGTTTCGCTTAAACTAGCAAATGATGTTGATGTCGATTGCAAATTCCTGGGTTCTAAAAATGCAGAGATTTCCACAGTTTTTCTTTGATTGCAGAGCGGTTGGTGTGTGAAAGCAAGCAAACCTCGTGGTATTTTCGTTAAGGACAGCGCGTGGCAAATTAGCCAGCTGTGTTAAGAGAGAGAGAGAAGACCAGGGCAATACCTTGGGGGATCCTCTAACACATCGACAGTAAATTGATGTATTCACCATAGCCCGAGATGAACCAATAGACAACATATGGGGTACTGGTAGGATAATGACAAAGAGATCAATTGTCCACTAGGCTTCATTCTGTCGCTCTTATTGTCAAACATCGCCGTTTGAGATCAATAGTCCAGCCAGGGCTTAACGCTAAATCACGGGTAGTTCCTGTCATTGTTAGTTTTCTGTTAATACTTACGAGGCAAGTTGTAGACAAGATTATCCAGCTTAAAGAGACAAAAGAACGGTATCGTGTATCTGTCACTTTGCACTTGTAATTTCTCTTAGGGATTCCTAGTAGTGTAACCGGGCCGTCCTGTTGGGATATACCTGGGCTACGCCACAATTAACAGAAAGAGAGTATAGACACACGAGTAGAGTAAGGGAGAAATGGGAAAAAGGGAGCAACAGAAGGAGAATGGAAACAACAGCCTCACACCTCATACAAGCAGGACAGCTAACATCCGAAATCCTTTAATAAACATCAATGCTAATCATAAACAGATACCAAACGTCTCACACCAACCCATCGACGAGTGTCCATTGGTCCATCCTTATAAATGGTACGAATCTCACCCCGTTATAGTAGACTACTTTTGTAAGATTTAAAATAAACTATTTTCTTTCGTTGTTTGAAATAACAAAATGTATATTGAAGGTCCAGTCTTTGTTAATCGATATATTTACATTATCCAATTACTTATTTCTGTATTCTTTACTTTTTCAAGGTTTTTTATTTTTCCTCTTAATTTTTTTTCTTCATTTTCGGTTTTTTTCTTTTCTTCTTATTCTAAACACACACACACACACACACACACACACACACACACACACACACACACACACACACACTACTATATATAGACCAGAGTGCGTGAGCATGCATTTCCAGCATTTTACCGGAAGAAATCAAGGGACACGAAAGCAGCAATTTGTTGTCAAGCTAACTCTGAAGTTACCATAGGTCAGGCCACTCTCAGCAAAGGCTAAAGACTCGTCAAATTGCCCGGATGTTGTGCCGCGTCTCTTTGACGTCCTGACGGTGAACTCTCCTCACTTTTAATGTAGGTCAAAGAATCGAAGAAAGTTCATCATGATGTACGCCAAAAGGAAACACTCTCTCCGCTTGGAGATTTTCCGGTCCTGATTGTAAAACAAAGGGAGTCTGAAGTGTGAAGCTGCAGCTAGAGAGAAGTTATTAGGTCCTCACACCCTTTCTGGTGTTTACCACGGAGAGGCCTACCCTGTGAAAAGTGCTGGCAGAATGAAAGGATTTTAAGAGTCATCCTTTACGGTGCACATTGCCGATTGCTATGCCTCGAATTTCTAGTGTAAGCCAGCGTTTCTCTTTGAAATGACTTGCGCCATTCGGATAAGACAAAAAAAAAACAAACAAACAAACAACAAAAAAACACAACTGAAGATGCAGGGAGTATTCATCGCAGAAAGCAAGGATGCTCGCAGCATTAAACAGCTTTAAATTGAAAGCAAGGCTGCTACCAGCATTAAACAGTAATCGTATAACAATGTACCAGTTTTATTTGGCAGTGCTGCTCAGCAGCACTGCCATAATAAAACTGGTACATTGTTATACGATTACACTTGTACGACCAGAAGATAATAAGGTTAATAAGGCAGAGGATGTGAGTATTAGTATTATAAAAACATAATGAAAACGGTGAACCAAATTAAGCGAAAGAAGCCTGGATAATATGCAGATTCCGCTGTCAAATTTTTAACGTATTTTAAACCACAGCTAAACAAACTTATAATACAGGTTGCAGTGAAAACTTCATCTTCATTAAAAGATGCTAACAAATATGTCAATTCTCTCATCGATCTACCCCCCTACAGCAAGAGGGACAAATTAGTAATAAGACTTTCATTAATCGCCAGAGGGAAGTTAATTTTTTAAAGATGTGCTGCTGACGTTGAATGCCTAGAGTAAGTCAGCGAGGATAACTGTCAGGATGTGCCCGATGGTATGTTGCGATGTGGACAAAACTGTCCTTCAATAGGGGAAATAGTTTTGAGGAAAGTGCTACTAAAGAAGATGAAGATTTAAGTCTGTCTTGAGCTGGGCAGCTGATGTGCAGGTTCACGCATGTGACAGTCTCCACTCCGGACTTTATCTTAAGAAATGGCGAGCAGTGATGTCGTGGGCTGCACTCAAACCAGAACCAAACAGTCTTTCCAGACCCGCTCCTCCAGCTGTTTTTGAAGAAAAGTAAAAAGATTTACAAGTGCAATTAGTTAGGAAGTTTAACATAAATTCATACATACTGTAGACACACGTGCCTCCATAATTATATATATATATATACAAACGCATGTATACCAACCGTTTTTCGCCGTTCTTTCAAAAACGACCAACAATTTTATGGCTTATAATTACTATTCATGATAACAAGAATTTTAAAACATTATTTTATCTGTTTTTTTTCTTTGTTTAGACGCTTTCACAATATAGAAATTTTTCTGTTTTCATGACTGTATAGAATTGACTCAACACAAGAAGCTTGAGACAGTCTAAAATTATTTCTATTGCAAACTAAATTTCCAAGTCTTATAAAGAGTGAAAGATGTTGGAGTAGCGATGTACCAATTCGGTTCTAATTCCAATAGTTCTTACCCTGAAAGCTAGCTGCCTTCTTTCAGAACATGAATTAAGCAGACTGAGTCTCACCTCGGACTGGTCAGGTCAACAAGTACATTACAATAAGTGCTTCCGGAGCACAGCCAGGTCACGAGTCCATTAAGGTAGAACCGTCTGGAAGCCAGACACAGAAGCGGCTTCACAAGTCTAAAGATACACAAAAGATGCTTTCGTTACTGTACCGTGTCCATACTACCTTTCATTCGCCATTCATTGTAAAAAAAACGTTACAGTACATTGTGAAAACACTGTTTTAACAACAACAACAACAACAACAACAACATCATCATCAGCTTGTGTTTATTGTCAAATCCTATTCCATTTTTCACTCCACATTCAGAAAACAGTAAAGCCAAACACATACGTACAATTTCATCTGCATATATAAAATATATACAATAAA
Organism: Marisa cornuarietis; assembly: GCA_004794655.1. Lineage (NCBI taxonomy): Eukaryota > Metazoa > Mollusca > Gastropoda > Architaenioglossa > Ampullariidae > Marisa > Marisa cornuarietis. Next base: position 2,174,086 of record SMMW01000564.1, on the reverse strand, counting down.
GAGTTATTATTATAATAGACAGTTACTATTGTAATAGACACAACAAATGGGAAACATGCTGAGGAAAAATTAATTACAACACGTAGACACCGGAAGTCCGTTTCCTCTTTTCTACTTTCATGAATTTGTCCAGCAGAGAGCAGTGTGGAGAAAGTGGGGAGAGAGGAGGAGGGAGGTGGAGGAGACGATTGGAAAGGAAATTTTAAATCATCTGATAATTTAATGACTCACTTGAAATAATCCCGGGTCTTCGGGCTGTGCAATCGCTCGCTGTCAGGGTTATTGAGTGTAAAACGTTTCCCGGAATAAAATGAGGATTGTCCGTTTCCGTTAATTTTTGTGGGCTTTGTTCGTGCGAGTAATGTCTTTCCAGAACCTGCCACCTCATCTGCAAAATTTGTGCAAGATGCGATAAAGTGGACGCCGTAGCCGCACATGTCTGCTTCCACGACACTGAATGTCGTCGATGATGTAATCAACGCCTGCATCAGCAAAAGGTGTGCCGCATTATAGAAGCTACACGATCAAAGCATTGCAACCAACAGTCTTGCGCCCCCTCTCTCTCTCTCTCTTACACACACACACACTAACAAATTTTTCTCATTCATTTACAAATGCTACTCTATATATATATATATATATATCAATCTTGTGTCTTTGTCAACTAGATTTTATATAATTTACATTAACATTCATTCATACACATGTACTTATTCCCTCCCCAAACCAAAAATGCGCGCACGCGCACGCACATATCCACCCACCCACACATACACACATCTACCCCCCCACCCCAAACACAGACAAAGAGAAGGTAATTTTTTAGCTCATGGATACATCTTAAACATAGGAGGTCAATGGGTTGAGACTAGTTAACAGACCGGACATTTTCAAGTGCAAATCAATACTGACCGCCATGTTGAGCGCATTTTCACTGATTGAATCCGGTCCGTCAAAACATGCTGTGCTGTTTTCATCACCCGCATCCTCACATTGGTAGTAATTCCTGCAGGTAATTGTTGTGACTCAGGACTACGGCTGGAGTCAGGGTTTTATTAATCATTTTTGGAGAATTTAAAGCTACAGTCATGGGCAAAACCTGGAATCATGATGGCGCCCGTCCTGCCACTACAATATTGCTCTATACGTAAAAGGGTCTGCAAATGTGAGTTTGAAATGACAAGCTGAAAACCAAAAGTAATATTTTCTGAGAATGTTTGGGACTACAAACAAAGACGACAGTGTAGGGGTGGTGTACAAAGATGGCGCCCCAGGAACATCTGAATTCTTTCGCCATCTAGAATACAACAATAAGGAAGGTACTGGACTTGCCTGATGCTACATGGACATTGTAACACTTTGTGAAGTAGGATGGAAATAGAGTTGAGGGGTCGGATGAACAAGTTTAGTGGAGTCATGGGACTAACAATCCAGTCAACCACTAAGTCAATCTGCCTCCAAGCTTGCTTAACAGTCTGTTTGCTGTGTGCTGTTGTTCGATCTGTTCGTCCGTCAGAACGTTAGTGGTAGTTCCGATCCACATCAGAGAGTTGTTTCCACCCCCGTATAGAAACACAGAGAGCCAATTTTTGCAGCAAACGCACGAAGCAGCTTCGGTAAAAGGATTGCCTCGATGTGAACTGTTGAACTTTACAGATCGCATGTCGTATCAGATTCTGTCGACTAGAGCGCGTTGGACCATTCAATAGCACTTACGACATTGCATTATTCTTCTATTTGCCTCCAATACAAAAAAATACTGATGCAAAGTGTACACAGCAAGATGCAGGCATTCACTCGTTGGCTCACTCGTCATCAGCAACTGAACGCTGCATTGACTGCCCATCTATTTGCCTACTTGTTCGCCGTCTCCTTTCTATATCTGTGTATGTGCCAGCTCGCGCACGCGTGTATGTGCGTGTGTATTTGTAGGTAAATCTCTGTGTGTGTCTGTGTTCGTGTGTGTGTGTGTGTGTGTGTTCGACAGACGGTGTGTTTGTGTTTACTCGTGGATTACTGACCTACTCACACTACTTACAAATGGATTCTCGTATGACTGCTCCAGTCTTACTAAGCCCGCTGATTGGCGCTGACCACGTGACTGGGCCACATGGTGCGAGCGGACGTAAGTGAGATGTGATTCTCTTGGCGGGTAAACACGACTGCCATTCACACGTGAAACTCGATCACCGACTGCATGATGGCGGCGCCACTTGTCACGCCACGTGCATCTACCGCTGGCAGAAAGACTTAGAAAGCAGTTCTGGGACCTTCCACACCGCTGCAACTCGCCTTCCTGTCGGCCTTGAGGGAGAATGGCGGGGAAATGGGGGAGGAGGGAGGGGAGGAGGGGGAGGAGGACAGAAACAGCTTCATTAACGTTAATGCCGTGGGTTCTCTCATAATGTGCTTAGTTTTAATGCTCATGTAATTTGCAGATGGACTAAACCAATAGAGAATTGGGATTTGCATGAAGGGATCGGTACATGCAGACAGACAAAGTGTGTGACTAGCTGCACTAATTGTGAATTCAACCTGATTTTCCTCACGAATACATGTACATGTTATTATGGAACAACAGTCTTTTCTTGCTAGGGGAGCTAACATGTTACTTTTCGCGAACTACAAGTTAATCACAATTATTCAGCAGCTAGAGGAACAACTATGTAATAGTTCTTCATATCTGTGTGAATATCCAAATGCCTAATTCCGAGAATTCTAATGAATACACATTCTCTTCGTTAGCCGTCATCGTAGGTACCTTTCATCTGTTAAAAGTTTGGTTAGGTCTAGTTCTTAACTTTTATTATGTAGATCACGTGTTCAAATTTATCTTGCAACATTTTGTTTTGCCATGCTCAAACATTTCATGTGTGTACCTCTCTTTGTAGACGAAAATGAGCTACCCTCTCTCTCCGCATGTTAGCCGATCCTGTTTTCATCAAGCCAACAGCAAACACTCTACTCTCAATCCCCTTTGAACATGACGCACACAAATGGAGACCTGCTCCTTCTGCCATCTGCAAAGAGCGACCTCTAGTGGGCTTGGGAGGTAACATGTATTGACCGGACTGTCGTGGAGAAGGGACCCGTCGCACAGTGTTTCCTCTTGGGAAGGGGTGTCAGACATGAAACTATAAATACCCACAGGCGCAAGCACGTGCTGCCTAAGGCTGCATCCTTCACATCTAGCTTTACATCATCGAGGGATCTGTTGGTGATTAAAGGTCTACAAGGGTGCAATATTTTCTTCCACTGACTGAGCTGTGCTCAGCACAAAATAGTCTTTCCCGAAGACTGAGTGAATAGACCTTCCCTCGTTTTTCAAGATACGTCTACAAAATATTACAACCCCAAGAGTGAGATGAAACTCATGGCATCAGGAATGTAGCTTGTCAGTGGGAAATTGAGGACCCATTGAGGGTGTATTTGTGGGGACTCTTGACAGCGAGGTTTAGGCCTTTCTCGGTCCACAGTTATGTTCGTAGACTTGTTTCTCGATGTAGTGGTTACTAACTCGTCTAAGCTAGTAAAATCTTTACTGAGCTCAGAATAGTGGATTAAAAAAAGTTTTGCACTCGTTGTAAACTTTATGGAAAGCAAAAACACAAGTGGACAAGAAGCAGGATTGGCAAAAGAAGCAGGGGACGAGAAACAAGAGAATAAAACATGAATGAAAAACAAACGGTTCCATCGACTGACATCTTTCAGGCTGCTGAAGTAAAGGTCACACTGCCAATTCTAAGACAGTGCAGCTATTAATGAGAGTAACAGTCCAGAGCCTTGCTGAGAAAAAGTATGGGAAAATACATAACTCCGGCTTAACGGTACTTTTATTTACTATAATGAAAAGGGAGAGGACAGGTCGAGTAGAGGATTGCAAGACCAAGCCTTTATAGAAGGTTAGCAGTTTACAACAATCATGACAAATCCATTTTAGGGATTAACTAGAGAAGGGCGGTAAGCACGAAATGTCAGATAGCCGCCACTGTAAACGTAAGATAGCTTAGGGCAGATGAAGCTAGCAGTGACATCAAAACCCTTATAAACGTGAAACAACGATAAAAAACGAAAAAAAAAGCAAACGCAGAGGTTCTTTTTATACGAATTTCCACAAATTTCGAAACAACTTCAGAAGCAATGATAAAGAGGAAGACATCTAAGCTAATGCAACAATGCGTCCACCCGTTAACCATGTGACACAGCTAGTAAGGTTAGTCAAATCAGATTATAATGGTAAAATAAATTTAGTGAGGAAATTGTAGTAAAGAATGGCTGTCATGCTCTTCCTCCCCCTCCCCACATAGCAATGTGTCGATGGAGTTTGAAAGTAACAGTAATGGCTAGTGATGCTATTGCAGATTCCTTCATTTCGGTGAACGCATAAATGTACCCTGTGAACGTGAGCAGAGACAGTAGCCATTCGTTCTTCTGCCGTTCAAAGGTACTTAGCTGCGCATTCATTTAGCCAGGGCTTGTCCTTTTCTCCCGAAATCTTCCCTTGAGGTCGGGAAAAGTTCAAGACTGTGCAAAAGTCGACAAGCGTTGTTGCGCCGCCGATGAAGATGAAAGGGAAACAAAATATTATCGGTCAAAGTTCGGACACTTTCGCTGCGTTTCCTCGAACAAGTCATTAACCACTGACACAATGGGCAACAGTATTGAAACCTGTGAGAATACATAAGCATTGATCGTTACCTGTAAGTAGCGGTCCTAGCTCCAGGCAAACGAACCCCTTAGCGAGGCGAGTAAAATAAAAACGTTGACGTCATTATAGAGGCAGGAAATCGATGTAATATGCCTGCCTGCCTGCCCGCCTGCCTGCTTGCTTGCTTGCCTTTGTGATTTAATTCACCACCGTCCGATAAAACGAGGACAAATTGGCAAGAAAGCGACTAAAATAGATTTAGTCTGACGTCAGTGTTCGTTGCGCCACCTCTTCTTCGACCTTCCCTGTCATTTTTGTCATCTCGCTTCTTTTACTGGGGTTTCAAGGAGTTGTTTTGCTAACACAACTCAGCGTTTAACCTGAATGTTAATTAGCATTGTCATAAAAGGGAAAGTGAATCTTTAGCTTGCTTTTGAAAGTGTTTTTTCTTATCAAAGCACGAAAAATGTATGTATGCATAGTCAAAAAGGACCTTGCAAATCTGCCAATTTAATTATCTCAAATTAAGTTTCTTTAAAGTAACGAAAACAAACCAACGAACGTGACAGGATATATCTCCCAACTCCCCCCCCCGCCTACATGAAACAAAACAAAACAAAACAAAAAAACAAACAAACAAACAAACAAACAAACAAAACCCAAACCGGAACAACTTTGCTAGCGCTTTGGTGTTTTAATTCTCTTCCTTTACTGATTCTTGCAGACAGATAAAGTTTATTTTCTAATTCTCTGGTTATTGTTTATTGGAAAGTTTTCTTTGAGAAAGACCAGTGTTACCGGCATGGCAATCCCTGCAATCAAAACCGTTGATCAACAACTCAGCAACTGGGTTGAACCAGAAATGATGCTTATTTAGGGCGGAAAAGCTACTTGTGCCTGTTTGCGCATGCGCTTGGCTCCTGCCCTCGGGATCAGCTGCAGGTTCATGCAGAATGCTGCACACGAGGTTGAAAACTCGTTTTTCCTGTGATGAGAGGGTTCGAAATGCTCCCTGGCAATATTTTTGGCATACATCATTCTAACCCGAGAAATATCAATAAATAATATTAGGCTTTCGCTTCAGGGACAGAAGATAGATGCTCTGGCCTGGAGAGAGCCGGAACATGTCCAGCTTGTATAAGTTGCTGAGCTAAGACACGCTAAGACACGCCAGACGATTTTCACTTAGACGTCCGTCGAAAAAAATTTACTTTAAAAGATTGAGTCGTTTTCTTGTCGTTTTTCAGTGAATTTGCGACAAGTCTTAAGGCAAGTTACATTTTAACTGTAGTAGTTGTAGTTAAAGCTAAGGAAGGCTATAGCTAAATAAAAATCGACAGCTGTCTCAAACATGGTTTTGCTTTTACCTCTAATCTTACATAATTGTGAGCTGCCGAAAAACCCAGCAACAGCTGTAATCAATACTGTTTTTAAAAATTCATCTGTCATGGTTGGGGCGTTCCGCTGGCGCTGTCACCAATACATGAACAGTGAAGTTTGGGTGTTCGGGGTTCAGCTATCGTCTGTTCTTTTTCTGCATGTGGCATCTGTTTACAGGGCTGGCTGCCTTGCCGTGATAATAGTCTTAGTTGCTGGCTGGGCGTAAATCCTATATCCTATAGATATATGACATAATTTACTATTATTATTCTGACAGTTGTAATACCTAATGTGGACGAAGAAGTATTCAAGTAAATTTCTGTCCCGGAACTCAGGTCTTGTCAACAAAAATACTAATGCGTGACCAGCAACAAACAAAATGAAGAAGTGTCGAGATATGAGAGTATGGGAATAAGAAAGCTAATGGGACTTGAGTATAAAAATGTCGGCAAAAAATGAAGTAAATCAGGGTTGAAGAACACGTGACCCAACAAGCGGGAAAGATGTTAGGGAGCAGCAGTAAAGCGGTTGTGTAAGGAGGTTTAAAGACGCCTACAGAAGACAAAACATGGCGGAGGCATGAAAGATGCCTTGTTCATAAACGTCACATACCTCCTAGATATAAGAAAGACAGAAGGTTTTATCAACCGCTTTTTTTGCACATTTTAAAACGTTTTCGTTTAAATGCGTCTCTGGACATCTCATGGATTATGTAAAGTTTGGTAAATTAAGTTAACCCTTTATAAGTCCTGTAGACTTTTTATGACAATGTTCATGTTAAAAATTTTTCTCAAAACTTATTATCAGCTGTCTAATTTCATTTCAGAACTTTTTTCTCTTTATATAATGCCAGTTGCCGTAGGGCTGTGTCAACATTGCGTTTCACGGAAGACATTTCACATTTCTTATTCATTATAGTGAAAGTGTTATTAGGACTGTCATTCGTGGCTATTTTTAGAAGGCATGTGCCATATTTCTCAAGATTCATTGAATATTTTGCAGCTTCTGGGCTTTGAAAAATGAAATTTCTTCGCTGCCATTCGGTTCAGAGAAAAATTCAAGACAGTCTCAATTTTATTTTCGCCTGCTTTGCTACTTGTGACCACACAGCTTTTCCTCTTTATATTCTTCAAATAAATTAGTTTCTCGTAGCCCGAATTTAAAAAAAATCTCTGCTGACATCAAAGAAAAAAAATATCATCGTCCAGCGGAACGACTACGATCAATAACGGTTTAGTAAAGGAACTTGCAGATTCTTCAAAGCCGGGTTTGAAAGATAGTTCTTTCAGCAGTAGCGTGGCGATGAAATGACTGAAGTTAAAGAGAAGAAATAAATATTCGTTTAAACTGCTCGGCGTTTTCTTGCCCATGTTTGCTTCTTTCATCGACGTGCTGAAGCTGCCGTTCGAGTTACCCTAGATTTTCAACTTCGGTGATTTTTTTTGTTGTTCGGTGCCCGAGCTCGCTGGCTGCTGTTTTTGCACACGGCTCTCGTGGCTGCATGTCGTCTCGACTGCATCCTGTCACGTGTGTGCGCAGAGGGTTTGCGCTGTCGGATTCATCTCTGCCTGCATCACGGACCTTCAATTAACGAAGGTCCGTGGCCTACATTGTCCGTGTGGATTGTTTGCTGAGACCTGCTGAAGCGTGGTCAATCTGTGAGCACCTCGTGCACGCGGTTCAGATGTCACGCTGCTCTCAGTCGAAATCTGCTTTGTTTTGTTTTTGTTTTTTTTTTCTTTATTTGCGCGCTTCTTAGGTGGCCTTTTCCATTGAGTTTATTATACGAACAATAATTAAAGAATTAGGAAAAACACATATTTATAATGATATATGATATATTTAAGAAGAGTTTTGTAATTTTCTACTTTCCTTACGTATTGCTGGCAACTGAGTGGTTCTGAGGCTGAAGAATACAGTCTGTTGCTTTGTCTCTAGTGTCCTACAAATTTCGTTGTTAGGCGCTGTGTTCATGTAAAAACGGGATTTATTCCATTTGTAATTTAATTTCTCTTTGATTTTTGCTTGTTTAGAGGTTTAAGATATTAGATATTTGTTCCTTCTTGTTTGGTTCCCACAAACTCCAAAATATGTATCGAAAATCAAGAAGAGCATTGCTTTGTAAACAGTGCCTTCATTTCCTCTGTCTGCTGCTCCCTTCCCTTTCTTTAAGCTAGCCTGCCTGCATGACTACACATTTATCTGCCTGTGTGCCAGTGGGGCAGATAGCGTGACTGTGCAACCGGCCCCTGGATACCTGTCTGCCTATCTGTTCGCAAGCATCTCTCTTCTTTATCTGTAAGCACCTCGTTTTCAAGGAATGTACGTGTACGCAGATTCAGCTGAGCAATTAAGATGTTGTTAGCGGTCCTAAGAACCAAAACTTCATTCTTTGTGGTGTCATTCAGAGCTCTCCTAACCTTTTTCTCGCAATATTGGCAGAACGGACAAAAAGGTGCTTTGAATAATTGCCCATTACTGCAGCGCTGAAGTAATTAAAATATTTAGGCGTCCTTTCTTCCCCATTCTCTATCTGTCTAGATCTTCGCTCCAGTCGTGAAATCAGTCAAATATAAGGAAAAGCTGTGAGAAGAAGTTCCCCATCCACTCCATCAAGATATATTATGGTGGTTGCCAAAAGCTTGAGGGATTTGTTCCAGACCTGATCGATCAAGACTCTTTGGGTGTCAAGAAGTACTTCGGCTCAAGGGAATAAGGCATTTATGCCGGAGTACTTCAATGCGTGGCGACCCGCTGGCACACTCGTATTCTGTTACATGTTTTGCATAAGTATTGCCGTAGAAGATTGGAGGGCTAAGCGGTATCCCCAGCTCCCTAGGGTAAGAGTAACTCTCAGACACCGCCAAAGGAAAGGTCGAGATTTTATATCACTTTTAACTTTGAAATTATGTCTCGTTATTCATTTCCATCTGCACGGAGACCAAGGGAACCGGTGCTAAGAAAAGTTTGTTCTCTTGAGATTATGAAATGCAGCTGACAGCAAGTCGGTTTGGTATCCAAAGATCTATATTATGCAGCAGACGGCTAGTGGCTACCTCTTGCTGGACAAATCCTGAGGTCGGACTATGCAGGTGACCGATCGCAGCTCTTGTAGACCGCATCTCTGTCAATTGATATGCAGTATTACAGTCTGCACACAGCTGCTGCTGATCGTTGTAGAGGACACTAAGTTATAAGACATCCATAGTCAATCTGGGCGATAATAAAAGCAGCAGTAAACACTGCTGTTGCCTTTTGATACCCCTCGCAACTAATCAATGTCTGTATAAAAAGAGATCAATAAAACCTCAATAGTATATTGCCATACCAACTCAATCATTTGGGATTTTCCGACATTGTTCTGTGTCTATGGGAGGAAATAAAATAAAGTGTGCCTCTTTCTACTGCTCCGCGGTCTAGATATGTAGCAACTGTAGGACTAAGCATATCCACAGAATAACACTTGCATCCTTACGACTGTGAATATTTTTACAATTTTGTCAAGATTTTTGAAATGTTCCAATAGCCAATGTCTGATTATTGCAATGTTATGCCTAGACAGATCTGACGAGAGCTAATGCAAAAGGATCAACAATAAAATCATTCATCATTCCTAGTCAGCTGTCAGTTTCGTTTCTTCGATTTGTTTTCGTATCGCCTTCAGCTCGCCTCCGCGCGAGAGAAGCTTATACTAAATTAATATTATTATTAGTAACAGTAGTAAGGAAAGTCGAACCTTATTCATTTTCTTTCTTTCTTTCTTTCTTTCTTTCTTTCTTTCTTTCTTTCTTTCTTTCTTTCTTTCTAGGTCTCTGTTTATATTCATGTACTCTAGTCTCTCTCTCTGTGTTCTGTGTGTGTGTGTGTGTGTTGTTGTTGTTGTTGTTGGTGGTGGTGGTGGTGGTGGTGGTGGTGGTGGATTCTCTATATCTGTAACATATCTTTTTTGGGGGAGTTTGTCGGTCGATCGGTTCTCCCACCAGTTTGTTTATATTTGTATTTTTCATTGTTTTCTGATTCGCGAACATGGGAAGGACAGGCAATAGGTAGGGAAAGAGATGAGTTAGGTGTCACCACTCGCATCACACAGCGTATAGTCAAGGCTTGACTGGTGAACTATGAGGTCAAGTATAGTTATAGTCTGGGCTTGACTAGAGAACTATAAGGTCAAGTGTAGTACAATTTAAAGTGACCATGTTTAATCTGATGATCAAGAAAGTCAAAGTTTACCTATTCGTTCATCTCATTGCATGGGATAACTTGCATGCATGGCCATCAGGAGAGGTTTGGTTTTCAATTTTTATGGTTTCCATTAAAAAAGATTAAAACAACCTTTAAAATGAGATAAAATGAAGTGCCAAATGTCCATCGGAGATTTTCTATTTCCAGACAATAACAGATTAATCAAAGGTCTTGCTGAAAATCTCCCAGTTTGCCCATCACTCTTGTGTTTGTGCACTAGACGGCTGTCACTCGCAGGAGGCATCCCCGCAAGGTCTGTTTGTTTGAAGCAAACACAAGATGTCTGGCTGAACCTCAGATCTGGCCAGTGAAAACCAAGCTCTTCTAGGAAAGAAAGCACAGGACTCTGTGGCATGACATAATGTCACGTGACAGTATGCTTCCGATCCCACAGCCCTTGACAGCACACACCAAGAGACAGACAACAAGGAGGTTAATGATAAGAAGAACGTATGTCTTCCTGGGATCGTGAGATTAGCTCACCTTCTCAACATTTTTGTAATTTTTTGTTTTCCAAGCCCATTTTGCAATAAATTTATAAATGTCTACTCAAAGTCAAATTGACAGAAGAGGGTTAAGCACATTTTCTTCAGAAGACTCACAGCAAATGTTGAGTTACAGCACAACCTCAACACCCACGGATTACAGACTCTACCTCTCGGGCAATTTCTAAGACACGAGAGGAACAACTACCCGCTCCTGCGACTGCCACAGCTTCCAACGCCATCGCCACCACAACGACTACAAATGCTATTGACGACCAGTACACGTGCACCAGAAGCGCAGCTATACATAGTGCATTATCAGGAGATTAGCGAGTTATTAATTTTCTTGCCAGAATACTGCATCCTCTGTTTACTTTGCTCTTCATTTTCGAGAATATTGATAATGCATTTTTTTCACTAGCAGAAGAAGTACTTTGCCGACGAAAACTAGTTTTCAGCCCCTTCACATCAATATCTTCTTTTTATAACACTTCCATATTTCCCCGTCGTGAGAGCGGAAAGGGCGAGATGATAACATCATAATTTACACCACCCTCCACAATCCCGCCTGTCGCGGGGAAATCTAAGATTTCAAAATTAATCCTGAAACCTTGCGTGCACTCGGGCGAGTCGTCTGCAGCACTAGGCCAGTTATTAGTCTTCTCATTGGATGCTTTCAATAACTTCCCCAAGTTCAGCAAAGGTTGAAGCTGCGTAAGGACTTGAAAGTTTTTTGAAACACATCGCTATCTAGATGTGTGTGTGTGTGTGTGTGTGTGTGTGTGTGTGTGTGTGTGTGTGTGTGTGTGTGTGTGTGTGTGTGTGTGTGTGTGTGAGACAGAGAGAAAGACTGAGACTGTCTCTTTGGTGTAGGCCATGGCTCAGAACAGAAGAGGGTGAACATAAAAACATAGAAAACATAAAAGCATGTTTACATAGATATGTTAACTAGCATAGTTAGCATTCCAGCTCCAAAACCATAATATAATAATAAATGCATCCATATTGTAATCTAGCTGATTTCCTGGTTCATTTAAACTTTTGTAAATATACACCTTTTGGTGAAGCATGGATGTGTAAATGTCTCTGGTTGTATCTAGTGTAACACATCAGCACGCATGCAAGTATGCGGTCAGATGTATATATAATATAATATAATATACATAAAGTAATATTGCTACATGCTTAGCGTCTAAGGCTTGACAATGAATTAGAACTAGTTAAACATATTAATATTGGTATACAACAGAATTTTACTATTGGTTGATGGAGTTTCTCAAATTCATTGCACTATATATGTATATAGCTCGCTAGACAACTTGTAATATGTAAAGTCCATTCAGATGTTTCCCCTGATATGATAGAACTTACGTGTTAAAAAACTGTTATTTTATAAAACTATGAAAAGAGAAATCTCTAGACTTGTAAAATTTCTTTATATCAATCCTTGAATAGTCATATACATTGTTTTTGCCATGAGATAGCCTTAGTTGCTGACTTGGCATAAAACAACAATTAACTAACTAACTGTAATACTACGTTGGTTATCTGACATGAGTATTGAAACAGTAAACTAGGTTACAGGAAAAATTAATCCCCTCCAAATTTGCGTTACCCGTCCTTTTCCCACTTTTCAATACTCAACGCTCAACTCTCATGTGTGTGTGTGTGTGTGTGTGTGTGTGTGTGTGTGTGTGTGTGTGTGTGTGTGTTAGTGAGTTTATATGAATCAGTTTCATAGAAACCCTGTGCCCCTGGGTTCAAGTGTTTTTGCTCGACCTTACACTGTGCCCACGCAAATAGGACATTCTTAAAGAAATGTTGTCACAGAAAATCGCAGACGGTTTAAGGAAAAATTGAAGGACTTTCTCATTTAGAAGCAGTTCATTAGAGGCCACCTTGAAATGGATTTATGACTAGAAATAGAGTTACTCCGATTTCCGTTGTTGGCTGGCGTGATATTCTGTGACCATTGTCTGTGACCATTGTGCCCACGTTTGTGTGGAATAGGGATGTTTGCTGGCAGTAAGCTTCGCGTGAGTACAGGTGTAAGAAGGGGCAATGAGAGGTATGTCAACCTCACGTGGCATTATGAGACTGTGCCGACACTGTCAATCACTGTGTGGTTAGCGCACTAAATAACAGGCTGAAAGACCACAGCACACCCTGTGACCCCGGCTAATGAGATGCCACAAAAAGACGGAAGAGGAGGAAGGAATAAAAAAAAAATCAGCTTTTGTCCCGTCCAGCAAAATTTGGGACTAACAGGAGCGCCCATGAATTACAGCTACTCATAGCCTTAACTGCTTCAGTTTGATTGTGATTCAGGTGTCACGTACACTGCATCACAAAGGTTGACTCAGTCCTTCATCCTTTTCGTGCATGTCAGGTGCTTTTCTTTGACACATCCTATAAAAGAGGTCTTTACTATACTTTTGTATTAATTTCCGTGGGAAATGAAATTATTTATGTACACGTGTACATTCACTTAAAATAGTATTTAAAAAAAAAATAAAACCCGTTATTTATTTGGCGCATGATCACGCTCACGAAGGATCATGCGCTCAGCGCTTGAGACAAGGAGACATGGAGAGAATACGAAGGACAGAAGGAGAAACAATCGTGCTGGCGCTATTTCTCTAGTAGTGCTTGTAATTCATAGTCTTGTTACTACTAAACAGCTTTGTACAAGGTTGCGTTTTGTCCAGCTTCATGTCTGCAAAAAACGCTGTCATGTAATCAACCTCTTCGGAGAAATAGGGCGAAAGAGGGGTGCAAAATGGTTTAACGATGCAAAACAAAGTTTGTCACTCACCCGGATATAGACACGTGTTTATGTTACACGGACAAGCAAGCAGAAGAATTATTTCTAATGCAGAATAAAGATGAAAGACTGTCAAACTTATTGCGTCACAAAAGTCGTTTGAATCGCGTGCTACCTGGTTACCAGGGATCCCACCCACATGTCTGTAACTTGTGGCATTCACCGAGAAAAAGCTGGCAAACAGGCCCAGCAAGCTGTTACGCCCACTCCTGTGGCCTTGATCTTCGGTCTCCTGCCACGATTTCCCCCTTCTTAATGGCATCCAAGCCATCGTTTGGTAGAGAAATCGACCCACTTACTCAAGAAACAAGCTGATGCTTTTGCTTTCATGAAATGCCACCTGGGCTTTTTTTTTTTTTTTTACCTGTCCCAGAGGGCGTGGTGCTGCCGCCCCTTGTGACCGAGGCGTCTGGGCACAGGTGTTGCCGTGAGGTGTGTTAGGTCTGCCAGACCCACTTCCTGTCATGCTCAGTGGTGTGCAAGCAAAATCGGCCCAGGAAGATTGCGGCTGTGAGTGATAACACGACTAATGATTCTGTATTTGCACACAGCCCGCGCAACAAACACACGCCCGCATGTTCGCGCTGTGTGTTTTAAAGCCCACGCGTCAGAACATCGGTAAAAAACCGCGCACACGCGCATACGCACACCAACAGGTGCACGAACACATACATGCACGCGCGCGCCTGGTTTATATTAAGCCTACGAAAATAATGAACATTCTCTTACTCGCTAAACAACAGGCATAGTAAAGTCAAATTGACTTCTAGTCCAACATCTTTAACATCATACAAATATTAAAAATATGCATTAAAATATTGTAAAAATTAATTAAAGCCAAGAATCAGAGTTTTTTCCCCTTATTTTTCACTGATAAAAACGTCTACTATTTCCAGAAAGCTGTTCTCCTTTCGTCATTTTTTAGTCTGTATACTCTTTGTCACTCACCATTTTTCCAAGTCCATGATGCATGCTGTATGGTTGACTTTCACTCTCTTGGGATGAGAGACTTACACCATACCATGAAAACATAACGATTAGAAATTTCCCTGGCTTGACCACCAGTGTTAATACTAAAGCTTGATGATGCTGGTTCTGAGTTATTTGAGCGTCTTTGAGCTTCGGAAGCTCAATCCGAATGAAAAGGGAACGGGAGTTAGGAGGCTAAGAGGGCAGGTCTTGAAATCAAATTAGTTTCGTGCAGCCGAGGGGGATGAGTAAGCTTGATTTGCTTGTTTGAGAGATCGATAACTGCTGTATTTGGCTCATCTCTCAAGGAAATATATCCGCTTTAGGGGTCAGAAAGTGTGCCCAAACATCATAACTTCGCTACTGGCGTCTACAAACGTTTGTCTGGGAATAATTCGGAGAAGTCATTCGGGACCCTGTATCCGTGACGACGCGGGATCTTGTGAACAACAGCCGTCAACAGAACAAAATCTTGTTAGAGTTGTTTATACTAACAGCATGCCCTGCAAGTGTGTTTAGAAAGTATGTTCGTTTTTAAACTATCTTAAAGGAATATTTAAAATGCTTGTAGTTTATCGAGTGCATTTATCGCTGTAAGTGTAGAATAACAAAACCTGATTAATTTCCGGGGCTTTCTGAAAGTGGAAAGCTTTGGTGAATTCTGAAGTATTGTTGTGGTTATTTGTGACAATGAAAGATGTCAGCCAAAATCTTCACTGGAGCGCCGTGTGCTTAGAAAATCATTCAGTTGTAATCACGGGGGCATTATGGGAAGGGGGCGGAGAAATTTCATCGAGTGCCTGTGCTTGTCTCTCTCCAGTGCCGTGATTAAATGTTAGGTTGAGTCAGTGCACATTTATTAGCTCCAATTTTGTCTTTATCTAACCAGTACACTTTCTAGATTTTATTCAGTATGCTTCTCTGTTTCTGACCCTCCAGTTTGCTATGTAAGACCAGTTATTTATACCCTTGCTTGCAAGTCTCCCCAGCATCTGACCACGATTGTTGTACTTTAACTGTTTTTTGAGCACAAGACTGACAATCCTGTGTAAAGACCTCTCTGCAGGCTGCTGTGCGAGATTAAAAATCCTTTTAAAGAGTTCTGCCAGCGGGCTGGTGTACAAGAGTGACAATCCTGTGTATAAAGTTCTCACTGCGGTGTACAAGACCGCTGGTGAACAAAACTGTTAATCCTATGCCTTACAAAAGAACCTTCTTCTGATCCCAGCAATATGTGATCATAATAAGCTCATATTTATTTCATCATCATCATCATCATCATCATCATCATCATCATCATCATCATCATCATCATCATCATCATCATCATCATCATCATCATCATCATCATCATCATCATCATCATCATCATCATCATCCTCTCAGTTCTGCCTGCACTGTAAAGGTCGTTGTCTCTGCCTTGGCCATTCACCTCTCACTGTCTGATCGCTCATTTCCTCGGTTTCGTTTCGTCTTTTTCAATGCTCAAAAAATCCTTTAATAAATGTCCCCTCGCACTCTGCGCACGTGCGTCATTATCTCATTTGTTCTGGAGTAAGCCTGTCCACCTCTCTTGCCGTTACAAACTGTTTCCTGTGATTCGTCGTGCGGCTCCGTGATTTCTTTTCTACTTTTTTTCACACTCTGGGGATAAGCAGTGGATTCCTGTCTTTGTATTTTTTCTTGAGTGCTGCTTGTCCTCAGGGCCGTAGTCTTGCTGGAGAAATTTACGAGGCGTGACATGCTTGCGGCATTACATTGCACATTGAGCATGCGCACTATGAGCTTCCTGCTGTTTATTTGTGAGGCTGATCCGCGCTGCACACGCCACCCAGTAATTCAACATGTAGTTTTCTCCCATCACCTGCTCCCCATGTGTTTTGCCGCCTAATTTTTCTGTTATTTCATCCTCCTCTTCTAAAAAAAAAATATCCTGTAGTTTTCGTGATTGTCTTTTTTTCATTAAGTTTCCTGCCTAAAAAACAGGCGTTTAACATCAGTCTGCTCGAGTCGACTTAATTCCGGTCCGAGCTTTTACATTAATCATGCTTCTGTGTCGAACAATCTTCAGAAGCCCAAGGAGGATAAACTTATGCTTTACTTCATGAAATCGTGTTCAATGTGTTAAAGTTAACACAATTAATGAAAGGGTATTTGTTCTGACATCATGCATGTTGGCTTTGTGTGTTTGATATGACACCTATTTCTTTTCTTCCTGTCGTAGATGTGACAGACTCAGATAATATTTTTTAACAAGAAAAGTATTATGGAACAGAAAAATGAACGATGGATGTTACCTACACACGCATGTCACATACCAACCTTAGATGACAACAGGATACCATAAGTTCAACAAAAATTAACGCTTTTATGAAAGGAACACAGAAGCCATGCAAAGGATTCCTTGATGAATTAACGCATTTCAGAAGATGAACACAGACGTCATTCAAAGGATTTCTTGATTTATTAGTTTTTCGACATGAAAGAACAAATTTGAAACAAAAAATTTACGAGCCTTATCTGGAATTCGGGAAATTTCCCATCTGTCATTGGTTTTGAATATACTGGAATTGACCCGGGCACAAGCCAAGTTGAACATAACTTGTGATGGATGGGCTTATGTCTTGCTTCTGCTTGAAATCTTTAAAAGTCAATCCTGTCAGGTTGTGAAAGATTTCTGGTCACGTGACACGGCAACCTGTCTATCCCCATCTCGCGCCAAGACGTTTCCATGGCAACCTGAAGGCTCTGTCCAAAGCACAAGTTGAAAGTCCACTTTTTTTTAGAGATTAATTAAAATTCATTATCATTTGTAAATTTTAGGCTAAATATTTTTTGATTGTGCGCGTGTACGTGCGTGCGTGCGTGTGTGTATGTATGTGTGGGAAGTCGTGCCATCAAAAAAGAAGTACAGGTCTTATTAACATGTAGCTCTGTGTTGATGTGCTGAGCAGACGACTCTGGCACCCAGTCTGCAAGGACGCTCAGAGGCTTCATGAAAAGATAACGAGCAGAACCCGGGACATTAGGGAAACACTCTGCTTCTGTCAGCTGCCTTGTTGGTCCTCGTGCTGGTGTCAGGAATGTCTTTGCCGTGAATGTTGCTGTGGCTGCTACTCTCATCGATGTCTGCAAATCTCTGACATCAGCGGCTGGCGGAGCTTAATGGAGGGGTGGGGGATGTCATGGGCACCATGTAATACTGATGATAAACTTTTACCGCGTGACGTGGGAAAGGGTAAGAAATTAATATGGAAATGTCAGGTAATGGATTGTTCCATTTACTTTAAAATTAGCAATGACATCACAAAAAGTTGTTTGTATCGGCATGGTTAACAGAGAGTCTTTGGGATGGAAAGCGAAATAATCGGATTGGTGGCGAAAACATTGGAAGTTTTCTAAAATAAACGCCTGAGGGCTTAGCTGGAAGGGGTGATAATTTTAAATAGATGGCGCAAGCACGAGAATTCCGAACGAAGCGCTTATTGAAATCCGAAGGAATAGTTTCAGCGGGTTTTCTAAATGAAACTCGCTGTCTGATTGAATTGGGAAAGGACTGAGAGCGGTCCGATCACAGGACGAGTCTCAAGCACGCGAGAGTTCCTCGAGAGGTCTGTTCAGGAAGGCGATCTCGTCATAGATTAGGCTCGCCATTACCAGGCGATCTATAATGTCTGGAAACATCCCTGCGAATAAGTGTCCAGTCGGGCACCTAGTGGCCGGCAACAAGAAGCATTTTTTATGATCATCTTCTTTCAGATAGAAAAGATAGGCAGGTGGTAGGATACAAGAGGGAAGGAGGGAGGGAAGAAAGAGGGTCGCGCGGTCGAGTAGTTTTTAAGGAAAATGTCTTGGGGGTCGTGGACAGGGGAGGCTTTTGATGTTTTTTCTGTTATCTCTCATATATTCATACCGACAAACTAGTTCATCAAAAGAAAAACAATTGTTGCGACACAGCCAGGCAACTGTTATTATCGAGACATCGGGTCAGAAGAAGATTATCACAACTCGCTGTGGATCATCACCATAGGAAGCCTTCTCCTAGTCAGGGATTATCTGTTTGGTATCTTTAGTGCCTAGGGCCATTATCGGTTGGGTCTCCAGAATCGACGCACTACCAAGAGCAGTACGGGTCTGCAGGACATTATCTCACGCACATTAGTCAAAGTCTATGCTGACGAGAAGAAAATTTCTCCAGAGAAATATGTGTGGAGGCAGCAGACTCAGCGTCTGTTTCCGACATTATTAAAACTCGGCTGGGATCCCTAAAGCTAGTGGGTTATTAGTGATGTTTAATTATGGATTTTGTTTTGTTTAGCGGTCTTAATTGGTGTCTAAATGTGCATCGCAAACCTGACAACAGAACCTGCCAAGGTACGAGGAAGAGACGACAACTGCGTCCTCCCTTCAGACATCTAGGAGCTGTAAGGTACTAGCTGCATACTTTAAGAGTAATCTAGTTAGCTGCATGGCTGTTACAGAACAATTAGCTACAAGTTTCATTACTAGTGCATGTATGTGATCTTATTGCCATGTGTTGATCATCCTCATAGTATACAATAACAAGGATTAGAGAGAAGAACATGAGAAACGTGGCATCATTCAATTAGCATGAGATACCACTTTCTGCAATGTTTATTCATAAAAGCATATATTATGACATAGAGAGAGAGAGAGGGGGAGGGAGGGTTGTGTGGGGAGGAGGTGAGACACTTTAAAAAGTGAAGGTCGTCGTTGATTTACTCACGAGGATCATCAGCTGCACGCTCTCCCACCTAGTGCCAGCTCTGTCGTCACACATATTGATTCCAGGACAAAACACATGTTTCTTTGAACCTCAGAACATTCTATCGGAAAAATCCCAATGCTCTCAGATTTCTGCTTTCAGTCTCTCATCCATCTTTCAGCGCGCGCGCGCGCACACACACACACACACACACACACACACACACACACACACACACACAGAGCGGTAGAGAACGAATGAGAATGAGAACGAATTCCCCAAAACAATAAAATGTTGTGAGGGAAAGCAAGGGGAAGAGAAAGGAGAGTTGCGGAGGGGGATGAGAGGAAGGAGAGAGAGAGAGAGAGATTGAGAGAGGGAAAGAGGGGAGGAACACAGCAAAGACTTTTACTGACGAACCCACACGTCTACACTGTTTACAAATAATGATCTGCTGTTGTACTTAAGTGTTTGCCTGCGTCGTTTGTTTGTGCGTGTGTGTTTTCTTATCTGTGTATCTTTTAATGTTCTTTAGAATGTTGACATGGCATGGATGGCTTGTATACATCTTTGTACGCGGAGGTTTGCTCAGCGTCTGACAAGATGCCACTTAATAATATTCTTGTCTGACAAAGTTCTCAAACCACCACAATGATAATCCCGATCTGATTTTCATGATCTTTCATTTCTATTCATGAAAGTGACCAAACAAATCATATAGTCAACCAGCCTTGTTGACACTTTTATGTAGGGACAGGGAGACGTGAGAGTTCATAGTCAGTTCTCCTCTATTCTCTACTCTTGTACATCTGTACCCCAGCACAGTCAGGCAGAGCAGAGCAAGCTGACCCTTCGGGTCGTGAGGAGCCGTCATTTAGATGTCCTGGGTGAGGAGTGGGACAATGCAGTCCGTCACGCACACCACATGTGGAGGTAACTCTCCCCTCGCAAGGGAGATAGATAAAACAACTTTACCTAAAGGATCATAAATTGCGGGCAGTCCCTCTCTGTCTGACGATCGAAAGTGAAATTGCGCAACGGCTCTCCTCGCCTAGACTCACGCTTCCCTGCAACATCCGGGATACTCTCCTTTATTCTTTCCTTCCTTCCACTTGACACTTACGTCATACCTCTCTTGATAATGGAAGTCATTTGCCACACTGGAAAAAGGTCACTAGGTCTCTAAGACTTGTGATCACGGGAAAAACGCCAGAGATTCAGACGACGATTTGTCTAGCAACATCGCATAGCAAGTACCCGTCAGAATCAAGTGTCTGCACATGTTGCAATGATCTGCAAGTCTTTCAATCTGGAGATAGGGACCTATACACGTATCGTAACACGAGCGAAGAATTTTTAATATTTTTGCCTACCCAACACTTTAGAATTACACTCTCTGTTTATACTATTCATTTCCAGGCCCACTACCAGAAACATTCTCTTATTCTGATGCTACTGATGCTATGCTGGGTGTTTGCTGGTACTGCTTCTCTGAACATTCCTGTAGATCATATCTTCTTCGGTAATGTCCTGTTACCGACAATCAGTTCAGAATGAAGATTTAATATAAGGACACGAACAAGACACCAAAGGAAACGATATTATAGAAAATATCAGTGTATCCACTCCCCCCAAAAGTCCTCTCAATTGTGAAAGTGATTCATATGTCTCAATGCAGTATAGTTATGTTGTGATGACCCCTTCTGAAGATAAGCTTTTTTCTGTACTCTCTCTCTCTCTCTCGCTGCTATAACACTTAAACTATCACATGACTGACGCATGTTACCTTTCAAATGTCACATAATACCCTTCCCTGATTGTAATACCTATTGGCTTTAATATTTAATCCACTGCTTGGCTGCTTCCCTATTCGCCAATCGGCTCATTTTCCTGCTGCTTTACATTTCCTGTCTATTGTCATGTTCATCTGGTCCCGTTCATTTTTTGCATTGCCCAGTCAGTTTGAGTGAGCGACTTCCATCAAGCAAAATAGTTACACCTTTCATATTCAGGAATCATTTAAAAACAAACACAAAAGAAAAAAATGAAAGAGAAAAACAAGAGGGAAGGCTTAGAGTCACATGAGACTAAACAAGGAGAGACCAACCCCCGGGGGCGGAGGGAGGTGAAATTGATGTTTTACCCCGAGCCAGCAACTAAGGCTATGTCATGGTAAGGTAGCCAGCCCTGTAAACAGATGCCACATGCAGAGAAACGACAGCGTGCCCGAGACGAGAGCTGAACGCAGGACAGGCGCCACCGGACCACCCGAGAGACCGACCAGAGCCACATCAAGATAAACACCAAGCTAAAACAGACAAACACTAAGGTACAATAAACACCTAGCTAAAGCAAATTTAATGATAAAACAGGCTAACACTAAGTTAAAACAGACGATCGGTAAGCTAAAATAGACAAACGCTAAGTAAAACAGACAAAACCCTAGCTAAACCAGATAAAAAATCACCTAAAACGAAAAAAAAAACTGAAGCTAATACAAACACCAAGCTAAAACAGAAAACCACCCAGGAACAACAAGCACCAAACTCAAATAAACACTTTTTTAAATTGGTGTTTTACGCCGAGCCAGCAACTAATGCAATATCACGGCAAGGCAGCCAGCCCTGTAAACAGATGCCACATGCAGAGAAAGAACAGCTTGCCCGAGACGAGAACTGAACCCATGACAGCCGACCTTCACTGTATTGGTGGCAAGCGCTAACCGTTGCGCCACCGGACCGCCCCACAAATAAACACCAGGCTAAAACAAACACCAAGGTACAGCAAAAACCAGGCTAAAACATACATCTATGCTAAACCAGTGAGAAACCAAGTTAAACTGGACAATATATTAACCAAGCTAAAACAGACCGGCAAGGCTAATTCAGCTCGCTGAAAGAAAAGATTTTTTTAAACTAAAAGACCTGTCAGAGATATCTGCTTACCATTAAGACATCAATGATGTCCCTTGGAATGCATGGTGTCGGTAACAACCAAGGCTGGACGAGGGCACAAAATGAAGTCATGAAATTCCGGCTACTTTGGAGAAATCTTTTTGTGGCCTTTATATGAAACGCTGGGAAAGCGGTGCCCACAAAATATGGTCCAAATGCGTGTCGAATGAAGACATCGGCAGGAAATGCATAGCAAAATATCCCTCGAGAGATATGAAAAATTCAATTAATGCTTTGCTTTGAGGTAGAATTCTTTATGGGCTACTTGAATATTTCTTATACTCCCAGACAGATCCCTTGGCCTCGAGAGAAGCTTTGTGGCGAAATCTTAGAATGTGTTTGGCAACATGCCAAGGGATTGTTGTTTTCGGGAGCGCGTCAAGGCTTCGCAAGTGCACGTGCATTTCTGGACACAGTAATGTCAAAAGTAATGTATTAGTAAAGAAGGTCAAAGTGTACAACGTGGACACCTGCCTGGAAGTGGGAGCCACAGATATCATAGCTACTCCTGCCAGTAAAGATGTTTGCAGAGAGGGAGGAGTGATGCTGGGGCTGATGGTAGTTGGGGTGGCCGCTTTTATTGTCGTTGCAGTGGCGGTAACGATGTATGGTTCGCGTGCGACAAATGGCTTAGCTCATCGTAATTGATCTCTTTTAAAAAGCCATCATAAGGCATGACGGATGTGCAGGTCCGCCATATCTTTCCACAAACGAGGCTTGTAATGATGTTACGTCACAATCATGATGAAAAACGAGGCATGTAATGTTGTGACATAACACGGCTGATGACACTTTGTTTGCCGCCAGTTGTTCTTCTTATTGTAGGGGAAGCCTTGCCCCCGCAACGACAGCCATTAACACGAGAGACGTTAACCTCCGGGCCATGGTCAACATAACTACAGCACGGACACACTTTGCAAAAAAACAGGGTGCAACATTACGCAACACCCGGGGTCTCTGAGTGAAAGCGGGGTGGTGAAACCTCACCAGGAAGTTCTAGGAAATGTAACCCGTGCCGTTCAATACTCTGGACATGGCCTGGCCATTAAATGCACGCACCGCCTCTATATAAGGTCCTCTGCAGTTCGTGTAAAAATAATCTTTTCCTGGGGAAGCGGAGATCGGGAGGCTGGAGGAAGATTGGTATTCGAGATGAAATGGTTCTTTTAATCTTAAAATTCTAGAATACTGAATGTGACTAGTTTCACAAAGCTTCGTAATCAACCGTTTCTATTTCTAACAAGGAGACATGAGACTGCGCCCATTCCTCCGTTCTGTTGCACACCCATTCGTCAAAAGCGGAAATATGTAAAAATGTGGCGCAAAAATAATATTATGAAATTAAAGTCGCCTGCTTAAATTATCATGGTGTAATTTTTAGTGCTGTAATATCTCATTTGCGTAATGTTTAATGGTCCTCTTATGTAGTTTAACTGTTTCTTAATGTACACTGCTCTTTTCAGCTAGTGAATTTGCTGAGGCGGACTTTTAGAACAGGAAGATCTTATTTATGTAATGTAAAAAGATCCCATTGGGTGGTATAATGAGATGTGAGTAGTGTAACGAGCTCGTATTGTATAGTGAAAATCTTTTTGTGTGGTGTAAAAATATCCAGTTGTGTTATTACTAATGCAAGATGGTATTATGTTTCAACGACCTCAGCTCAACTTACGTTTTAAGTTCAAATTTGATACTGTTTTTTCAAGGTTTTTTTTGTCCTGGTTAGCGAAATATCACAGATTGTCTACATTGTATAAGAAGGATAATCATTGGAATTACAGAATGTACAATGCCTCTCTCTCTTGTGAAAACTATATTACACTATTATCTTACAAGGATTGTGTAACATATTTTAAATTTAGAACTTTATACAATAATATTCCAGTCCAGACTGAACGATTTTGCAAATATACCAAGATTACTAGTATGTGATTACTTCAAGAATGAATGAAAATGATCAATTCTCAATTTTATTTTAAACCTCAAATGCAGTTAAATTCAACTGTCTTTTCTGCTTCACAAAAAACATGAACTGAGAATACTTATCCGATTTATACAAATTATTTGAGATAGTTGATAAGTAATGTCGCTGGTTTAAATCATGTTAATGCAATACAAAGATTATGAAAAATTTACCGTCCGAAGTATCATTATTATGGTTTTTCTATTTTCATATAATACTGTCTTATACTTACTTGTATTTAAGCTCTATATGAGGAAATTAATGGGTAAACTGCTGTGTGTGTGTGTGTGTGTGTGTGTGTGTTTGTGTGTGTGTGTGTGTGTGTGTGTGTGTGTGTGTGTGTGTGTGTGACCTTAATTTCTCTATACCCCTGAAGGGATGAATAAATAAAAATAATACCTAAAGAATGTCAGATTAAGTTGTATTCTTAACGATAAATAAACAAATAGTACAGACTGAGTTGCTTGTTATTTATGCGTCCACCATTCATATGCAGTAGTTTGTGAAGTATTCTCCCAAACAAAACACACGCCTTCACTTAAAAGGATCAACAAAATCCTAATGACGAAGTGAAACTTAAACACAATTAAAGCCACAGACGGCAGGGAGATATAATTCGTTGTTGGCGAATTCCTCGAAAAAAATTAAACATTTTTATGTTCAAGAAGTTGCCAACACTTACTCTAAAAATCAGGGGAAAAATACAAAACCGTCATGTTTTTTTAGTGTACATTCATCTCCACTGCTTTGGTCAACAACTGACGCAAAGCAGTCCAAAGTCTTTTCCCATCCGTTGCTTTTTTTTGTTTTTGTTTTTGGCAACAGCAGCATGTTTCCCATACAACAGCAGCAGGGCGGCGATACGGGCTGCAGACCACAAACACGTAAACAGGCTTTGTGAAGTGACCCGGGGTCAGCACCGCGAGCACAAACAGACCCATTTGTTGATGACATCCTGTCATCCTTGTGAGTGACGGAAACACAGTTTTGGGGGAAGGGGAGGGGGGAGATGAAACTCAGGGCTGACTGTTCCAGACGATTGCCAGACACTGCGCACCATTGTCACCACTACAAGTCACCTCCTCGATAAGACCTGGTGAAGGCAACCTTGGTTTATTTCTGGTTGTTCTTCTGTTGAATTCTTCGTTGTTCATATGAGTTAACACACTTTTCTTCTGTTCTTCTCTTTTTGTCACTGTTGTGTGCACGTGCATGTATATATATATATATATGTGTGTGTAAGTGCGTGTGTGTGTGTGTGTGTCTGTGTGTGTGTGTGTGTGTGTGTGTGTGCTTTTTCTGGGATTTTTGTGTCCTTTTCGAATTTTATAAAAGCCTTTAAGCAATGACATCAGTCTGGCAGATCATTCCATCAAAAAGTTATATGATTATTGCTTTCTGTATCTGTGACCCTAAGCTACCTCATAAAATCCGCATTTAATACAACAATGTCACCAAGTTTACCCGATGCGGTTGCTGCTTCTAATAAAGGAGTAGACGGGTAAGGGGACGAGAAAAGTACTGCTCACGAGAGATTAGGACATACCTGTGTCGGTACACGGTTAAGTAGACAGCACGATGCACTGTCGCCTCACACAGTGGTAGACAAAGCGAGGCATTGTCATCTTTGAGAGCAGTGGACAATGTGGCATAGTGTCAGGTGCTACATCTTCAACCTAGCATAGCTAGTCAGTATGGATAAATGAATGAATGGTCACGTGGTCACCTTGCAGAGTAGTAGACAGCTTTAAACAGTGCTCAGATTCACTGATACTCTGATAAGGCCTGAGGATGCTGGGATCGTTGCTGCTGGGACCAAAGGGACGCGGGTGATGAGGCAGAGTTCGCCCCCCCCCCCACCAACAATTCTTTTCACATGTCTACGGTCAGCGCTGATTGCTGCCTGTGCATGTTCACAGCAGATGATTAGTAGCGGGTTCCATGAAATAATTCAACGCTTGTCGTTAATAGCTTAATTACTGCGACTGGTTCCAGAGAAACCCGCGAGATAAGGCTTGGTTCCCTTCATGACCTCTGCTCATTTACATTCTGCGTGCCTCAGAATTACACTCACTGTGCATCATTGGCCAGATTAACTTCAGTCTGCTTGGAAATATGAACTTGCACTGAGTATCTTCGTGTTTTGTTACCTGATTTGCTTATTTTTTGTGTTTCTAGATCAGAACTTGTTGTCGCGGACTAGTGCGTGTCAGACCTGAGCCTGACATGTTATATTGTGTTCTAAATAGGAGAGAAGGAATATACTGCCGTGAGTTTTAAAGAACATTTTGGAGCTCTGGATGA
The DNA here is from genome assembly GCA_004794655.1 of Marisa cornuarietis. NCBI lineage: Eukaryota > Metazoa > Mollusca > Gastropoda > Architaenioglossa > Ampullariidae > Marisa > Marisa cornuarietis. The sequence goes on along the minus strand of SMMW01000564.1, from coordinate 2,147,591 downwards.
CCAGTGTGGGAAAGGAACATCCCTGTAGCAGACAGCATTCAGAGGTCGATGGTTGTGCCTGTCAGACATGTACTGCCGATGCCGCTGTATAACATCCCCCCACTCCCGACTGTTCAAATTACCGCATGGAGTTTCCAGTCTCTGTGTTTGGTGTACGGTCGAAAAATGTTTAGAAAGTAGACAGAATACTTTTAGCGTGTTTCGGGTTGTTATGTTCAAAGTCATTCGTCCGCAAACTAATGAATCATGGACACTAATACATCATGTCCTGGACACTAATGCAGAATGACATGGATGCTTATACATCATGACCTGGACACTTTTACAATTCGGGCACTGGTACACAACGAGCTTGACAGTATAGAGGTATAATGTATTAGAAGAATGCGTTCATGTCACGAGTGAAATTAAGGGACACACGTTCGTCACGGTTGTGGGAAATTGTGACACATTTTGCGTAAGCATTTCTACATCCCGTGAATATCTCTTGAAACATATTTTAAAACATCAATATTTTGATAATTTTGAAGAGACAAGTCTACTTGTGTCTTGGGAATCTGCCTTTCCTCGCAACAAGAAGTAAATTAGCATTAAAAAGACTGCAACCAACGCGATTCCAGGCCAAAGATTTATGTCTTGGGATCTGTTTAACGAATAATAAGACACCTGTGAAGAGAAAATGGGGAATTATCGCTCAAAGCAGCCATCAGTCCTAGGTGAGTGAGCTGTGTAGAGCAGAAGCCCTTATCTCGTGTTTCGCAGTTTTTATTGTTTACATTTAAGCGGTCAATGCTTTTTCATCAGTTAACAGCAGCTGATCAAGTTACTGCAAATGTAATTTTGTTGTTTTCGGTCTTTTTACGACAAAGCATTTTCCGATGGGTCCAGTCGAGTGCCCAAGCCAACTTTTGTTTATTTCTGTTTATGTCGACAAATCTTCTGTTAGCTCTCTTGACGAATACCGTGTTGTATACACAAGACGATGCGGTAAATATAGCACCATACGATGTGGTATGTACATCCCCACAAATGTTGTATAAATAGAATCATATAATGTAATATATAAAGCAATATACAAGGGGCATATGTAGAATCACACATTGTGGTGTGTATATATATATATAAGACTATGTTGTATATACAGGAAGACATAATGTGGTATATAGCACCACAGCGTGTAAAATCTGGTTCGCTCCGCTAAATGGGTCCTGCAAAAAATGTGCGCTGTGTGTGGTCCCCTCATGGCATCGGCATTGCATGACACTCTTCTGACATCAGGGCTGCTAATCACACCATCTACCTCCTGTTTCCGCAACTCCGAACTACTGCTCTACGAAATATTGGCAACTCTCCTACCCAGAGCACTGTCTGCAGGCCAACTGTCCAATCGTTTGGGTGGCTGCTGCGGGCAAAAGGGTATATTTTGGGTGTTGTATCTGCTGGAGCTGTTTTTGGTTTATCGTTACCATGCGCACTAAACGGGTAGAGATATCGAAGGCCGTGAGCTAGGGGTGGCTTCTATTGTTGCTAACGACCCTGAGCTGCGATTCACAGGTGCTGTTAATAAAGCTCACCCAGGTGATGTCAGCACAATACGACTTTCAATATTGATGCGGGTAGATAGCGAAAGAAAAAAAAAACAGCGCACCACCCTACAAAAGTGGTTGGCTTCTTAATAAAAATAAGTACGAAACCTTGTGTCTGCGTCTTGTTGACATGAATTTGAATAACTGCTAGGTTCCATTTATGTATGTTCCTAGTATTGCGAGTTAACCATGGCGGGATCGCTACCATGAAGCTGTACAGTGTAATGGTTCTCGGCCATGGTCGTCTGCCCTTGGCTTCTAAACAGCGATCAATTGATGCAGCAAACATGGGAATAAGCGCAGCTTTTAACATCTCTTAGTCTGCTGATAATCACTGGGAAACTCTGTTTCCTCTTTTAAATTTTAACCACTGCAGGATCTCACTGTTCCAAGAATCGAACTCTGTTGGAAACCGTGAGCCTATTTTACGGGAGGGTTTCTGTAATTTAAATGAAATCCTCTTCAACCAAATGGGCAAAAGGGTAAAAAATATCCAGAAAATCAGTTCATGATGGCACATTTTATTCTCTCAGTAACACTGTTAATATTTAAGAACTGGGAGTTACACAGTACAAGAGAAGGACTGCTTACAGAAAGATTAAGAGCGTGTTTCTTACAAAAGACACGAAAAGGATTGGGAAGCGAAGGACAAAAGTAAATGGAGGGACACCATAAAGAGGAGAAAGATAAAATTATTATTAACGGACCTAGCTGAAGGTTTTTTAAAATTGTATCCACCCTTGATCCTGATTTTGAAATCCAGGTAATGGCCAGTTACTTGCGCAGCACTGTTTATGACATCAGCGCTCGTGGTGTCTGCTCTCGCCGTCCAGGTCGCAGTCTTTCTAGGGGCAAAATGGATGGCGAAATGAAGCACGCTGATTAATCAGAGGTTTGGTCGATAGCAAACTCTACTGGAGGTCTATTTTTAATGATCGCTGCACCTGTTGGATCGATTCCAAAATAGCTTCTGGTTTTCTTTCTTCCATTAGCAATTCGTTGTCGCTGTCATTGTGGAGCGCTCTGAAACTATCATCTGGGTGTCGAGATGATTTAATGAAGATGGCATGGCTAAATTACTTGAGTCCATAAATATAATTAAGTAAATTAAATACATTCCTTTGCTCTTCCTTCAGCCTTCTTCTTTATCACGCGACTGTTCTTCTCACAAAAACGAAGATGTCGATGTCTGTAAGGATTATTACAATGTCAATATGTAATACATAAAATATCATAACAATGAAGGGCTTGAGGAGAAAAATGATTTATTTGTCTGATGAGAGTGGTATTCAATCTCTACGTAGATCTTCAAGTGAGTTTTCTTGCTTCTTGTGTGCATTTTTGTCATTTGCTTTGCTCGTCTGCTGGCTTAGTTCCTTTGCGTCCTTTTCTATTTTCTCTTTCATGAATGTATTTACGTTATCATTTACTCTTTCCATCTTCCATGGTCCAAATTCACTGCTGGTTAGTGCGTTTCATGACTGAGAGCAAGCGAGCAAGCGACTATGACAGAGAGAAAGAGAGAGAGAGTGCGAGAGTGAAAGAGGGAGAGAGGGTGTGTTTGAGTGAGTAATTCGGTCTGCTGTTCAAGCAAAGGAAGTTTTTTTTAACACATTAGCTTTGCTCCAATTTGATCTCGTCCAGCTCTAATCGCCCGAAATTAATTCAAGCTTGAAACAAGTTTCTGTTTGTTTGCTCTTGTGTAATTCTCTCATTTACGATCCCACTCGTAAAGCATTTCCTTGTACGCTGAGTTTCAGTGTTTGTATTGCATGTCCAACTGGACCTCTCGCTAGTGTTTGGCGTACTGCACATTGCTGTAACCTAATTTATCTACTTGAGTTCCAACATAAATAACACTGGAAATCCAACGTATTTGAACTCTGACATTAATTATACATAAAACTGCATGGGTAGGGGCACGTTCTCTCACGTCCTCGATGCCAAAGACAACAGCAGCTCCTCCCCCCCTGTCGCACACCCTGCGGTGTCTTCCGGGCAGATCTTCTTGCTCGATTAACCTTCTTGCGGGTGTGTGTGCTCTCTACCCTTCCATAGCGGCCAGTATTCTGTCTACTGCTGTCGTCACAGGTGTACTGTCTCCTCGGCTATTATAGGCAAATCAATCATTAAACTAACCCGCTATCGTCCATGTATAATTGACAGTGTCTCTGATGCCTTAACTAGGGATTTCTTTTCTTCTGTGGTTAAATTGCAGAACCTTGCAGGAGCTTTTCTCCTGAAAAACTTGCAAAGACGCAAAAAGAAATCTCCTTTATTATGCAGAAAAATGGCAGCATTGTATTTATTTGTGAACAGCTTAGGTGGGTCTCTAAACAAAAGGCAAGCTTAAGATCACAGTGATTTTTAATGATGGTCCGAAGATTTTAGTAACGGTAATAATTACATTATGCTCTCTTAATCTCTCTTAAAAGCAACTGTGTTTTTGTCATTTTAGAGACACATTATTTTCTGTGTGTTTCTAGAATAGAGACTAATCTCAAAAGGATTGTTTTCTTTTCCTGTTTCTTAGAGAGCAGATTTTCAAAAATGCGCGTCGCCCGTTTTAGAAAATACTGATGATTAATTAAATGATGAATTATTGCGAGCGCAAACTCGTTTTCTTCCAAAGAAAAAAAAATATTAATGTGCACGCAAACATCTGCTGTCGCAGACCACCTAAGAACAGCGCAAAAATATAAGATGAGATCACATTAGCCAAGCATTTACTGTCACGTGAAAAGCACGTGCTTTGCTAAAAAAAATTCTTTGTGGCTAACACCATTTTTTATCCTTGTGTTTTCATGCATTCGTCGAAAGATGAACAACTAGGAGAGACTAATGGAGGAGAGAAGACTATATATAAAACATAATTACTTTGTCATATCGTGTTTGAGTTGATTTTTCTCTTCTGTGTTTATAGATTAGAACACTGTCATGTTCTTGGAATAGTTCTGTCTGTGTCACAATTGATAATTACATTGACAAGAGCGGGAGTGGTGCTCATGTATCCAGAGGACAAGCTGCTTATAGGGATCCTCTCTGCCATGTTCAGTATGTCAAGAAGAGAAGCTGTTTATGGGAGACCTCTCTATCATGTTCAACTTATGCTACTTCAGGTTAGGTCACTTGCCTCCAGTTGTTCTTGATATAAGTGCTGCCTGATCACTACTTACGCTTGTATTAGACTTGTCATTGCAAATACTTCGTTGACTGTAGTCTACACCCTATCTCTTCAGACAGGGTTATAGGCTCTGAATTTTTTTTTCGTTTGATTGACGGTCAGCTTTGTTCTCCATTTCTCGGCGGTGTTAGCTGGCACATTTTCATGGCTTTCGAGTCTCTGTACTTGATATAGTCAGGCCTTTAACCTCCCTTCAGTTTGGACATCAAAGCAATACATAAGAAATTATTTCTCTCCATCAGTTTTTTGTGTATAAGGATTGGTTCTTGCCTCTTTTATTATTTTTTTTTGCACTACCTCAGGTCGTGTCCCAGGCCTTATCATTGGTCCCCATCCAACGTGGTAATTTCTCGAAATCTGTCATTTTTCTGGTTCACGCCGAGTCTATTTCTGGCGGTAGATTTTGTGCACGCACGCGCATCGATCCTGTCAGACATTGATCAGATTGGTAAACCTCTTCATTTGCTGCCTTCATCCTCCTCTAGCGCTCGCTTCCTCCTGTCTCCCCCCGGGGTCACTTCTGTTAAGTCCTGACTTCGCTGACCACCTGACACTGGGCGCCACCTAGCTGTTTACAGACAGGGAGACTCCGTGACAAAGCCTAGCAAAAGGAAAAGAAAAAGATGGCCCACTGTCGGAAAGCGACCCGACAGGAGTATATCTACAGTTGTTTGTCTATAAGCAGGGAAAGTGGTAGGGTGTTGAGTTGTTTGCATATGTCTAGGTGTTCGGTGCATGTGCACTATTGGTTAGGTGCGGTCGTAAAGACAGACTTAGGTAATCAAACGGCACCAAAAGGGTCGCTGGCGAAGCACGAATTAGAAGAGGAATTAGATAAACTGGTGGTAAAAACTAATGTCGGCTCTTCTCTCGGAAGTAATGATTATCTGACGACGCAAGTCGAAGAAACCGGAGCGAGCCATTCGATAACATGAATAGCTAGATGATTGCCCTCCTCTTGCTACAGGAAAAGATGAAAGAGACGCAGCTCTCGAGATACAAACTCACGAAAGCCTGGACGATACCAATAGGAGATGCAGACTTTAACAGAATATTCAAACAGGTGGTGAAAAGCTTTGTAACTGATCCTGCTTGTAGAATTTCAACACTCAAAACAAGAAACAAACTATATAAAATACAAAATATAGACTCTAACCGCGCAAGACAAGAAAGCAGATTTTAGTATCTGTCTAGTCAACATAGATATTCGTTATAAAATAAAGACAAAATCTGAAGACCTACCGGCGTCTTTTCTCTAGGCTTAAAACTGACAGAAGTGTTTTGCGATTTTAACAACGAAATGGGTTTGATTATCCTTTGTTGAAAAGCCACAGATGCATATGAAGAGATTTCTTACATATGTGGCCACATAACAAGTATGGTTGAGTGGTTTGATGTCAGTTTAAACTAACATTCCCTTTCGTTTTTCCTGTTCATCTAGATTACGTCCCTTAAACTAACATTCCCTCTCATCTTTCTTGTTTATCGAGATTAGGTCCCTTCTGTCACCACCAGTGTTTTTACTTTGCGCCATTCGACTGCTAGTTTCCCATGTGAATCGATTCGAGCCTAACATCAAACAACAAGAAACATTCACAGCAGGACGACCTCCAGTCTAGAGGACCCTTGAGAACAATTTTGATTTGTTTTCTGTATTTCTTTACAATGACACAGCGAACACTGTGTATGCTAAAGAGACTATTGTTGGTCTGTGTTTTTTTTTTGCTCACGTCCTTTCTGCAGTCAACTCATATAAATCTGAGATATTTTGGGCTTCGTGTTCAAAGTAATTTGCAGGTGCCAAAGCAACTCTTGAAAATGTCATCTGCACGTTACACAAATGCAATATGCATCCAAAATTCTGTTTTCTGTGTTGTTCTACAAACTGTTACCAAATACCTTGCAGACAGCACCATGAACTGTTGGGAGTGCTGCTGTATTACATATTCCTGCTGTACAGTGCGATAGTTTGCTACAGAGGTGAGGGGCCAGTTGCACAACACGTTTCTAAACCATAAAACTGTTCTAAAGAAGCAAAATCTCCTCTTAGCCATTTTGATGCATTGCACAAGAGCATACAAAAAATTGCGCTGACAGGACGGAAAGTCAGACTTAAACAACTTTATCTTACTTAAAGCAGTTTTAGTTTTAAAAATTATAAAATTTTGGTGTGCACTTTAAACTAATTATCTAAATAGAGTTAAGGCCTAAAAGTGTTTAAAATTAGAAATGTGTTGTGCAACTGGCCCGAGAGCTCTATTCACTTACATCTGCACCTTGTCTACAATCTAAACATAGACATCAAGAATTATCGTTACTATTCAAGGAATTTTTGTAGCAAACTCCTTTGCCTTGTTCACCCTGGAAATCCCGCTTTTAAGTGCAGATTCTTTATGCCAGCATATCGCGAGAGCTCCTACAATAGGAGATATCACCAGATGGGATGTCTGCGGCTTTATTGGCGTTCCACTGCTAGCACGTGACTAATGTGACTCCCGGGACGAATTCTGCAGATCATTTCTACACGTACTCTCTCTTTCTCTCTCTCTCACAGACTGTAGGTCGGTGACCGGACGAGTGAAGACAGATAAGTGCGACAGACATCTTTCTCTTTTATGTTTTCCTTTCATACTTCCTACTTGCTTTTCCTTCTTTTTTTCCTTGTGTTTTTCTGTCTGTTGGTTATTATTCATGACACTCTGTTTCCCTGGTTCTTGCTCTCGTCTGCATTCCAGGACCTTAACGTGTTCAGTCTGCTCTTGTGTCCGAATGAAACATTTTTCACGTACGTTTATTCATATCACACTTTCTGTATTCAATAATCACACAGCACCACAACCCAAACAAAAACGCAGACGCAACAGTTTACAGGCGACAACCATGCCCACGTCTCTCCATCGAAGCTCCTGCAGCAGATGGAGGGAGCAGGCAAAAGTCTGCGGTGGATAGATTAGCCAATAAACGAATTCGATGCCTCGCACCATTCTGCATGTTTCATTATCGCCTGTTCCTTCCTGGAGATTACCAAACCAGAAACGGACACGAAGGAAGCCACAAAGCAAAGAACTTTGTCCATGAGATAAAAAACCGACAGAGGAGACTACCAAATTAGATTTCTGGCTCAGGAAACTGTACCAAGCACGCATCATCCGGTCCAAGTTTGGTCGACAGGGCCTCACTGGTCTCCCCTAACATTCTTTCTGAGAATCGATGCTGTAAGGGCGGAAACTCTGACGATAATGTTAAGGTCGATATCACTGGTTTCGGTAAAGAATGAAAGCTACAAAGAAAGGAAAATATGGGTAAACAAAGTAGAACTAGAAGTGATGTCCCACCAAGAACATAATTTTTCTTCTGGAAAATTCTCCCGCATCTGCATAGACACCATCGTCTTGGCTGTCAGGCATTTCTGCTGCGCTGTGAAGATAAGCAGAGGTCGTTGTTTTCACTGGAGGTCTCCGCCGTGTCGGGCAGTTTACATCCAAGCCACTAATGTTTATTGTTTGACATTTCGTGAGGAGGTGTATAAACAAAATGAATGGAGAGGGAACGTGTCATGTGTTAATGTGCATAATCAAACGTGAATAAATCCTACTTTCTTTTAATGACGATCTTTCTCGACTTAAGCTTCATCATCTGTATAACATCCTTCACGTCCAAATGACAGAGGCGAGGATGTGATATCTACCATGAAAACTAAGATTACACACATTTTTCTGATTAGGGGTTTTATAATCAAAATTAAGTCATCAAGGGGATGAAAGGACCAGTAGGCAATTATGTGGCTTGAGTGACTGAATGAAGAAAACAAATTCTGTACAAAGAGTTGATGTTAAGTCTTGTTATGAAGGATACCTAGAAACACATGTGGACGGACAGTCTGTGAAAACCATGACATATATTATCAGCAGATTTAGGAATCTAACGTATCCTTATAATCCAAAATTAAGATAAAGATTGTTTGCGTTTATAGAAGTGAATACCGAGGTACAGAGCAAAGGTGAAAAGAAAGATCGAGTGAAGACGGATCATCAGACGAAAACCATCAGTCAACAGTCCGAGAGCTCGTGACAAAGAAACACCGGGAACCACAGGTTAATTGGACAGACTCTAGGCAGTGAGTTTGAAACCAAAGCTGCGTGGTTAATAAGACTATTGTTACCCTCTCACAAGCCCATAGACTCCCGCACATGCGAGTACATTCACGACCTGTGTGCATAAAGTGTGAACACGAGGGTCAAAAAAGCACAAAGAAGTTACAGAGTGGGTGGCGAATAATCTTGTTTTCCAGAGATGGGTAATGATTAAAAAATGCTTTCCATCAATAATTGCATTGCAGGAAACAAGATTTAAAAGACCTCAGACACTGGAACGCTTCCAGAATCAATGAGCAGAAGTTAAACAAGGCCACCAACACCGGATCGGACCGACGGCGGCTGGCAAGTCTCGTGGGCCTGTAATCAATGTGGCATGCTCCCTGACGGCGCCAGAAGCAGCAATCCAGGTGACAGAAAAGGTGGCGCAGGTGTTAGAAAGGTGACCTAGGTGACAGAAAGGTGACCCAAGTGACAAAATGAGGGTCTAAGTGATCTAAAGATGACGTAGGTGATCAGTGGCCTCGGTGACAGGAAGGTGATACATGTGACAAAATGGAGGCCTTGTTTAATTGCCTCCCTTCCTCTGGCGTCACGAGATCAATAACACGGCTCACCCTCATGTAGCCTTTGATGTTTTTTCTTGCTTAGCACCCTTGTCAGCAGCCATTTCACGGCTAGACGTGACCTTTTAAACTGAACCAGTTTCACGACAAAAAGCTGTGAAGTGTTCGTTCAGTTCCAAAGTTGGCCGGCATTTGACCAGTCGTGTCTTTTTCTTCTTCTTTTTTTAGGTTTTGTTAATGCTTATTATTTCCCTCAGTCTCTCCCAAAAGAGTGACAGCGAAAAAAATAATTGTGTCTCTTCTCCATAAAGTGTCGTCGCTTTTCTGAGGAAAACATTTGTACTGTCTGTCATATTCCTTCTCCGTAAGAAAGAATTACTCCTGACACGGTCTGGTTTATATGTGTCTATGCGTATGCATGTGTTTGTGTGTGTGTGTGTGTGTGTGTGTGACTGCGAAGCGTGTTTGTGTGCTTGTATGCGTGATTTATGCATAGAAGAAAGGTAGTTCTGTAACCTTTCATCCATGAAGATCGTTTTTATCTCGGATCATCTTTATTCGTGAGGATGTGATGACGGTCATAGTCTCCTCTTCCTTGCTGCCTGATTTCTCCAAACCCTTTGTAAGCATCCGTTCAGCTGCTGGTCAACTGCAGTAAATCGTTGCGCCCCACAGGTATCGAATCAGCAGATGTGCACATCCCCATGTTGGGACACCCTTGTAACCGCTTTGTAATTCGCTATAGTTTCTATATAGATTATTTTCTATCATTATATACTTTAGCTTTCTTTTTCTTCTGCTCTAAAGGAGTTAACAAACAGAAAGACACTTGTGTACACTCTTTCAATAGGTCCGTCGCCATGCCGACAAGAGGTATGTCGCTACACCGGTCAGAAGTCGTCTGCCAAGGTGCTGGAGCTATGGCGGAGACACCCGTGCTGTCAGCCACGACAGCGTTGAATTCAGTCAACCTCGCTCTCTTACCTCCCACATACTGTGTCAAGCTCGAGTGCACATATCGGCTGGAAGAAAACATTACGTACTTAAGTGCGACAGTACCCGGACACAACTTCACTTACAGACACGTACCCTAATTTCTATTTCTAACCCACCCAGCTTTCAACCCGCCAACAGCCTCCAAAGGTCTATTGCTTCAATTTCAACATTCAACGCACAAAACAGTAAGATTTTCCTAGTAAAGTTTTCTTTTCATTGCTGTGCACTGTTGAATTATGGACCGTAGAAACACCCGACATCTGGTAAGATGAAAGCTGGTTTGCCCCCACCCCGCAACTCTCCAGATTTGTGTTCCGAGACATCAGGGACAGGTCATAGTGACTCGACAGTGTCCTGTCTACTAGAGCTTTCATCTCAGCTGTTAGTGGACCTAAAACTTTGGGGGGTGGTGGCTGGATGAGCGTGTGGGAGGTAAAGGCGACGGGCCACCCATCGAGCTTGTGGCCAAGATTAGTGAGCGATCAGCAAACTATTGCCCGACACGGCGGATCAATGAAATACTGCGTAACGGCAAGCGTCACATCAGGGCGGGCGACGCCACTCTGCACGCAGCGCCGAGGGCCGCTCGCGCGCTACGAAGCGGTGGCCCCATTAATTTCTGCAGAACACTGCAGGAATGTCCTAGAGTTCGCCTGCGCCTCGTGCTGTTTGGGGGAAAAAAGAAGAAGGAAACAGGTGGGAAATACGCACGCACACTCACACTTTCTAACGCCCACTTGTCTACCTGTCGTGTTTGTTTTGGAGTATGCCGGGTAGTAGTGCTTGACGCAACGGATTTCGTAGCAGCAGACGACAGCCCTTGTCCCTTTACCCAGAAATGACAGCCGTTGACTCTCCACAGACACACCGTAAGTTTTCTTCTTTCTCACTTGTAATTTTTGTGTTGTTGTAGCTTTTTCAGACATTATTTTGTCATACTGGCATGACTTTATTGCGCTTGGGCCCTCAACACGTGTAGTGTGTGCGCGTTTTAAAACGAGCCGACTAGACGATGTAAGCGGCTCACTTACGACACTTAGCACACCGGGCCTGGGTGTTGACACGGGCTGTAAACTTACAGCCAAGGCGTTATCAAGGGGAAGTGTTTTTGTTTGTTTGTTTGTTTTTTATGCTCTCGACGGTCACAGAAATAGTTGTCTGTCTATTACGACACGGCGGCATGCCTGGAGTTGTCCGTCATGCTAGTGGTAACTACGACTGAGGACCGTTACAAGTGACGCGGAAGTTCGACTCGATATCTTTTTATTTCATTACAGATAAAATACCATTAGACTGCAGGTTTTCGGGTATAGGTGCAAACGTTTTAGACTGAGAATGAAAAAAATAACTTTTAAAATTATTAATGATGAACATTAATTTTGTTACAAAGTTTGACAAAAAAGTTAGAATTAACAAAACAGTGATAGCAAAGCAAGAAGAATAAAATATTTGCGATTTAGCGTTGAGAAGGGACTCAAAGGAAATTAAGTGAACGTAAACAAGAGTTTATCTCGGCCACGCATGCGGGTCCACAGGCCAGGCGGCGGAAATAGTATTCCGATTCCCCCCCCCAACCCCTTCACTTGTTTTAGTCTTCGACATCGGGAACAATGGTGGTATTGTTGCTGGCGTACGAGAAGTGGGGACAGTGTTCACCCTCGTCGTCGAGTAAAGAAACGCCACTGGGGGCTGTCACAGAAGTCTGGCCCCAAGTCTGTGAATCTAGAGCATCCCCTGTGTGGAGACCTGTTCTACACGTTTGTTTTTCCTGTGTCTGCAGCTTTTCTTCCGTCGTCTGTGCAGGCAGTATTCATAAGAAGGTGGATGTCTGTTTACAGGGTGTGCCAGTTTTCTCTTCCACCCACACTCTGTATACATACCCGGGAACTAAGAGTACAGCCTTGATTTGCTCGTTGGGTGGCTGTGTATTTGTAAGATATTCAGAAGACTGTTTCTATTAATGTTACTGGTCAGCAGTTGACAACAACAACAACACCACATTTTCAGTCATGATATCCTTTCGCGTACCTGGTCTTTGATATTTATAGAAACATTAAAAATGAGCGATGTGAAAGGAAGGGCGTAGTACCAAGTAAAGGCATATCGTGAATACACTCATCTTCGACCTGCCTGACAACACTGTGGCAGTTTGAGTCACAGACAACGACAAAAGTTCATCAAACTGCTGCTTAAGTAAGAGAGGCTTTGGGCTTTGATTTGATTGGATTTGACTTAGGGTATCATATAGCATCATGAGGTACCAAGTGTCAAGAGAGAGAGAAGAAGTCGACACATCAGTGCAGTGGCATGGTATGAAAGTTGAAACGACGATGCGAGTTGCACTTGTTTAAAAGTTATCTACTGTGAATACACTCAGGTATTACTGATTATCCTTATATATTTTTAGAGTTCGATAATCGAGCCAACATGTTATTGTCTCAGTTGTTATTAGTTTTCTACTCAGTCTCGTCTTTCTCCTTGTGCTTGGTCTTTAAAACATTGATTATGTTCTTACCCTTAAATCTAGAGCATTTAAGTTATTATGTCCCGTAAAGCAGTTTTCCTGGTTTGTTCACTGTAGGGAAGACATTATTGTACCGCTCCGTTCTCAGAGGTCTGGCGATAGTTTGAAGCAAAAAAGACCCTGACTCCAGGATCTCTTTTTAATTGTTACAGAACCTGACTCTAGGATTATTTCGTTGTTGTTACACTGGATTGTGTTGTCGCACGATTCCTATCATTTGCCTAAAAAACTGTCTACCGTTTCGGTGACACAATTTCTTTATACCAATAAATGATTATCCAGAAACTGGCCAAACTCATCAAAATGATAAAAGTCATGGTAAAATGCCATGACACAAGTTTCACACCACGTTCCAAGAACAACGACACATAAAATTGTAAAACTAGATGTAAAATGGACAACTTAAATAGTACCAACATTATTCATCTTCATGAAGAGGAATGTCTATGTAACAAACTACGTATAAATCAGAACTTCTAAGGCAAGCGATAGTTTCATTATATACTTTTCACAATCTGACAGCTATGTTTGTTTCCTCATCCAAGCTTGTACATTTTTCGGCATCATGTTCCCTTCACAAGTTGCAAGTGGATGATATTCGACATGTTGGTGTGGAGGAAGGTCTCTGAAAAGTGGCAGTTCTTTTTCAAGGTGACTGTAGTGTATCGTTCTCCTTGACATGAACATTTATTATCAATACTGTAAATGTCAGCAATAAGCTGTTAGCCGCCACTTAAATTGGAAAGTGCATTATTCTAGCCTATGCCTACTTTATTGCTTCATTCTTTTCGAGATTTCTTTTTGTGAAACATCTTCTACTTATCGTGAATGCATCTGGTCCGTTTTTTTAGAGAGGAATAATAATATGAACACTGAAATAGTAAGCAAGAAGGTTTTTGCCTCGAGTTCTATAAGTGAGCCTTGTTCAGTATTCATTAAACTTGTCAGCTCCAGCTGCAGCCCCTGTTCTTCAAGTTGTAGATAACAGATTAGATTGCGAGCTCTCTTTTCTCACAACCTTTGCAGAAACGAGTACCCAACGCCAGTAAATTTTGCCATGTATTTCATGTACTCTTTCTTCAATAACAGCATTCTTTTTCTTCGCCTGTTGAGTTTCTCCTTCTATTCCATCTCGTACAACTGCCTCGTCTGGTTTTGTAAGTTTTTAGTGAATGACAAGATCTGAACAAGTAGCTGCGGCTGATGCAGTTCTTTTACTGGCTCTGTTTATAGATTAAAGAGGCTTTGCCAAAATCAATTTTCCCCCAGAAGGTTCAATTCTCTTCCTTTACTGTAGATTTGGTGGGTGGCACCGTGAGGAAATTACAAATATGTGCTTATGGTTAAGGTTATTATCTCGTGGTCCCAAGTCTTCAAGTGTTTGTTCACTTTTGATGTACAGCACTGGGACTTCAATGGTTGCCCCCCATAAGGCTTAATATGTGAAAAATAGCAAGCATTCTTCTGTCCTTTGGTTCCTTTCAACAGAAAACCTGGACAGGACAGACGACAGAGGTACGACAAGTGTGTGTCGGTCAGTAGCCTTCATGTATTTATTTACAAGGTTTTGCGTCTCTGCGTGCCCACGTGCCTTCAAATACTTTTGCTCTTCTAGACGAACAAGTGTTTGGTCAACATAATTTCCAGTTCCCTCAGCATGTGTGGCCAAAGCTGTGTCTGCCAGTTGAGCTGATTTACAAACTGCGCTCTGCTGCTGTTGCTGTGGGTGGCCGTTATGAGACGGCCGAGTCCCCAGGACAACCGCTCGTATAACAGACAATCTGACACTGGGGTCCGATAAACGTAAAACCTGCATACGGTTCTCGGTACGATAAAGGTGTTGCCTCGTTGTGGCCGAGGAAGAAGAAAAAATTACTTAATAATGAGGATGCTTCGATAGTTCTTCTAAATGAAAAGCCTCAACGTCTATTGTAATGTGTACAGGCTAAATATACGCACGTCTGAACTCTGAACCCACAAAATGAATAATAAGAAGACTATTAACGAAAACAGTTTTCTTTTAAAAAATGGAAACTGCTCGCCAGACACACACACACACACACACAAACAAGCAAACCCATGCACATGCACACTCGGACAAGAAAGGAAGAGCGCGCTCATGACAAAAACGAGTGGGAGACGGAGGGGTCACGTTCAGCCTCGTGTCTTGTGAGAGGCTGTCTGAAGATTGTTCCCGAGGGACACATCGCCAGGGTGTCAGCAGAATTTGGAAGCACTCTGCCGCCACCAGTGACACATGCAACGAGCAGCTTGTCGCTTGTCGGAACGCAGCGCCGCGTCACAAGCGGATTTTTTTTTTCCCTGCCAAACCCTGTTCTTGGCTACTCCGCCTGCTGCTGGCGGTGTAGCGGTCCATAGTCAGCCACCCCACCTCCAGGGCTGATGAGAGATGGGGACAGGGGAAGGGATGCTGTACCCGGGAATGCTGCTGTGAAGGGGGCCCGGCCTTGGTTAATCGAATTGTAAGCATATTGTTATATACTTGGAAAATAATTTACGATTACAATAGGTCCGGAGAAGTCGTCTGCCCCGGGTCCCGTGTTGGCTCTCGGCGGCCCTGCCCACCTCTCCTATGTTGCAGTGGGCATAGGGATAGGTGTGCGATACTGGACAGTAAAGAACAAAGTATATTCCACTACCCATGTTGTGTTCTGTATCTGTGACTGTATGCCATGACAAAAACAATCGGACTTCATCTGGTCGGAAGAACGCTGCCCCCCATAGTCACCTTCCGCGTCCAGCAACAGAGAAAGATCGCGCAGTCTGTGTGGTTTGCAAACAAATTATACCTAAGAAGAGGTTTTGTCAGGATCAATTGAAACGATTACCAGAATTCTTGTTCTGGCCTTGAACTCCCGAACCACTGGAGGCTAACACCGGAGCACTTGCCGAGTGTTGAACAACGTAGCATGAACTCCGGCATAAACACATCTATTATTGTTATCCTCCTTACCCCCTCCCCCGCAGTTTATGTAATTACACGTTTGCACGCCTCTCGTTCTCTTTCCTTCTCTAACTGTTCGAGAGTACTCCGTGTGGGGGAGGGGGAGTGCGTGCGTGCTGTATATGTGTGCGTGGATGGGTGGGTGGGTTGGTGGGTGTGGGTTTTAAGTCCGTAAATGGGTGCGTTTGATTAGGGGTTGCTTTTTTCCATGGTCATGTGTAGGGTTAAAAAATATAAATTGGCCTGGTGAATATAAAGCGTATTCTAAATGACAGTCTTGGGCAGTTTGTGGTTTGATTCCTGTGAGGGGCTGAATCAATTAGTCGACCTTTGACCGTCACCTGTCGTTGTGGGGATCACATGGCTAAACGTGGCAGCTCACAGGACTCGCCACTCTTGCCTATTATGGGCGATAGCGAGCAGGCCCTACACAGGACAACCAGTCCGGTCTTTTTCGTAAACCAGTTTTTTTCTCTGACCACCGCAGCGTCGGCCACCCTCAAAAGTGCCTTGAAGGATAGTCTTTGACAAGGTGTCGTGCCGGGTCACATGACCGAAGAAGACCAGCTTACGTCGCCTGACTGTTGATTAAATAGAGGCTGAATATCCGAGAGATACTGGATCACCTCTCAGGAAAACGAGGTAAGCGATTGGAGATGGTCAGGGGAGCAGCAATCAGACAAACTGTTTTCTTTTATTGACACTATGTACGGGGACATCATCCTAAGCCTTCATTTAATATTTTGAGAAGGAACACAAAGCATGCTGAAGCCGAAACCACAGAATTCGTCAGTAAAATTTGCTTAAATGATATTTACGAATTTATTATCGTGGCTTTAATAATGATTCTTTGGAAAGGTTACATACTGAAGCACCTACCGAATCTGTTCTGGAATAGAGGGGAAAAGAAATTTATGGGTAAGTATTTTCGAAAAAAATCAATTTATGTCATCGATAAATGGATGTATGACCATGAAATCTATGGATTAGAACTTTAGAGTAGACCTTTCATCTAGAATGTTAGTATTTCTACCTAAGTGACGAAAGCTCGTGTTTGACATTCTATCAGGCCATGGCCACATTCTTGCTCCTTAGACAGAACCTTAACGGGGTTTCTAACCGTTAAAAACACCTTTCTTAGTGTGTATTCTGCTCTCTCTCTCTTTCCTCCTCCCAGCTTTATATGTATGTCTAGCTGCCCACCTGCCTGCTGTTTGTTCGTCTGCTGTGAGGAGAATGATGGAGAGATGGAAGACTGTATCAGACAAGAAGGTGCAGACCTTGACATGTCCGTAATTGCCCGAGCTCCACCTACAGGTGCTGATCAAAGGGATGGGGAAGGGGAGCTGGTATTCTCCAGCTGCAATGAGCAGGGAAATATCGAACAGCAGCACCAGGAGCTATAACCTCAATTGTAAAGTGTCGCTTAATTAATTGAGTCCAGTCGCTTCATGTACGATCCCAATCAAGGAGCCGTGAACAGTGTCACATGTCACATGGCAGTGCGGACGCCTCAATGAAACATTAATAGACTGTCTTGTCAGAGTCTTCGGCCGTACAGCCTTGCCAGGATGTGCCATCATAGCAAGTCAGGCCAGACGACACAGTCGCCACCTGCCGTCGCTATGACAATATTTGTCGAGGGGTGGTGCTGGCTGCCTGGTGTGCAGCAGGCCGTGGTGCTCGCTACGGGCAGTAAGTGCACAAACCTCCCTCGCTCAATAGGTAAGAACTGGTGGCGACGGGACACTGCCACGGGGTGGTGCGGAAAATGAAACGAGGTGTCTGTCTTATTTGGATTCAGCCGGCTGATTACATCAACACCTGTCAAATAACACGACTGTACTCACCTGATTGGATCAACGTAAATCAAAGATACGACCGGCTTTGTTTGTCCAAGGACCTGCGGCCAGATGTTTTGATATTTTGTATCGTTTTGTATATTTCCTTCGTTTGTTTTGTCACATGTTGGATTGTTTATTCATAAAATAGCTTATTCCTGCGACTTCAGTCGTGCATGTTTGTAAACAAAGTAGTCAGAAGTAGAAGCTGAAGAAACACAGTAGAGATAGTAGCAGCTTTAGTGATAGTAGTGTGGGAGAGCAGCTGTAGTAACTGTGCTGGTAGTAACCGCTGTCGTAATAGTAGTGTGCAGTTATCATTTAACATAGTAATAGTGGTGGATATAGTAAAAGTAGTGATAGTGGCAGCTGTAAAACCCGCGGTGGTAGAAGCAGCTGTAGTAACTATCGCCTGCAGCGAGAAACAGGAGTCAGCTCATTGTCCTTCAAGCTGGTGGGTTTGAGAATTGTCTTTTTGACCTGCTTGACCCTCTTCTCTTCGCTTAGGCTTCTACTTATGTTTTCCAAGTCCTTCTTGTTTACAATCATCCTGATATAAATTGTTCCTTTGTTTAGTTGTTTATTCTGACATGTTTGTAATCACATTTTTCATTAAGTTTGCTTTTCCTTTTCCTCTGTCTTATTTGTTTATATTAATGCACACTGAAAAGAAGATCAACAACAAGAATGAAATAGAGAAAGCATAAAAATCTGCTCTTGCCCTGCTTCTAAAGGACACCCCATTAAAATGATGGATCATTTTTCTTCTGCTGAAACAACAGTTTGTTTTCTTTCCCTTGGGCGGGGCAGATATTGATCACGAGCTGCCATGGACATGATAGAAATGTTTGAAAATTAAACAATATTTATCTTCTGAAAACAGGGCGTTGATCTAGAAAGTGGAGCAATCAAAGTGAAAGATATACACGAATCTTGAAAGTCTGTACGAAGACTGGTCGACAAACTGAATCAAATTATGCTGAGGGACTAAACTACGTCCAACACGGACACAAAGTCTGTAAGATGCTGACATGTTAGTTAACTCTCTGACATGTTAGTTAACTCTCTGACATGTTAGTTAACTCGTTCATTAGGAGGTCACGAAACAGCCTCGAGGCCTGCTTGTTTTTTTTAATTATTATTATTATTGCTTATTTACGTACATACCGTTTTACCTAGAATTAAGATTACGCATACCATGAAGACTATATACATCTGTATTCTTCAAGGCAATAGCTGTTGTGAGAGCCAAGACTAATTAATCGTTGCAATAACAACTTGCCTTCACAGGTAACTTCATGCAAATTTGGATTATAATTTTTTCTTAATGAGCAGGTTAGATAGAATGCCAATGCTTCTGATGAAGAAGTTACTTGTTCAGGTTAGAATAATTATTTTCTGCTACTGAACTAAACTCAAAGTAAAGGTCACTTTGAGCTCCTTTGTCTCCTACACCTTGACGACTTCTGGAACTTGGGCCCAACGGTGTTCATATGTTGAGAGTGAGGGAGTTGTCTCTCCTCATACACTCGTGTTTCTAGACTTTAACAGGAGCTGGTCACTGTCTCTCATCCTGCAATAAATCGTGCTGGCCCTGTGCAACTGTTTCTATTCTCATTGAAGCTACTATCGAAATAAAGATGTCTATGTCTTTAGGTAAAATCATACCGTTATCGGTAACTTACTTGATGAAATAATTTTATTACGATAATTTCCATTTCATAATCACCTATTTCAGACACGAGTCGTAGAGTTGTTATCTCTCTCCATTTTTTTCTGTCCTAGACACACACTTTCTCTAGGCTCAGAGATAAGATGGTGACCTATTCAAGTTGCTGGTGACGAAGTTCTGTTTCGTGAAGCCATCGTTTCTTAGAACAAAAACATAGTCGACAAGAAGAAATGTGATTTTACAAGTATTTCGCCAAAGATTGCCAACTATTGTGAAATAGTTCAAACAATAACAAAAGTTCCAGCTGGAAAAGAGAAGAGTGGACGTTTTGTTAAAAATCGTCCTCGTGTCTAGGGCTATGCAGATCTTGATATCCGGGATAAACCAAAAACAGTTTCGTAAATTATCTCGTGCAGTCCGGTTCTGGAAGCTCTGTGGTATTTTCAATGCCTTGCTCAGACTCTCGTCTGAAACGCACTTCCCTAATTGAAGATTTAGCTATTTCTGAACTTAATAACAGATTCAATATTGACCTAACTGATCCTCTGTATTCTGATACGTATTTCCTTAATTAAAGATTTTTGTTATTTTTAACCAAGTATAAAATTTAGTTTTGACCTAAAAGACCCTCTATACTCAGAGTTGTACTACTCTTATTAAAGATGCGGCTAGATTTTAACCTTTTATCAAATTTAGTTTTTTTTATATCTGATCTTGTTTCACGGAGTATGTCCTTAGCTTATTTTGTCCGTATTGAGGGGTAAGTGTCATTTAGTCTGACCTGACTTTAACAAAATTATTTCGTGTGGTTGACACTTCCAGTTTGATCACGTGCAGTCACGACGATTATATTACTCTACGCCCTTGTAAATGTGTTTATGTATGGTATATTTTATCTATAAGTGTATGTGTGAGTTGTGTTTCACGCTTACATGCGTCTCCTTTTTGGGCATGCGTATGCCTGTGTATGCGCCCGTTCGTGAATTCATAATTTTGCGCATTCATGTGTGTTTATGTATATATGAGTTATCTAGTATTTTTTCCTTTGTCTTTGATTCTTTATCCTGTGAGTGCACGTGGTTGCCCTGTGTGTGTGTGTGTGTGAGTTATCTAGTCCCTTGTTCTTTGCCTTTGATTCCTTACCCTGTGAGTGCACGTGGTTGCCCTGTGCGTGTGACAGTGACGTCCTGGCAGCTACAGGTCAGCAGGTGACCAGGGTGTATTCTCTAGACTGCTCGGCGATGTACAGCTCCCCATCACCAATCAGGGGTTAGCTGGAGTGCCACAGGGGGCAGGCTTTACCATCCTGTCTGGAGCCTATTGATCTTGAAGAGGTCTCCGGGACTGTTCGCCCTTTCCGCCATAAATCCTACTGACCGCGCTGGGGAAAGCGAAGGGGAGGGAGAGGTGGGAAATAATGGACGTATGGGGAGGGAATGAGAGAGAAAAAGTGAACATTAGGAAAAGTGCGTCTGTCTTGTGTGGGTGAACTGACTGACTCACTCAAAAACTGTGTCAAAAAATTTTCTCATTAAAGAAAAAATATAAACCACGTGGGAAAACACATTACTTGTGAACTATCCCGTAGCTAGTCTTTATCGCTTGCTCCAGCTTAAGCACAATCGCGCAAATCCTTGCCTGTAAAATATTACATGTGTAAGCACAGGCGAACCCGATTGCACCGGATCGGATTGACGACAAATCGATGGTAACTATCATAATATTAATAAAGTGTGCCGCCATGTTTGAGCATTTTGAATTTTTTCCTCCCGTGTCTATGATAATAATACGTTGGTATCTTCTCCCTTGTTCAAGACTTACGATGGCCGCACGCAGTAACCAGATATTATTCCATCCCTTTCTTGTTTTCCCGGCGCGCCCATGCACTTTACAGTTGGCAAAGAATGAACCTGCTATGTGGTGAAGAGGGAGGCACAGAAGATGGCGTGCCATTGCATGTACAAGCCCCCGAGTAAAGCAGAGGAGAAAAGTGTTCATCCTCAGAGGGCCGTGAGGTCAGCATGGCCAGCGCGCAGGCGCGGCGCAGACGGGGACTTATGGGAAGAAAATAAATCATTTATCCTGTCGTGCTGGCTGAACTCAAGGCTACATAAGGTGATGTGTCACGCAGATCTATTGATGTCCTTGAGCGCCTCTTGAATGATTAGTACAACCTGGGTGTGGATAATTGTGCACTGGGTGTGTGTGACTCATGACTGGAGGCTGTACTGTATAAATACCCACTGGCACACGCTGATAGACCCAGTGACACAAAGGAAAACGCTCAGACACATGACACACTGACCAACCCAATAACACAAAGAGAAACTGAGAAGGGCTTGTGTTTGAGGACCGACCTACAACTACTGTGGCATGAGGAGGAATTTCACTTGTGCACTTGTAAGCCCCATGTCACCAATGCAGTCAAGATTGCAAGATCCAGTGTTCAGATCTCATCGTAGACCTTATCTATTTCTCTCAAGATATAGCACCTGTTCACAGGCCTAGACGCCGAAGAAAAAAAAGTGGGGTGGGGGGAGGTTACTGCGTATTCTAGTCTCCTACGTCTTCAACACCTTTCTCAGTCTTAGGGCGAAGCATGTTCTTATCAAATAAATCATGGTTAAATAAAAAAAAAACTATATGAACTGAAGGTTTAGTACTGTTAAGAAATGTACTGACTTGATGGTATTCGTGAATATACAGTGTCTTTCGCTGTCACGACCACCGCGCAGTGTATCAGTCACTCAATCCTTTCAACACATACAGGAAGGCTGACAAATGCGTGCTCTTTCACACAAATTAAAAGAAAAGAATGACTTATCTAACGAATCTATCTGCTCTACTAACTATAAATAAAAAGAAGAGAACAAGAATCGCCCTACTCCACTAATTCTTCTTTCTAATCCCTACCCTACGCTCTGTTTTCTCTTCCTAAACCTCTTTCTTCTCCTGACTACCGACCCTCCCGCTCGCGCTCTCCCTCACGTCATTTCCTTCATTTTTACATCATTCATACACGTCTTCCAAACAACTGACGTCATTCACGCTCTTTCGTTCTTGCACATTAATCCTTATAAAATTTAAGCTTAATCATACAATACAGCAAATAACTATGATACCTGACATTAGCACAGTTGGCTTTCTGTAGCAGTTTGACATTAAGACAATTTAATTAATAAAGCCTGCAGGACTTCCATAGCCTCTGTGCTATCCTATAATCTGTAACCTCTATGTTGTCCTATATATAACTACAGCCACTATGTTGTCCTCCGTGTAGCTAATGTCTATGTTGTCCTATATGTAACTATAGTCTCTGTTGTCCTATCAATAATGTTAGCCATTATGTTGTCCTATATGTAGCTAAAGCTTTTATGTTGTCCTATAAATAATGTTAGCCAATATGTTGTCCTATATGTAGCTATAGGCTTTATGTTGTCCTTTATGTAACTCTAGTCTCTGTTGTCCTATAAATATTGTTAGCCAATATGTTGTCCTATATGTAGCTATAGTCTCTGTTGTCCTATAAATAATGTTAGGCAATATGTTGTCCTATATGTAGCTAAAGCTTTTATGTTTTCCTATAAATAATGTTAGCCAATATGTTGTCCTATATGTAGCTATAGCCTTTATGTTGTCCTATATATAAAGTTAGCTTCTATGTTGTCCTACCTGTAGCTATAGCTGCTAGCTCTGCTAATGCAAGGAGTGAAATCTGCGAAGACACCGACCTTGAGAATGTCGGTACAGTACAAGCAAGCCGGCTCTTTCTTCTCTGTAAAGACAATGTTTACGACATGGAATTGTTTTTATGAATAGTAAAAATCTTATGAGGTAGATGAGTTTTCTTGATGCAGACACCATACTTTTGTATTCATTTTGTTTTGAACAGACCAAGGTGACATTTCCTGATGACAATTGTTGGGAAATGCTCACTTAAGTTTTATTTTTATTTTTTTCAATTTATCCTGTAACCAGGTCTAACTCTGACCGAGATTCCGCGGAAAGTCGGCGACAGAGATTATATTACAGACATTGCATTTGAAACAACTTCACATTATTTTTACCTGACGTTCCAAGGGATCCAAAACAATTAAAGCAAAGTTTGTATTAAAACAAATAACATTTCAACGACGTCAGAGATCAAGGTAATTTATGTAACAGCCTAGCTACTCTAATTATGTAATAGTAAAAAAAAAACCGATAAAAAAGTAATGTTGGTGACTAATAGCTGAAAACGGTAATAACAGAATCTTATGTTTACATGCTGAAAAAAACTGCGAACGCGTGAGAACGCACAGCCGCACAAGATGCTTCTTATACTCCCTGACCCAAATCGATCACGTGGATAAGAAGACACAATTAAGATGGGGTGAAAAAGGCTTGTGCCTGTACTGTCACAGTTCACTTGTTGGAAAATCTTCAAGAGGCATTTTTCAACTCGCTAAATAACTTTAAATAAGAGGACGCGCGCGCGTGCGTGTGTGTGGATATAGGAAAAGGCAGGAAGTTGTTAAGGGCACTTAAGGGTTATAAGATTTCGATATTCTATCTCGGATGAATCTGATGTTTACTAGAAACAATAAAATAGTCAAAAACATCTAAGTATGATAAAATCAGTACAGGGTCAAAACTGGCTACACTGTAATGTCGGAAATACAGCTCTTCTTCTTCTTCTTCTTCTTCTTCTTCTTCTTCCGTGTTTGACTGATTGTATCCTATATCCTTTGCCTTGTGCGGGCAGCGAACCTCAGACCATGGCATTTAGGGAGATGCTAGGCCAGATTTGTTGTCGTTCTTGTTGGTAAAACAGTTTAAGGTTGCAGTAGGTGTTGTGTTGTCTTGTTGTCCACATTTCCACACGGGCAAAGAGCAGAGACTTTTATGCCAGTCCTCTTAAAGAGGCAGTTGAGGGAGCTGTTGAGGTTGCAGTGTCCGGTCCTCAAATCAGAGTTTATTCATGGGGTGGCAGTTTCTGAACGGCATTTATGTTTGAGCTGTTTCTGCCAATCTTGTGATGGAACTGATTTTGACAGGCATCACCACCCAGATGTACTGCTTCTCTCAGCAAGTCATTGCTGACCGCCCAGGTGTACTGCTTCTTTTAGCCAGTCATCACCGCTCACTTGTAGTTTCTCTCAGCCAGTCATTACTGACCCTAACAACATCAGTGTGTCGAACGGCATGTGGTGTCTCCAAGTTGCTTTGGTGCATTGAACCCCCCTGCCGCACCACGAACCCTGGGCGTCTTGGCTAGCAGTTAATTAAACTTTACTGTGATCGCCTTTTTCTTAAGAAAAGGTTTCTTCGTTTGAAATAACAGAGAACGCAAGACCTCGCTGAGACAAAATTACGGTTGAACTTTGAAGTTGTTGGTGTTCCCTGCTGGTGTGGCGCCCTATTTCTCCCAGGTTCTTTCCTTCTCACCAGTGCCAGGCAACGCGCCTCGTATAAGGGATGCTATTCATTGCCTTGAGACAGATTGCATCCCTTATTAAAAGCTCGGCAATAACAACAAAGAAGCAAAAAATTGATTTAGTTGTCAAAAGACAAGTAACGGGGAAGGCTAGGACTACAGAGGTATGTGAAAACAACATCGAAGACTCATGAACGCGTGTCTTAGAAAAAACGAAGTACTGATGTTTCAAAAACAAGAGAACCGTGTTCATGCTGGACGATTAAGGTAACAGAAAAAGGAGAACTTCTTACCTTTGTGTTGTCTTGTTTGAGTTAATTTCAAACTCTTCTGGAGAGGAGCATAGCTTTTCAGAAGGAGGATGAAAATCAAAGTGTAGGTAGCGTTTATAGTCTATACGAAGCTGAACAGGCCAGTGGAGAATACGGAGAAGAGGTTTTGCATGAAATCGTGTTCGTGGTCGAGTAGGAATCGTACTGCAGGGTTGTAAAGCTTATTTAGAAGATACAGAGAACAGCTGGGCAAGAAAAGATTACAGTTGTCAAGTCTTGATAAATTAAAGACACGGGGGTGGGTTGACAGTTAAAACGGTAAGATACTGAGGGATTGTGCTGGTATTCCGGAATGGGGGACATGCAGTTCTGCAGATGTTAGAAATAAACTTGTCTAAAGACATTCGAGACATCGTTCTTCAGGTAAACGTTTACTTTCTGCATTTAACAACAATGCAGGTACCATGGCATGGGAAAGTCTTTTTCCACAGTCCTTTGCTTGTACACTACAAGTGGTCATTATCAGACCCGCACAGCTGACTGTGGAAGGAACTACCTAACATATAGTTATGCAATCATCAATACAAGTGGCGTATATAACGGGTGCATGACGGGTACATGGCTCTAACCGATTCACTCTGTAAGACACGGCGAAGGCTTCCCAGATGCTTCTGGAAGTAATAAGTTTATTTATGTAATTGTCTTGAATACTCCTAGTACTCTCTCTGTGCACAGTTGTGAGTTCTTGTCTTGTGAGATCATGTATAACACAGATGCTTGTTCGGCGCACACTTCGACAACAATAATAATAATAATAAGAAAACGTCTGATTTATATAGCACATTATCACGCTCACGAAGGAGCATGCTCTCAGCGCTTGACATATAGAAGCATGGACAGAAAACGATAGACGGAAGGAGAAACAACCATGCAGACAAGTCATAAAAGAGAAATATAGAAGACACAAAGAGGAATCAGGGAACAAACAATGAGAATGAAGAGTGCTATAAATCTGCAAAGGAAGAGAGGCATGTGGACTAGTCACTTTGACTAGTATAGCTACAACTATTGACACATTGTCTGTTTGCAGCTCCGGATATCTTAAGACCAATGGCAAACAATGTATGAAGGCTGATCATGAGTCTGACGGCTGCATGCGCTGGAGCATCAGTGTTCCTGTCTGTCTTTCCTCTTTCAGGACATCGCTAACTCCTGTCCAGCCATCATATAACAATGTTTAACCATCATTAACCCTTGTTTAGCAGTCGTTAAACAGTTTATAGCCATCATTAGCCACTTTCTAGCCATCATCAGCCACTGTCTAGCCATCATCAACACCTATCTTGCCATAATCGTTTGGCAGTGACGTCTGTTCGCGCATGCGTAAATCTTCTCAATGACGCACCCCGCTGGTGGCTGGGATACTGACACCAGAAGGCTGCCATATTGTGAGTCGCAATACGCCTCGTCCCTTGAGCCGTTGGTCGTGATACTGATACCGATTACTGCTCACAGCCTTGAGCAACTAACGTGGCATTGACTTACCCGCTCTTGAAGCTTTTCTTCCGCTACGATCAGCGCCATGATGTTGTTAAGCATTGTTGTTACAAGGACAACTCCGGCACACGAGTTCGATTCGCCAACACGACATGGCGAGTGATTGCCCTTAGGTGTACAGTTGCCAGGTTTGTCATGTCTTAACAAACTGAAGTTTAGAAAAGTGTGGACATGTGGAAAGTGTACCACACAAATGCTGCAACACTCCCATTACGATTTAAAATGTCGTTTTCGCAAAGAGGTCTGGAAAAGTCGAATCCATTTTTACAAAATCTAATTTCACAGAAATATCATGTCTCAGATCATTAATATCTGATCTTATCACATATTCAATTAGATGATTTCTGCATTTCATTATCTCCGGGAAAATACACCTATTAAGTGACCTTTAAGGACAAAGGTGAAATGACCCTTAATATGACCACAGAGCATTCATCACACATTCGTTTTGTTGTGAAAAGATATTTTTCCTGCAGCATTGCGTTTCGGATGTCTATAAAATGTGATACGAATGGATGTGCCTATGACAGTGCAGCATACTAACCTATCAGCTATGTGCTGCAGTAGGCTTGGGCTTTGTTTTGAGGCTGATTTTGGAAGAGTTAGTGTAAGCTTAGTGGTGCATAAGGGTGACTGTCTATAGCCCGTAGCGTCCATCACAGACTGACGGCCCTACTCTAGCTCTGTCTGCCACCTTATTCCCCTCGGACTGTATTGATCAGCGCGCTTCTTTCTCTCCGCGAATTGTGATTGTAAACCATGCAACCACTAGCTGCATTAGGGATGTTTCGTGTCAAATGTGACATCATCTAATCAGATATAGTCGTGTCTGTTCTGTCGTGGGAAGTACATCGCCGTGAAGGTTTATGTTCTTGAGTTATTGGTAGTCTTCTATTTTATGTTTTCGTGGGCTTTTTCTATTGACAAGGAAATTTAGACAATATACAATTCAGTTGTTGTCATTCCAGCATTGAAACCTTTTGCATCTAGGCTGTTTAACATTTGTAATTAACACCTGTTTAAATCAAAACAAACGGTTCAGGCAAGACGTCGTCAGTTCTGATGATGTGAGACGAATGCAACACCAGGTGCAGTTAGGGTGCTTCTGGTCAACCTCGAAAAGACGTGTGAATGGATTGTCCTTCTGAAGTGCATTTTCCATAATTATGGCGGAGTTGGTGAGTACACGTAAGGAAAAAGTACACACACACTCACACACGGACACACAAAGACGCTCACACACATTCACATACACAAAAATATACACTCACACACAAACATATACTCACTCGCTCGCGCGCACGCACGCACACACACACACACACAGGGTTGTGCATATCACGAGATGTGTGTCACGGTCATGGTGAAGAAAAATATTAGTGAACTGCGTGTGGAGACTATAAGGGGTTCTCATGTTACATAGAATCTGAATAAGAAAAGTTTCATGCTTTCGTTTCATTTTCTTTTCTTTTCTCCTATCAGCCGATCAGCTTTTTAAATTTCTTTGCTTGTTTTGATTGGCATTGTTTCCTTGTATCCCAGACATTTTAAACTCCCAACACTCTTTTCACCTACACTCAGTGCTTCACGTAGCGGAAAGTGAGTAACGCATTGTTCCTGTCTTTTTGTCTGCAAACTTTACTTGCAAGAGAAACCCGCGTGTGTTTTTCAAACCTGTTGTCGGTACATATCAAGCAGTTTTCCCAGACTATACATGGCTACCTACCATATGTCGTAGACGTTGATAAGATTTTATCAATATAATTATTACATTTTGGCTCTGCTTGATCATTCAAACCGGAGAAGGGTCAGCAAGACACAAGAAGGGATGATGGTGATATTAAAAGCCGTTGGGATTATGAATACAGATGAATGTAAAAATGCTTTGTAGATGAGGAAACAGATGAGATGATTTCCCGAGTGCATGACAGTATTGATCGTGCGTCATGCACGACTGCTTGTGGATGCATTTCCATGATTTTACTGCCACATCGTAAAAGTATAGTTCTCATAGCTGATTGCAATAACGAAATGATTTTCTCGGGACTGGCGTGTGAAACAGAATTTATTGCTGTCGTGAACAGTACTCAGTGTTGTTGTCTTGGACAGAACTCACTGATATTGTCAGGAGTGCTCACTGCTATGGTGGTGAGCAGAACTCATTGAGAAAGTCTGTTTATTTTTGGTTCTCCCTTTTTTTCCCCGACGTCAATTGTGCACTAGCTGACCTTTCGTCCAAAAGTGTCGGTGAAATAGTGAAATGTTAAAAATCGGACACTATTTTGTCGCAACATGGGAATTGCATCAGATCATATAGATTCTCCTCTTAATCTTGTCAAAAAGCGATGACTCCTGAGCTGTGCACTTGAGTTCCTGCATCCAGCATCATCAATACGTAGTAGTAGTAATAATAATAATTTCCAGTGTCATTAATAAGTTTTAATAATACCTAATTTCATCAATACTGTATAATAATAATAATATCTAATTTTTATCAATACGTTATGTCCCCTCAGGTCAGAAGAGAAAGTGCACGTGCAACACAGTACCTCTGTGACTCAGCCTGTAGCCTCCTTGTGGTATTTGGACGGTCCGGTGGCGCAATGGTTAGCGCATGTCGCCAATAAAATGAGGGTTGGCTGTCCTGGGTTCAGCTCTCGTCTCGGGCACACTGTTCTTTTTCTGCATTTGGCATTTGTTTACAGGGCTGGCTACCTTCCCGTGATATAACCTTAGTTGCTGGCTTGGCGTAAAACACCAATCCCCCCACCTCTTGTGATATTTAACCGAATACCTTTAGGAGTCACTAAAGCCGACTATTGTTATGTCAGTCTGTAGCCTACTTGAGATATATAATTAGCCGACTACCTCAACGAGTCGGTCTGTAGCCGAGAGCCTAACATATTTCTTTCTTTGGGAAACATAATGCTATTTATTTTTTCTTATTTTCTTCCTTTCGATCTTTTTCCCAATTGCACAGACTGTTTGATGATTATTTGGCTGAAAGCCTTTTCATGAAACTGCAGCATATGGGTTTCTCTTTTACTTTACTAATCCTTTGGTTATCTCCCCCTGGGTTCGACAGGGAAATCTTTTTTCCCGACTGAAGAACTTCCTTTGAACCTTTGCTTTCACACATAATAAATACCGTAGGCGGCAGATCCATATAAATAAGCATGGCTATGAACAACTTGCAAGTTCTTGTAAATGCACTCCATTGCACACGCAATCAATGCGATCGGATTGACTGACTCCTTGATATTTCCCAAAAGAGGTTTTTGCTGCACTTTCTGCAGCCAAACGTGTCCTCTGGTTTTCGTTTAATTCCTGCGCATAAATTACTTAATTTGACGATAGACCTTGAGAAACTTCGTGCAAGTTTCATTCTACAAAGAGCAGCCATGACCTTACCCACAGGCCGTCAGCAGCTGTGGAAACAATCACAAGGTTGGTTTTTTTCTCTCGTGTCTACTTCCACTGAGCCGTCGACATTTCTGGTAGTTGTTCCCCCTGAGGTAAGAGAGTCTACAGTCTCCACTACGACAAGGAGACAAATGACAAATCTTTATTTACGAGGGTAAACGAATAAGCAAAAAGTAAGGCCTTTTTACATCTAGCACTCGGACTAAGTAGTAGAAATAAACACTACATTAATTCAAACATGGCAATAAAAGCATAGAGAAAAATTATGATATGAACAAACATGGTGGTGAATTTCTGACTTGACAGGTTTTTTTTTGTTAGCTAGAGGACTTGCAACATGTGGTACATATTTGCTTTGTCGGTGCGAGTATAGAGGAGTAAGCTGGGTAGGAAGGTTCTGTAGGTAATCAAAGGGTTTGGAAAAGGTGTTGTAGGAGTCCCACTTAGCACTTGTAGAGACTGCAGTCCGTTCTTTGGAAATCTGAGGAAAGGTTGTTTCAAAGAACACTGCCAAAATATTTCAGGCTCGTCTTAAATAGGTCAATTATCGGTATGGGAATACTGAGCTTGAGAGACCCTCATTATTTTGATAAAAAAGATAATCTAGGGGGGCATTTTGCCTGTTACTATTTTAAAGATGAGGATCCTTTTGTTGAATTTTAGTCTGGTTGGTAGTGGTAGAGCCCCTAGAGACAAGAAGTCATGAAGCTGTATTTTTGGTTTGAGTAACACTGATTTGGCAGCTAATTTGAGGTCTTATCGAGAGCTACATGCTAGAGGAAAGCTATTGACAACACGCCACTGGGTAAAATTACCAAGAGGCGAATGATGCTGAATACACACTGAAAGCCCTACTACCAAATGTAAAGAAAGCACGGCGATCTACACCGACTTTCTACCGATGACGGATGTGAGGGCGGCTCGCGACCATAATATTATTGTTCTCACCAAGTTTTGCCACTCACCTGTTCTACGCATGCGCGAATAGTCCAGCTACAAAACCTTGACCTACGTTGAGTGTCTTTCTGCTCAGTCATCTGACAAAACAAAATCCTAACCTGAATCCTCGTCAAAACAACTGACAAAAAAGTAGCGAATAAAAATCGAATCTGGGCAGTTCGCAATCAAATCACTCACTTTACCCAGTATACAGCAGCTTCCGCTAAACCATAACCACTTAATCTATTTAATTTACTGCACTTTGACTGATGACTAAAAAAAAGACAAATCAGCAAAGGACAGTTTGCGCGTGCGTGACAGAACTTTGTAGGAAAAAATGTAGTCACGCGGGCACGCCGACGATGAAGACAATGCGAGAGCAGAAAAAGCTGTTAATAACATCAGATGCACGACATTGTGTCCGCTCAAATACCGTAAATAAGTTCTCGGAAAACTTCGAGAATGGTTTAAATAAGGCTCTTGAACTATCACAAGGTGATGAGTGATTTTTAATTAAACTGTGGATTGGGCGGCGCCCTGGAGTGAGTTAACGGGCTTTTAGCAAAATTATTTTTGTTCGTTATTCTCCTCGTGCTAATGAAAACTCATTTTGAAACTTTATCAGTATCTTTGTGTGTATAAAGCGACTTTTTTTTTAGTACATTTCCCTATTTAACAGTAGGCTCAATGTACTTAAAAAAAAAGACAAAGAAAGACACAGTCATAAAATGCAGACAACACACATACTGACACGTACAAAACATGTGAACAAACGAACAGAGACACATCAACAGCCACACACACAAGGCTAACAGTCCATGCAAACATGTCGTGGCAGTTCTATATCAACTAAATAAAAAAAAAACTGGCAGACAGTGCGAGCGAAAAGGTGAGTCTTAGGAAGTATATTGACCCGGCAGAATATACGAAGCACTTACAGTGCGCGCGAACTCAAGTCCCTAAGAGGTGAGACTGCAGAGCTGTCGATTCACACACACACACACAGCATGAGTGGCACAGTGGTTTCATCGACAGTCGAAACAAAATATGATGCAGCTGTAGGAAAAAGAAGAGACTTAAATCAATAATGGTGGCACAGCAGAGCTAAAATTTTAACCAGCAAGATGGCGCAGAGTAAAGACAGCTAGTCAGCGAAGTGGTCTATAAAAAAGCGACCTGACCCAGGCACAAAAAAACATTCCGGAAGATAGAAAGTGGTGTAACAGAAGCACACATCAACAGTATACACAAACTTGATGCAGGTCTACGGGCAAAGACAAAACGAGATTGACGGCAGTTATCCTCTGACCAGTTAGGCGAAGGGACATCACTCAGTTTCTGAAAAGAGAACTCTTTTTCTCTCTTCATTATTTGTTCATCCTTTTAGCTCATTTCTTTTCGATGTATTCAACAGTACGTCTGAGTGAAGATCCTGATAACTGTAGAGGAGTTCCACTTCTTAATATATACAGCAGCCTGTGTGCTTTTATCTTAATGCGCCTGTCCAAATGATTAAAAGAAGCAAACGCCGCTGGAGAAATTCAGGCAGGATTTCACAGACTTTTTCATAATCGACCACATTTTCACATTATTTGCAACGATAATTATATGTTGCTTTAATTAATAAGCAGAGCTGGGGTACGACGTGACGTCATAGGCCGGTCTATGCTATTTTGTCAGAGGTTTGGGGTAGGGTTAGGGTTAGGTTTAGGTTTAGTTTACTAGGTACATTTGGGAAATTGAGTGGAGCGAGCAGACGACAAATGCCGCGAGCCATTTTTGTTATGGCCGTCGCGTCCTCGCCCATATCAAAGTTGTACCAATTAATTTCGACTCACGTTCTCGCTCTAACTTATGACAAATTCTGCGTAGAGTATTGAAGGGAAAATGTATCGCGCTTTAAAGACCAACCTGAAGGGTTTACGTTTTTCAGATATCGGTAACATAAAACTAACCTGTAAATTTTAGCCTCCAAATACCATGTGGCGCTTGTTGATCGCAGGTGCGAATCGCGTACTTTACTAGCGGATAATGAACGGATGGGATTTGGAGGCTGCAATATACAGGTTAGGTTTATATCGCCTGTATCTACCGATATCTGCAAAAACGCAAATCATTCAGGTTGGTCTTTAAATAACATTTACACAATCATAAAGGCACAAGAACACATTAAGGATAACCTCTCAGATTTCTTCTTCTGCCTCAATGGCCTTAAACAAGGGGATTAGACCAGCCCCGTCTTATTTAGATTATTTATTAACAAATTAGCATAGAATATTGTTCAGTGTTAAACATGGGGTTCAGTTTCAACTCATTCTCGTCAAAATGTTTATTCGGATGTTTATTGATGATATATAACTGCTATCTGACACCTCCATTGGCCTTCAGAATCAGCTAAACGCTCTATCCAAAAGTGCTGAAATACTAAATCTTACAGTAAACCAAGAAAAGTGTAAGATCATTGTATACCTGTTTATGCCAAAGACATTTAGTAACGCATCTCTTTCCACCAAATGTGTACATGCAGACACATACAAAGCTGCACACCCATGTACACTGGAAATACGTGAACATTAGAAACCAATGTACACCGGAAACATATTTACATCAGAAACGCAGAAACACCTAATGTACGGTTTGCTAATGTTTGAATCTCATCTCCCATCACATACCGGAAACGCAAGCAGTAGTCATCAGATTTATTTTTATTGTTATTTTTTCGAGGGATAAGTGTTTTCGTTTCATTTTTCCAATAATTTAACCGCAAGTTTCCAGAACACATACTACATTTCTAGATAAAAGGGTTTATCGTCTGCTGTTTCGCAAAATTCTCTGCCGATCCCAGTGTGTTTGAGGCTAACTTACATTTCAGGCTGACATTAATGTCTTTGCTGCTGTTATCGAAATCGTAGCGGAAAATTCGTGTTTCATGTCAGAAGTATTTCCTCATATTATCAATTATTTACTTGATTACTTTGTAATCTCCTCACGTTTCTATTTGTCGTTGATTTTGTAAGCTTTCTGTTTTTTTGTTAAATCGTATACTCAAGGAACCTTTTTCTTTGAAACTAGTTCCATATTTTCAAACACTAAGCCATAATGAAATTTCCCACTCCACCTGACATTTATTGATTCTTCACAATTATTGTCAGTAAGTGGCTTGTGGGGAATTTGACTGCTCAATGGCCTCGGCTTCAGCTAAAACTCTTGCTGACTGGCAGTTTTTTTTAATAACGTGGGATCTATCGTGGATAATATGAAGAAACTATTTTTCTGCTTACAGAATTTCATTTGGTTTTTCAACTCCTTCAAAACTACATCTTGTACTTCCTGAACTTATTCGAGTGACAAACTTCTTTTCTTTCACCTTCTCTAAAACTCACTATCTTTCTATTTCTTTCTTATTTTCCGTTAACCCAAAAGAACTTTAAACTGCGGTTTAGTTTTCATTGTGTGCTGGATCATCGACTCTTGGCCGCCTTCTGCTCACTCTCTACTTTTGACAGTGTTTACATGAAGCAAGGGTCAGGCCTTGCCCTGGAGCAACCTGGGGAATTCAAGGACAAGGGTCTTGTTTCTGAAGTTAGAAAGAGATGTATATTGTACAGATCCCGCAGATGTTTTATCCCTGGAGACATACTTATAAAGCGATGGAAGGATGTCGTAGGATAAAGAAACGAAGTAGTGTCCGCGGGGTCTGGACCTCACTTTAAAACTTCAGAAACAAGACACATATGGAAAAGTTCTCCATGTTGTCCCAGGGCAACGCCTTACCCTCCCTTCATAATTTAGCGGTCAGTCAGCCTGCCATTCAAGTAGTCAGCCACTCACCCATGGACTGTTAGTCAATTATTAACCCATTTCTGATTGATTGAATTTCTTTTATGCTCTCACGTAGTCTGCGTCATCGTAAAAGTTGTATTTACCGAGACAGCTCATGAAGGGATCTTTTATACAGAAATAGGTTTCTCTACCTCCATCATGAGCTCAATGGCTCAGACTTTTCTGTCAATACCTATGTTGTCAGCTGTCTCGTAGACATAAAATTGTCGTCAGCGACGAACAAAAAATGTAAGCACAGCAGTATTTTGTCTGTTCTGTCCAAAATTCTTTCCTTTCCTTGCCTGTTACTAAATTTAATCATCTAATGTGATGGAAAGTTTCTTCCCCACCATTAGTTTCCTACTAGATGGCATTTTTGACCGAACACAAGGCATTAAGATTCCATTTGAAAGGGTACTTTTTGTACCGATGTGTCTATGTCCCCTATCATCATTTTAGATGAAAGAAACAAAAATGGCATCCGTGTAACATAATGATGTTTTCATGTGAAGATTTTTTGTTATTTTTTGTTGTTTTCCAGATTACATTTAAGGTCTCTATAATGCCAAGTACAGTCTTTTAAGTTCCCCTTAGTTTCTCCAGACATTGCATTACTATTTTACCTTCAGTTCCTTAGCTTTCGAGTATTTTCCCCTTGTGTTGAGAAGCGCCATACAGACACTACATTCGAACATGTAATGAACCGATGCTAAGCTGTCACATCACTGCGATGAATGAATGATCTGACAGATCCGTAAGCCCTTACCGCACCATTGAACCTCTTTTTCCATAAATTTACTGGTAGCAGCGCTGCAACATGCATCTGCACATATGAGCCAAACAAATTGTACAGCCCTCGACAGCCAGTCACATCACTTTCAATCAACCTTTGCCCTGTCTAATGACAGTAAAACTGCATAATGTCAAAATACTAACGCATTCTTCACATACTAAAATATTTGTTACCTACTGAATTATTCCAAATATAATTGCTGATTAAAAGTTCACTTTAAATATGAATAAGCATTTGAACTTTATAGGACAACATAGGTTTTTACTTGTATACTTGAGCAACTTCAAGTCCGGCTTTAGTCTTTCTATGCCGTTGTCCTCTAACAATGACGCGGCTGAAAATGACGATAATGATATTTTTAAAAGGTTTTCATATTAGAGACATCGCTGTCCTGTAATTGCGATACCGTGGTGTCTGTACTGGTTTTTTGTTTCTCTGTATACACCTTTTCAAAGAATTATCGCGCTATTGCGTTTATGTTGGCATTCGTATATTCGGGAATGAGGTGAGTGTACGCTCAGCCCGTGCACACTGCCAGTCGAGCTTGTTTGTGCTAACTTTATCGAAAATCAAAACCGAACACAAAGCAGCTGACAAAACTGCGGCTATTAATGGGTAGGCAAAATTACTCGCTTGGCGTTGCCGAGTCTGTACCTTATTGGTCGTCGCTGTTGATTGGCTGAATCAACAAAACTCCACACATGGTCGCCAACAGACAGCGACAACACGAGAATCGGGTACTGGTGACGTCAGTCGTGCTGACAAGAACAACACACTGCCGCGCATGCGTGATGCTGTCGCAGTGGGCGTGAACGGAGCTTCTCGAAGAAAGTGTGAGGTGAGTGAGTGTGTGGGTGAGTTACGTGAGATGACGGGCGCTGGCCATCACATCTACTACATCAAGTTTAGGAGAAAGTCAACGGCAGCCGTATCGGCATCATCGATGTTCGTATTAATAATTGATGCGATCGACAGGGTGGCCAGACGTAAACAGGCAAACGTCTCTGTTACCTGGACAACGTGTTTGTTGCGCATTCCTGAACGCCTCAACACTTGTCTAACAGCATTCACCTGACCTACGTTTTCTTTGCACCAGTTCTTAGACACTACTCCCACGCTGTTTGTTGTTTATTCTTGATTATTGTGCTGGTCACACTGTTTTGCATCTTTGTTTGGACGTTATTGTGGGACTGTTTATTTTGACCATGAACACAAATTTTCTGATTATCAATGTGACCGTAGCCCTCTTGGTTCGACAAGCCACGATCGTGGCCTTGCCGGGTAGCACAGGCAAGGCGATTTTCATTACTTTTTATTGCAAAGTTCAAGTTTTCTCTTTTCCAAAAATGTCTAGGTTTCTTGGTCTAATGTTTATCTCAGAGCAGCAACAGTAAAAAACAAACTTCACCCACTGTCGTCTTCGCAATCTTCACTTATAAGCCAGTCATTGTAATGTTCATTTTTATCTTGAACCAAGAGGATTGAATAATATCGTTAATTATCGTAACCGTAGGCTGTATGTAGTCATTTATTTTGACGCTGGATCAAAACGTTCTTAGGTGGACTATGTTTATCTTTCAGCATCTGGCACTTAGCTGACACTTTTTACTGAATCGTTACTTCAAACGTTATAGTGCTACAACAGATTCTGGATACACCACAGTGATACAGTGCTACAAATATTTTAGCATGTGCATACTGGTTATAACGCTGTAGCTCGTTCTGGTCACTCTCTGACATCACACAGAGACATTACAGCTGGTGTTACACAGTGGTACAACATTCTTGTCACTCGGTGGGGATGCATAAAACTATGATGTGGTCTACAGAAAGCATTAGCTATATTACCTCCGCCCATTGCCTTGTTTCCGACACTCAACCTTGTTTTCTGCCGACATTCGATTGGGTGGTTTGTGTCTTCAAGACACTAACGAGGAAGGCGAGGGTGTTTCCTTGTCTATAATTTCGTATGGCTATGAAGCCCCTTTTTTACTTTTGTGTATATAAAAAAGATCAGAATGCCTTTTATTGTGATTGGGTTGAATATCTCTATCGTCTAATATACAACTGGTAAAATCAGTTGCGTTCTGTAAAGATGAGACCGTAGTTTTTACGATTCGGATATTTTTCTTAAATTATCTAAGGTTTTTTGTCTGATATTTCCTTATTATTAGGTACAAATGTATCATTGTATTCTTTCTGCTATAGGAAAACAATAAGATTATTTTAAGAAACAATCCTGTGGTCTACAATGACCCAATCTTCGTTTCTGCTATTGTGACGGTACTGCCAATTAGAAGGTAACGGATGCTGTGTGAACAGCCACAGAAACGAGAGAAACATTTTACAAAGCTGCATAAACCCCAACGGTACTCGAGTAAAAAATCCCTAAACGTTATCCGCCTCTGATTTGATGATGGTAAATGAATCGCTGAAATGTCACAGGTTTGGTACGATGCCACGTCACCGAGCTCTGAACGTGGTGCTGAGAGAGCACGTGACTGAGAGAACACGTGACTGAGAGAGCCTGTGGCTAATGACCCAGACATGTCACACCAAGACATCAGTCGGATAATGTCAAGCACGCGCTTGCTCAAAACCCCAGTTTCAATTTTTGCTAATGTAGAAAATGTGTTCATGTAAAGTGGGGCTACCTCTAGTGCCCGGGATATGTTTTTCACAAACCAAAGTTCTTGAGCTAATAAACGACATCAGATGGCGCGAAAATGGAGATCACTGTTCAATAACAACCACGATCACTACAGTCAGCACAGCGTGAAGAGCTATGTACATGTATTTATCGTCCGTTTACAGAAGTGCATGCTATTAACTGTACGGTAAAGATCGTCCACTAATCTTTTTAAGGTTAAAAAGATTTTTAAGTGAGTTATTAGAGACCGCGGTTTTCGTGAGGCCAGCTGTTTGAGGGTGAAGCCTATCTGGTCGCCATACTTTACTTTTCCCCAACCCTTTGTGAAGTCACGTGTTCATTCCTGAGAGCTGGGTTGACTTGGTGGGGGGAAGGAAGGTAAGAAGCTCGTGCTTATGTCAGTGCTGTGATTACTGGGCTATCCACTTACTTATTACCTGTCTTAATGTGCAATAACAAAAGCATATCTTAAATCGACGCCTAAATATGTATTGAAATTAAAGTCAAAATGCACAGTAAGATTAATATATTAATGATGCATGTCAATGTACTTTAATAATAACTATAATAATAACTCTTGAGAATGATTTAACATGTCGCTAAGCATTTTACTTGCATACAACATCAAGGCACTGCACAACAGCTCCAGGAGCTCGGTACTCTTCAACAACCAAGTGGGTTAGCTCTTTCCCATGACGGTTGGCGTGTGGCAGGATTGCCCTCTGTCCCCAGTTCTGTTCAGCTTCTACCTGAAGAAAATCATGCTGGATACACTCCAGGACCATCAAACCTCAGTGTCGATTGGCGGGAGGTGGAGTGGGCGCTCTGTAACCTCCGCTTTGCCGAGGACATCGATCTGATGGCAGGCAGCAATAGCGAGTTACAGACCCTCACTGACAAACTCGCCGCCAGGGAGGGCGTGTACGGGATGAAGATCAGCACAGAGAAGAGCAATGTCACCACCATCGGCTCTAGCAAAGCAAAGATCCGCATGAACGGGGTACAGCTGGAGGAGGTGCAGTCCTTCAACTACGCTCTTCTTCTGGTGACCGTATCCTAACTGTTCCTGTCACCAGAACAACAACATATTGTCAAAGAATTTTTGGCTACTGTGCAGCAAAACAATGGAACTCTCTCCCTTTCTATATCCGTCACCTTCCTACAATTGAATCCTTCAAATCTGCACTGAAAACGCACCTCTTCCTTGAGCATTTCTCCTAACACAGTCCACACAATGCTAGTCCTTCGTACCCTCCCCCCTCCCGCTCTTGCGACTTTTCTACCCACCTTTCTCTGCAGAATCACTATATTCTCTGTTCCTGTTGGTTGGTGCCTTTTTGTGTTTTCTATCTTTGTTTTCTGTTTGTCGTCAGTAATGTCGTTTATTCTTCCGTCGCTCGTGTTCTCTCCATTTAGTCCATGTCTCTTCCTCGTTTTAAGCGCTAAGAGCATGCTCTCTATGAGTGTGAATATGCGCTATACAAATCTTCATTTATCATTATTATTATTACTTGGGCGCGATCGTCTGCAAGGACGACAGTTGCGCGGCGGACGAACGTCTTAGAATCACGGCTGCGACAATGACGATGAACAGGCTTAACAACATTTGGGACAGCAGAAGCATCAGCTTCCGCATTAAATTCAGGCTTTACAAGTCTCTCGTTGTGCCAAGAGACGATGCGAGACATGGACCTTGTTAACATAATCGGAGCGATAGATCCATATGTTAGAAATGAAGTACTTTAGGAGACTCCTTCGGATCTCTTACAGGGAGGAAAAGAGGAACGACTTCGTCCGCATCCTAGTCACCTGCTTGGTTGGTCCCCAGGAGCCTTTGCTCGCCACCGTCAGGCGACAGAAGCTGGTGTGGTTCGTTCATGTTGTCCGACATGACAAATTGCCAAAGACGATTCACCAGGGTTATGTTGAAGGCGGTCGACGCCGAGGCAAACAGAAAAAAAGGTTGGGTGACTGATGTGAAGGAGTGGACTGGCTGTCCACTAGGGGACGTGAGTTTACCCATGCTGCGTGCTATTGATAGGAAAAAGAAGAAAAAGAGTACTTTAAATAACATTCACGTTTTAACACATGTCATCCAGTGATGTTTATTACTGAATATATGTCACTTTCATGGTATACACGTTTACATCCACACACACCCTGCAATCTGAAAAGGCACACACACACACATATATATATATAATAAGAATGTTGTGAGCAACCTAACCAACTTTTGCAAGATTATTACTCCTTTGGGCTAAAGGAGATCTCAGGGAAGCTCATCTTTGATTTACTTATTTTGTTTAGTTCGATTTTCATATTACCTATGATGTTATCGGTGGGTCCAAATGAAAATCAAAGCAGAGAGAATTTTGGCTGAGAGTTTGTCGTCACTAACATCGAACATTATTTGTGTCGCTGGCGTGGAAGTCTATTTATAGGCTACCTTATACACGAGAGCTGAGAGATAAGGAGAGAGAAAGCGAGAGAAAGAGTGTGAACCAGGAGCAGGACGTGCTGCAATGTCCGAAACAGGCATTTCATTTTACACTGACCCCACGCATACCGATTGGTTAATTTAATAAGCCTGACTGTACTGGAGGCAGATCCAAAGATAATAATAAAATCAGAGCTGGTGAACGAAGTAAGTTCCGGGTAAGCAACAACTTGGGATGTGACCTCCTTGAACAACACTTGCTGCTAGTGAGCATATAGACAGAAACACTGTAGAAGGAGAAGAGTGCCATGTTTTGAACGAGTTCCAAGAAATGACAGCGGCACGACGATGAAAGAAGTTGGCCGGCTTGCTGGCCGGCTCACACCGCCAAGTGCGGGCCACTTAACGACTACGAGTCATGAGGCGGTTTTAATCAGTGTGGCAGCCAGATCAACTCTAATGGAACTGCACTCTGTCAGAATGGCAAGTAAAACAAGGAAAACATATAGTCAGCAAATAACTTTGACTTGGGCAAGCGTCAACATCATCTTTACTGGCTTTAACGATCGACCCTGCATTTGGCGAGAGTGGTGGGGGCGGCGTTGTTGGGGTTGCAGGTGTGTTCTAGGCAGCAGCGTAATCCGTTGTTAATGGACTTGTCACTCTCAGGATGATGGTGGTGGTGGTGGCGGGGTATGGGGGAGGGCTCTCGACACGGCTTATCCATTGCAGCCGTCATCCAAAGGCTGTTGGTCACTTGTCGGCATCAGCGCCCTCTGTTCATCTTTCTTCACTTGATGTTGTTTTCGTCAACCGTCAGTTCATTGGTGAAGTCCTCCATTCTACTAGCTTTGTTTTCCATGTGCTGTGTGTGCTGCATTATTATACAAACTTAAAAGCCATCTCATGTTTCTATTGGTTGCTGGCGGATCTAGGGTTCAGCAGAAATGTTAGCTATTGTTATCCTCCAGAAGGTAGGTCTATAAATTCCTTTAAAGGCCTGTTACTGGAAGAATGAGCCACAGAGAAAGATTAGCTTGAACTTTTATCATATTACAGCTAATAAAGACCCAACACAAATATCCGCGTTTATTCTTTCACACACCCTATCAAAACGCTCTATCTTGTTTTTCATATTACAGGTTATTTTGTAACACAAAAAATGGTTGTCCTTGCAACACCCTCATTCGTCCTGCTATGCACATGAAGTTAGATACTGTGAATTATGTACACAATAATATTTGTGTCATGCTTAA
Source organism: Marisa cornuarietis (assembly GCA_004794655.1). Taxonomy (NCBI): domain Eukaryota; kingdom Metazoa; phylum Mollusca; class Gastropoda; order Architaenioglossa; family Ampullariidae; genus Marisa; species Marisa cornuarietis. Next base: position 2,105,598 of record SMMW01000564.1, on the reverse strand, counting down.
TTATTTAACGCTTTTTTGGTCGTTCTCTTGTGTTTGCACCATCTGTGTACTCGTATTACCCTTTTTGTCTGAATCGGTGAAGGGTTATTATAGCAATTTGTAATATTTCAGTACCACGTAAATTATCCTTTTTTTCACCAGCGAAAGGTCTCATGTTGAAGTAATATCACGCGCGAGTGCATGAATGATAAACACGGCAGATGGCGTCCTCTGTGCAGCCTAAGGCAGCAGAAAAACGTCTGTTGAGCGGCTTTACTGGTACCCATGGCCTCCTCCCCAGCGAGCAGGAGACTGAGCTGTCAGGATGCTAGCGATGGACCGTAAACACTGCGAGAACAATCACACGGGATCTTGCTGCTTGCTGTGAGCACTTAGGACAGCGAGCTGGATGCGGTCGTCATCGACCGATTGCACTCAAGAAGTTCTGCCCTGGCTGAGGCCTGCACCACGGCCACCGATCTGATAGGATGCCACGCTGGTAAAAAGTGTAGGACTGCTGCCGATATTCTGGAATCAGGCAACACGGCGGCAAAAAGTGTAATCCTGACATCTCCTCCTTTCTCTCGACAACCGCCTCGGTCTGGTTGGTCACGTGCCAGCAGCGAACGTGATGCTGTCATGTCCGCAACCGGCTCACGTGTTTGAGTTATTTGACTCGATATTGCCAGCTATGACAGAGGCTGGGATGTTGTTAATGATACTGCAGCTGAACTTTCCATAACGTGTGTAGCGTAACACGTCGTCCTGTGGCTGCTGTAGAGGGCAGAAAATAAAAAAAATACCCATTAACTGTGTGTCTAAAAGTGAATTCAGTAATGTCACTGACGTTGGCATTAGTCTTTTTTCTGTTAACCAATGGAGAAGTGTTAAGATACTGACATGATGTGGATAAAACAAAATTGCATCCAGCTTGGTAGATTGAAAAGGCAGAATATAAACATTTCGTACTAACAGCATGATGATGACAAGAATGGCACCACACAGAGACATTGTGACCCCCACTTACCATAAAAACACATGTTCACACTTCGTCAACATTAGAAGGATGCAGGCAGAAACACAACAGCACCACACGTGAGAACTAAAAGTAGTGCCAACTACTTCTGTGTAAAACTATGGCAATTCCCTATGAAGTCGAAATTTTTTATCAACACGTGCTTCTTTCTTCAGCAGAAGAGACAATTTTTTATAATTACAATATAATTTTTGCGATAAAAATTAAGGATTGAGTCTACTTCTTACAAGTAGTCATACAACAAAGTATTAGGTCGTTTTGAGTGTTTCCGCGGGCTTGAACTGTCTGCCTTAGTTCGTATCTCTGCTCAGAATCGATATTTTTACTCAAAATGTGCACTATCATGGATGTTATATTAATCATTAGTAACATAAGTTGCATCAAGATCAATAAGATCAATATATTATTAAAGTAAGCATCATTATGGTCACAATATTAATAATTATTAAAATAGGCATCGTCATGCCCTTCGTGACCTGCCCAGCAACGTCAGCGTAACACGCGAGAACCTATTTGCTTGGCATCAAAAATCTAATTTATGAAAACCAGTGGCATTCTGAGAGGCGTTTTGTCTTCTGTTTCTTGAAATTGTGTATGATAAATAATAATAATAATAATAATAATAAATGCATAATTTGTGTAGCGTATACTCACTTTCGTAAGGAGCGTGCTCTTAGCCCTTGAGACAAGAACGAGACATGGATAACCTACGTAGGGACGGAAGGATGAACAACAGGACTGATGAGTAATAAAAGAGAAATATAGAAAACGTGAAGCATGCAGGTAAAAAGAACTATTGAGTCATGATTCAGCAGAGGAAGGCTTGTAGGGAAGTAGCAATAAACGGAAAGGGGTGGGGCAACCGGTGTTTAACACCGAGCCAGCAACTAAGGCTATCACTGCAAGACAGCCAGCCCTGTAAACAGATGCTACATCAAGAGAAAGAACAACGTGCCTGACACGAGAGCTGAACCCAGGACAGCCAACCTTCACTGTACTGGTGATAGGCCCCATCGGACCGCACAAACAGAAAGGGGAAGGTATTAAAAAAGGAGTAACATTCTGTAGACTGTTGTTAGGAGTAATGTCTAAGGTAGAAATGTGTCTTCAATGTACAAGATTCAATGTTAGGTAGGTGGCGGATATGGAAGGGGAGAGAGTTCCATTGTTTTGCTGCACAGTAACTAAAAATCCTGTGCCCGAGTGTTGCTGTTCTGTTGACAGGAATGGTGAGGATACAGTACGAACATCGTGACAATGAGACAGTGTTTCAATGTTCACATCAAGGAGTTGCCTTCCCATTAACACTTCTACGTGTTATCATTCGATAGAGGAGGATTGTGGCCTGCCTGTATCAGTCTCAGTGTCAGTGTCTATTAGCAACAGTATCTACCAGTCTCAGTATCTATCAGTGTCAGTACTTAGTATTAATCTGCCAGTGTCAATACTACGCTGCTCACTGCTCGATTCTTCATCTTCATCCACGCACTTTATTTTGTTTTGTTTTTGTCATGGTGACATGCAATTGCTGATGCTTGTGTTTATTAAATGGTCGACTGTCGGTTCGTTTGTAGCCTTCTATGCACCGCTTTGACCTCGTATTTAGACGGAGAAATGCGTTGTATAAAATATTATTGGCGTAACTTATAAGTAGATTTGCCAATCCCTTGAATCCCGACTTGTTGAGGCGCTTAAAGCTCGCAGTGTGGGAAAAACACATGCTTTCATTTCTGCAACGATGCATGGTTGGTTAAATAAGGGAGATACAGAGGAAGATAGATATTTAAAAAACAAGGTATATAATTCCAGCAGTTTTAAGCGGAAATCGTTTGTGAGCCAGATATCTGGTTCTCTGGCCCAACTCGTATCCGGCAGACACGACTGTTATTACCATTAATCCTTTTGTAATCTCACCAATACACTTGTTACAGTTGTTCTGAACACACTGCATTGTATTTCAGACCACGACCAAAGGTCTCTGTGTTTCAGACCGTCACCTAAAGGCTTTGTATTTCTGTCAGTTTAAGGAAGATTTGGCCTGTTCAGTGATCTGTGGACCATCATTGGAATGGTCCATAAATGATGTCAGTTGTGCTCACTTTTTCTTGTCTTGTTTAGAGATTTTATTTTATTTTACGGCAACAGGTGGAGGACCTTCAGTAATTATGGCAACTGGTAAATTTTTCAGAGGAAACTTAATTTTGTGTGAAAATATACTTCTACCCAAGACACGTCACGTTCAGACAAGCAAACAAACCTTATTATAAATCAAGAGTTGAACATATTTTACTCTCTAACACACACACACACACACACACACACACACACACACACACACACTACAGGAGTACGACCGTGCAATGCTGACTGGTAACATAAGATTTATGTGGAAAACTTTTCACAGCATTAGATTTACGACCGTTCATTAATGCTTCTCCGCTTGCGGTCTACGCCTTGTCGTGTGGGCAACAGCTGTGGACTTCAAAGGCCTACAAATAAAACAAAGATGTGAAACAAGGTAAAGATCAGTGACACAGCTTGAGAATTCACACAACCACTCGGTAGCTGGGGAAATTCTGTTGCCATCAGCACATATTCATGACCTGGTCTACAGCTTATATTTGACCTCGCATCAAAATTGTTTGTGATGTAGATTTTTTGATGATGTATTATTTTGTACGGAAAGTATTGCATCTTGTGGTCCATCCGGCTCTGGTCATATTTACATTTTGACTTTATTCGACAGATGGGTTTCTTTGCACAAGACTTTCCGAGTCTATTATCATCTGCTTTCATCTTTGAAATGGCTAAACAATATATCTAGGTATGCACTAGCTTGCTGTTGAGCTAGCTATACATTAGCCAACTGTTGACTAGCTATACACTAGTCTGCTGCTGACATGAACCAGTAATCAGTATGCTAATTTAACTATTTTCACTTTTGTTAAGTCACAAGGAGAATAGATGCAAAATGTTTTTCTTTACTGTTACTGGCAGTAAGGGCTGTCGAAACAGTCCTATTCGAGGACAAGAGAGAGTGCTTCTGATCAATGAAGGAAGGTCTTTGTCACTTTCGCTTTATTTTCTGACTCAAAATAAGAACATCGCATAAAAAAATGTGTGCTTTTACGGATACCATGCCGTATAAAGATTTTTCATGAGTTTCATTTAACGAGATGTTGATGATTTATTGGGTCATAAGTAAAAAAAAAAGACTGAAGAGACCCTCACCTTGTCAGAAGTCCACCACCGTCTTATGTTCTTGGATGATCTACATTACACTGTGGAATCTAACTTCAAGTTTTCACCCTCCACCCTCGATATCTCACTCCACCTAGTGGGCTGGTCTTTAGCCCCGCCCCCCCCACCCACCCAACACGTGTATAAACCACACAGGATCAAGAGGCCTCAGGCAAAACCATTCTTCAGCATTAAGAACGATTGATGCGTCAGTCGCCAAGACGCTGCAAGAATTCTAGCGATGCCTGACAAATCTGTCCATCGATGTCTCAGACTAATGCAGCGGCCTTTTTTGTTGTCCCCCCTCAAGGCAGAAAAAAACATTTTTAACAGACGCCAACAAGCCATTGCCACATAGTGCGCTGTCCCTTTGTACCTTACTAGACTTCTAATGTTTATTTAATGTTGACTTATCATCTAAACAACTAAGATGACAAGATCCAGATAAAAAAGCCTATGAGAAATAAAAGATACCTGATATATATATATATATAGCGTACATCAACGAAATCGTCTACATCTTATTCAAATTAGAGATCTTTAGATGAGGCTGGTGTACGTTCATAGAGATGTATCACGATCTGACAGGGTATTTAAATAAAAAATATACCAATATCTGGTTAGAGTTGGACACAATTATGGCTTTGCACGCGTAATAGAGAGACACATCAGAAAAAAGTATGCTACTAAACCTTCATTCATATATTTTTCTCGTATTCAAAAACAGGTTTGTGATGCATGGCCGTAAATATCCATTTAGAGACACACGTAGTTCTAGTGATGTACAAATCTGCTGGATGTTGACAGGGTGATGACACAGACAGGTAGGTCATACCCTAACGAGGTCTGTACCAAAAATAACATGCACAGTGGGTGACCACCACTATAACACATCACATAATACACAGACAAAGCAGCATCGCATATTAGAAAGAAGTATCTATGGATGCTGTCTCTTTGATATATGTAACAATTTACTCTAGCAGTTCATAGTAGCCGTAGCAATACTGTGTATCTATACGGTCCATATAGTAATACTATGAATCAATATGCAGTCTCGAAAGACATTACACATATATATATATATATATCTTAAGACTTGGTTTATATCGAAAGACATAATACACATTGTTGCTATGTAAAAAGACAACAACATTGGATACTTGAAAGTCGAGTCATTTATTTGCCGAAGTCACAGAGTGACTGACATGCGCTGCTCGTGTTTGAATGCAGCTGTGAGCATGACAAGAATCTGTGACAGTACCAAGAGAGAAGTAATTATCGAGTTCATCTTCCTGCAACAGCCCCGTGTATTCCGGCTTATACTGCTGTCTGCTTCCCGTATGTTGTAGAGGAACCTTGTGATGTCACTGGGCAAAGGCAAAACATATTTCACTAGATGTTAAAAACCCTCCATGCATGTCAGCGGCCAGGGGCCTGCCGGGACACGTAGTGTTACGTCGTCGTCAAGCTTACGGTGTGATTTGTGGCACGAGACCTCATCGATACTGACGTGAAGAGGGCGAAAGCACCCCACAAGGTTTGAAACCTGGTTTTTCCCTCTTAGAAAAAAAAAATCAGCATTTTTTTCTTAGTTCCTTTCCAAGCTCTTCCTGTTCTGTTCGTGCTTGGCTTCTTCTTTCTTCCGTTCACGCTGGGTGAGTTTTCATTGCCTGTTATTTCTTCCTTTTTTTTCTTCTATCTTGCTACTGGTTCTGCTTCTCTTTTTCCCCATCTCTCTCTTTCAGTCACACACAAATGTCATGACCAACTTTTTTCTTTTGAGCATGTCAGTATGACCTTAACGCAGGATAGTCACACGACATTAACCTGAAATTCAAATAATCGCTACGTCACTGACGGTTTGTGTTACAGGTGAGACTAGTAGAAAGTTTTCAATATATGTCGCAAAACTATCTCCACTGGCTAGTGGCGATACTTATGTAATCGGATCATACTGTTAAAATACTATTGTCATAAAACGATCACCCTTGTCCCAACGCAAATTGCACTGTCTCGCATTTAAGATGTTTTGATACAGTACTATCTATATTACTTCTGAAAAAGACTGAAAAAAAACTTAAATTACATCTGACAGGAACCTGACAAAACACTGGGTTTAAGACACGCCCTTACATTGGTGACAGAGCGTTGTATATATCCAGATGAACTGATTATCTTGAAGTGCCGCTTGAAAGGTGTCTCGCCTACCCTTTATACATAAACCCAGACAGCAATAGACAATCCCCTTAAGAACTGCAGCCTGGTACTGAAGGGCCGTATGTTTGAATGCTAGTGTTGGTGACCAGTGCTTATATTATTATTATTATTATTATTATTATTATTATTATTATTATTATTATTATTTTGTAGCTTATACAGGAAGATTTCCAAACTCTTAATGCCTGGTAGACATGCAATACATATATAACTCGTCCTTACAAAAGGGCAGAAACTTCTTCCCGCCAGAACATTTCATAACCAGGATTTGTTTCCCTTGGCAAGTGCAAAAGCACGTTTGATGGAGGAGGGCTGTCAGCAAAGATGAGGCGCTCGGAACTACTTTGTCTCCTGGTTCTTGATGCGATGGCTGATAAAATAGATTGCATCATAATTGTTTGGTTATCTGATTGGTTAAAACTTGTTCGTAAAGTTCAAACATTCTTCACAGTCAGAACGCCTGATGATTATATAGACTGATTATATGTTCTCTGTGGTTATTATTGTATGTGCAAAGAATTGCCCACAGACTCAGCACAAACGGTTAATAAAGTATTCCACTAGTCCGGTTATTTAAGCGTTGATTATATTCATTAATTCACTGGAGTGATGGTAATAGTAACAGGCATTTATTGGATGAAGAATTAAAAGTTTGTTTTTTTTCCAATGTAAAGTGTATAGAGCGGTTTATTGTGTACGGGAAGTAAAAATTAGTTTATAGGACACTAAAAAGGGTAAAAAAGATAAAAGTGAAGACAAGTGAAAAAATAATAAATATAATAATAATATGAAGGAGGGTTGAGGTCTAAGACCGAATGGAGCAAAACAGGAGAGCTGAGATGATGGAAAGGTCTGGTCGAAGGTCGATATCATTGTTTTTCTCCCCATCTGAGCTGGTAGACTATAGCGAAAGGGGAGTTATTGTTCATTAAGGGATTCTGAAGTGGCTCAACCTGTGCTTTCTACAGTCATGAAATTTATGCTGCAATATATACGGCATGCCTGTCTCTCTTTCGGCTTAGTGAGAGAACATAAATCATCTGCTTGCAAGCTCTTTTGTCCGCAGTACGCGCCGGAGTAGGAATAAATACCGCCAGCAGTTTCGAGAGGCCCAGTGAACTTTACGAGGCACCCTACCCACTCTCCCGTCCCCCTCACTTCCCTCACATCTCTCTCGCTCTGTCTCCCTCCCCTCACTCGCTCACATCCTCTCTTTACTTCTCTCTCGCTCTCCCCCCCCCCCGCTCGCTCTCCCACTCTCTCCAGCTCTCCCGTTTTGGTAGCTGCAAAGGTTATAACGTCTTTGTATTATGTGTCGAGCAGGCCCCACCCAACACATCAAGACCAAGCTCTGCATCACACATCGACATTAGGTATCGACGTTGGTCGTAGATTTACGTTTCCTCAGACCCCTAAGCCCGTCACATGGTCTGAGTGCAAGAAAATCAATGGCGCGCGGCTGCTGATGAGGGCCGGAGTGGCGGGACATAACAGCCCTGCTGCACTGCTTGCTCTTCCCGATGGCTTTTGATGCCAACGTAAAACCACGCCCTGACCACGGTACCACGAGATCCGCTCCTTGCGTCCTGCCGTACCGCCGTACCGCATTCTATCAGCCACCATCAGCCACCCTGTGCTGGTCAAGTGCTGAGAGGTCCTCGTCATTGTGTCTGGAGAGTAAGCGTCACTTTCTTTCACACATCGGTCAGAAAAGTGGTTTGAAGACGCCTCGTCTTCTAGGCCAGACATAGAGTTCAAATGTGTGTGGTGTGTGTGTGTGTGTGAGAGAGAGAGAGAGGCTGCAAGTATCGTTTTGTCACATCAAAAAACAGCCCTAATCCCTCCTTCATTGCCCATGCTGCTAAGTCAGAATGTTGCTAATCTAGTACGAGGATAAAAATTCTCCGATGTTCCCAACAAAACTTTGCTTAGGGAACAATGCCACGACGAATCGAAGTCGTTAACAGTTTACCTGAGACCTCGAACTGTTGCACTCAAGAGGCGAACTGAATTGTATAAGCGGTTCCCATGAGCGACAAAGGATGTTGTCTGAGTTCCTTGTTCCTGTCGGTGCCATGTGATCAGGGGGGTGTTTGCAATCCAGATTGCCATCGGTTCTGATTTATGCTTTTGAACCGGTCTGGTCCTGGAAGACTGGCTTGACACGGGTCACACTGTGGACCAGTGGGCTGCAATGTCTCCTTCCTTCTCATGTGATCAAGAATAAGAAATGAATTTCCCAAGCGGGCTGCTTGAGATGAACTGTTTGCCCAGGTCATCAATGTTTATCCTTTCTTCTTCGTCGAGACAGATGGGATGGCAGTGATGTTTTTGCTAGAGCTTAGTGTTATCCTCGAGCTGCCATTAAATAGTTAACCTTTGGCTGCCAAGCTTTTTTTTAAGTATGCGACAGCCATCCATGTCAGTGTTTGAGACAGCCATACTAGACAAACGATATGGTATGTGGCTGTCATCACTACAGACAAACAGAGAAAAGTTTTAGACTTTCTGTCCTGTTTCAGACTTACCAGAGAAATACGAGTGGTCAAGGGAATTGTATATTTAGAAACTTTTTAATGAAAGTGTGTCAGCTATTTTAAAAGTAACAAGGAACATAGGTTTTTGAATAAGTTTGGAACTAGCAGTCAAACAAATAAGTTGGCACGATTATTTTATCCTTACCGAGACAGAGACGGAAATAACTATCAAAATGCGAAACGTCCCAAACATCTCATAAGACTTCATCTTCTCGAACGAAACAGATTTTATTTCTTAAAAATGGTACTTTTGCCCAATGCTTATATGCATCAATCTTTCACTAAAATGTACTGCTAGGTCTCAGCCTTCCACTCAATGGGAGGTCACGCACGCCGTCTACGAATGCCCAGGTGTTATCACTCATCATCTCGTGCTGTTCTGGTCTAACATGATCACCCCATGCTGTTAGTCTAATATGATCACCACATGCTGTATGATCTAACAATATCACCGCATGCTGTTAGTCTAATATTATCACCACATGCTGTATGATCTAACAATATCACCGCATGCTGTTAGTCTAATATGATCACCACATGCTGTATGGTCTAACATTATCACCTCATGCTATATTGTCTAGCATGATCACCACATGCTGTATGGTCTAACATTATCACCTCATGCTATATTGTCTAGCATGATCACCACATGCTGTATGGTCTAACATTATCACCTCATGCTATATTGTCTAGCATGATCACCACATGCTGTATGGTCTAACATTATCACCTCATGCTATATTGTCTAGCATGATCACCACATGCTGTATGGTCTAACATTATCACCTCATGCTATATTGTCTAGCATGATCACCACATGCTGTATGGTCTAACATTATCACCTCATGCTATATTGTCTAGCATGATCACCACATGCTGTATGGTCTAACAGTGTAACCACATGCTGTATGATCTAACATTATCACCGCATGCTGTATGGTCTAACACGATCACCTCATGCTGTTAGTCTAATATGATCACCACATGCTGTATGATCTAACAATATCACCGTATGGTCTAACATGATCGCAACATGCTGTATGGTCTAAAATTATCACCTCATGCTATATTGTCCAGCATGATCACCACATGCTGTGTGGTCTAACAGTGTAACCCCATGCTGTATGGTCTAACAGTGTAACCACATGCTGTATGATCTAACATTATCACCGCATGCTGTATGGTCTGACATGATTACTCCATGCTGTATGGTCTAACATGATCACCCCATGCTGTTAGTCTAACATGATCACCACATGCTGTATGATCTAACAATATCACCGTATGGTCTAATATGATCACAACATGCTGTTTGGTCTAAAATTATCACCCCATGCTATATTGTCTAACATGATCACCACATGCTGTGTGGTCTAACAGTATCACCACATGCTGTATGATCTAACAAAATCACCACATGCTGTATGATCTAACATTATCACCGCATGCTGTATGGTCCGACATGATCACCCCATGCTGTATGGTGTGACATTATCACCACATGCTGATGATCTAACATCATCACCGCATGCTGTATAATCTGGCGCACCTCCAGCTGCAATCGGCCTAGTCATCGTGCTACGCTCTTTGTGGATTGCAGCGCTTTAAAGATCGCAAGCTTACAGTCTGTTGCCTCAGGTGTACAAAGACGCGATGCGTGAAAGCAAGTCTCATCTGTGAACAACACGTGCACCGTACAACAGGACTACAGAAAAATGGAAGATGAAAATAGCGGCACACCAGATGCAGGAACACAGCAAAATGAGCAGCTGGCTAAAAAAATTGTGGAAGAAAAGGAAAATGAACAGCGTTGAGTAAAAGCTCCACAGCTGTGGAGAAAATGTCAGCACAAAATTGAAAGTCTTTTTAAAAACAGGCCTGCACCTTGGGAGGCAGCATACGGCCTTGAGATAGCGTGACCTAGTGAAAAACTGGCGTGAGAATGAGAGATGGTCCTTAGGGAGGAGGTGGCCAGGCCGGCGATCAGTCACGCCAAAAGGTCTTTTTCAGCGACACAGCTCTCCAGGAGCAGCTGCGGCTGACACCTCGCACTGTCTCCACAATGTGAACGAGCGAGAGCGTGAGCGCTGTTCACCGTCTTGCTTGTAAATCAGGTCCACGGCTGTACCTCGCACACGACTGTCTACACGTGCCGATCCCTTGTCATTACTTCATTTTACATCTTGCAGAGAGAGTCCTGTCGTCTACGACTTGGTCATGGATGACGTTTGGTTGGAGGTTGGCTACCCCGGACCACGTTTATTTTCTCCATTCTTAGGTGTTACCGGTGACTAGTTGTTTATAAGAACCACAGTTGACAACATTCTCTTATATTTTTTCCAATTTTCTTATTAGGTTATTATAGCTTAATTTCCATGTGTGTGTGTGTGTGTGTGTGTTTAGGGGTGTCTTGGATATGTAACCTAGTTGTTCCGTGCCCCACTATACTCTGCAGTGATGTGCAGTTTTTGAGCATTTCAAATGTCCTGCCTCAGCAAGAGGACAGTGTCCACATGGGTCCATGCTAAGGCCAGAGCTTCTTCTTTAGACACGATTTTCTGCTACCCGCAGTCACGTGACTTCGTGCTGTAGCTCTCTTCTTCTCTACTACCCTCACTACTCCCCAAGGAGCCCCATCTCACCCCGTCCTCCCCTCTCCGTATCCCAGGTCCGTCCAAAAAAGAAATGGTGTCAACGTAGATGGATCAGTTCCTTAGCCAAGCGGGCGCGGAGAGGGCCAATATAAAAACCACTACGAGCCGCACGCACTGCGAGTAACGTCCCTTATTGATCGCTCACCATTGCTCGCCTGTCGGTGCCCCTCCCAAAACGCGGCCATTGCGTTTGTAAACCGGAGAGACGGCCCACAGCTCTCGGAGCCAGGAGTTTCCCCCCGTTTTTCTCTCTCTTACTCGTCTCTCTTTTCCTGCCTGGTCTTTCCCGTTCTCTTTCTCTCTCTCGTTGTTTCAGCTTGGCGTGGTCTATCAGTAACGAGGTTGTGAGGTTGTATTATTGCTGGGTGAGCGGATTCATCTACTTATCCTCCCCACCCTTTTATATACGAGTCCTAAGGAGCGTACTTTCCCCAGTGTGTCCTTACATGAAATTAACTGCATTAAAAAGCTTGGCAACAGAGGCAAAGTGCATTTTATGATATCATCATCATCATCATCATCGTTGTCGCCATCTTCCTTGTCGATTGGGTTAAAATTTTCCTCGTAAAAGAGACAGAAAGTGTCTGTGAGTGAGTGAGTGAGTGAGTGAGTGAGTGAGTGAGTGAGTGTGTGTGTGTGTGTGTGTGTGTGAAAGAGAGAGAGACAGAGACAGCCGTTCTCTTTTCCATGGACAATTATGATTTAATCTGTTTTAATCGCACATTTTAACAGTTGCTTTTTCGCGGTAATGCCGAAGTAGTGTAATCGATCAAATTATCCAGGCGATGGCAAAACACTTTCAGGTTTAACAGCGTTTGACATTATCTGCTACCATTGTCCCTAATAAGCCTAGTAATTAAGGAGGCTAGCTCCTAATCGCTGCAAGCAATAACCTGCTCTATGGAGTTGTTTGTGAAGCTGCATGTAGTAAACAAACTCTAAGCACCAGTTCCCAGGGAGCCGCTCAGCAATCTGCATTAGAATCCATTGTGAATAGGGTGGCAGTGCAGTCGGCGCCAGGTTTCTATAGCAAGCTACGAGATAGCTGCTCTTTTCGACAGCAACTTTTAAACAAACATGTAGTTCTGATGTCCAGATAGGTTTTTTTAACTGTTTTCTTTCTCTATTTTTACAAAACATGACAATCAAACGTAGGTCTTCATTGTGCATAAAGTCAACATTTAAACAAAGTGTAGTCTTAGTCACGTGTTGAACATCTAACAAGAAGCTGGCAGGCCAGAGGTTAATGTTTCTAGAGCTCTTTCTAACCTTTTGTCCCCCACATCCCCACTGATTTCACGCCTGGTGGGGACCGGAACTAGGAACCGGAACTTGACATTCTGTTTCCCCATCGTTCCTCTCCTCCCAGAAACCAATCGCTTTAAAAGACAATCTTCTTAAGCCTCCATGGAAACGGTTTGAAGCAGCCTGCCATGGGGAAAAAATACCGAAAATAGAAAAGGCCTTGAGAAGTTTTCACGGTTTGAGATCTAAGATTTCCTAGTTTTGCGAGGAAACCCATGATAAGTTAAAATCAGTTTTTGTCCACAAAATTGGTTAAGGCCTCAGTGTCAGATATGTAAAGACCATCAGACTAGTGTCATGCAGGAACAGGACAAGATAATCCACACCTTGTATGTAAGGGTATGAGGGTATGAGGGTATGAGTGGCTACCCCATCTCACTCCATAGACCAGGGAAAGGAGAGTTAGTAAATACACGCTTTAACTGCTTGCTGTTCTTCCTGTCAGTAACATGACAAAGCTTAGCCATGCCTAGACACAAAAAGTATTTAAAATGCAAAGCTTTTGTGGAGGTCAAAAGGTCTCCTCCCCAACCAAAATCTTGAATATCAGTTGAAAGAAAGAAACACAGCATGCCAGCTAATATAGTCCTCGGCTAACACTACACAAATAAAAAGCCCTTAGTAATAAATATTCATGCATCCTAAATTTTAAAAAAGATGGCGTACATGACGTTTTCGTCAATTGTGTCCAACAGTGTGAGAAGAAAAACAAAAAATATGATATTTTATGGATGCAAATAATCCAAACGAAAAAGCAATTTACCAAGTAGAAATTCAGATACGACCGGTTCATGTCGACTTTTGTGTTATAGTTATGCCTCATAACATCAGTCAAATCTGCAAAAATGTTATAACTATACAAACTCCCCTTGGCAAAAAAAGATTCCCCACCCCTGTTTTAAGGCTGACAGGTTGAAGCTGGCATTAAAGGTGAAACATAAGAATTGTCTTCTCCTGTCTCTTTCTCTTTTTAAAGTCAAATCAAATCTCTCTTTGTCTGTTTGTCTGCCTGCCTGCCTGCCTGCCTGCCTGTGTGTGTGTGTGTGTGTGTGTGTGTGTGTGTGTGTGTGTCCTAATTATTCCCTAGATCACAGCATGGTGGCGTTAGATCAGCTGACCCCTTCCACTAATTTTCCAATGGCCGTGCGATGCGCACATCCCCAGTACGTAGCAAACTAACGGAAAATCGATGCACCTTTTGATTCCCGGCATGCAATTCCGCTGGGACCTTGTGTGATGTGAGGCGGTGCTCGTTAGTAACCCGAACCCTCAGCTTCCACGTCAAAATTGTCCCCGTCTTGTATTGTCAGTCGTTAAATGTTTGTACTTGTGGTGAGCTGGATCATTTTAAACATAGTAGCACCTTTTCAACTACTCGTAGAATACACTTGCTGCTTCTCCCAAAAAAGTAAGGTGTCAGTTGTCTGTAACAAAACATGTATTGTCTGATATTTGAAATAACTGTAAAAAAGAATAATTCCTGTCCCTGTTGTAAATCATCTCGTAAAAGTCAGGTGGGGTTGCAATATTCATATTTCAATCGCTTGTGAGTGTTGCACGGGTTGTGTGTGTGTGTGTGTGTGTCAAGCCAGTGTTAAAAGTTGTATTTGCATACCCTGACCTTCTATTGGGGTCACGTTCCATTCAGATCCAGCTGCTTGTCTGAAACATTTTCAGCGTGCCTCTTGTCCCAGTAATGGAAAAGTCAGTTTAAAATGTCTGTCAATCAAGCTGCCGTTGATCGCACAACGACGTGTGTGCCAGACTGACTCATTTCTCTCCATTCATGCAAACTCCAGACGATCGTTGCAGAGGCTTGGGAAGGTGTTTACATTAAAAATATCGTAGGATTGTGTGAAATCGATTCTTTTTCTTCTTTCTTTCTACTTTAGTCTTTAATCAATAACGAATATGAACGTTTATACAAGAGCATTTGCCAGTCTCTCGTTGCCTCCTACGCTTTCATTTCCGCTAATGCGCCTGCGCGGAGAGACCCATCAACAATGGCGTTAAGAGAAAACTTTTCTAGTACACAGTTCCAAAAACTTCCCATGCATTTTTCACGCATGTTGAGATATGTTTTTTAATTTATGGTTATTTTTTAACATTCGATAAAATTTACAGTTGAGAAATCAAATGTGTGGATCAGTGTGCAACAATAGCCACCCTCCCCCTCAATATTAAAAAGTAGGGAGGGGGACATTTCAAGCTTTTTTAACACTCACAAAACACGAGACAATGGTTTTTAGTCTTCGTTCGAGCGTCACGAATGTCAACAAATAATCCACATAATCTCTGCTCGCTCATTGGCTGTAGCACTGACACGTGTCCATGTCTATCCTTGGTGTCAGTGTTTTGACGTCTCCCCGTGCATGGCGATGTGTGTAGACCTGTACCGAGAAAAGAGATTGATTTTCCACTCAGAAGTGATAAACACTAACTAAGTTTGCGAGAAAAGATCTTTGTAGACCTTTGATCTCTTAGCAAGAATCGTAAGTGCCAGACCATTTGAGAGTTTCTCAGACCCGCAACTAACACTGTGCGGCAAATGACAGGAACATTACAAAGACAAATGTCAAAGTGCGCTATAATCGAAAGAATCTACGGGAAAAAATTTTGATAATCAAATTAATCGACATATCCTCGGTTTAGTCACCAGGTATCCGAGTGCTCGTCCAGCTGTCGCCCCTAGACACATTCTGATGAATATAGAGTCTCATTACACAACCATTGGCTTTGTACAAGGACTATTTGGGATGGAATCAAAAACAAATTACCATCTTTCTGGGTAAGGGGGAAATACCAGAAAGGCTATTGTCTAGATGTATCCAGCTTCATTACAGCGAATCGCGCAGGCGTTCTTCCCGACTGTGACAGGAACGTTTCGATCATGTGGCAGAAACTGGGTCTTGTCTGTCCGGACTTGTTGGTACATTCACTAGGCTGGGCTGTGGCCAGAGAGAATGTCGACACTATTTTATTGGAGCTTTTTTATTTATATTTTTTTGCTGTTGGGTATCTAGCAATGTACATAAACATGCTGACAGTGTTGGCAAAAACATCATTAGCCTCGATCGGTGTGCGCACACATGCACGTATACACAAGCCTACGCTCATTATACTTATGCACACATAAGTATATTCTTACAAATAAAGTTACTTTGGCGTACATACATATTTTAATCCAAGTTTCTTAAGATGGATGTAAAAGTGATCAGTTAAAAATAATTTTGTGGACAGGACAGGCTTTTTCTTCATTTTCGCATCGTCACATTTCTGTATGGTGTCCATTCTGTAACGAGATCCTAGCAGACAAGGAACATCTGGACACAGACCTAAAATTTTATTTCTCCAGCCGTATGCAGGCGACATGGTGCTGGAAGTGTTCAATGGCCATTCTGTGACAATATCATTGACACTAACCCAACCCACATTCCATGTCTTTCGGCTAACACTGAATATAATGCTTCAGTGATTCTATCAAATTCCAGCGTTAGATGCTGGTTTCGATAAAAAAAATAACTATTGGTTCCTTCACAACGACATTTTTGTGTCCTGGCCCAGACAACTACATTTTCCAGGACGTCGAGTGATTTTTTTTTATCAACGGCTTCAGAAAATGCTGTGGAGTGTCGGATGACGTGTTATTTCGACGCCAATGGCGCCCATCAGACTACCTGCTATTCGCACACTTCCATCCCCATGTCGCCCAGTTTCGCTCAAGCGATATCGATGGCCTTTGTGCCTCACGTACTGCACTGGCTGACTTGGCGTCCGAGGAGCACTTGACACTGTCATGGACGCACGTGTAGTTATCACTGATCTTTCAGTTGTACTCTCGCCAAGGTTTGTGTTCATTATGCCATGTGTGTGTGTGTGTGTGTTACTTGTGCCTGACTACTGCTATTCCCTGATCACTACTGGCCACTGCTATACCCTAGTGACTAGTGACTATTTATACTCTAGTGCTGTGCACTCGCTGGCGGCTGTAGGTCCACATGACCATGCAGGCTTCACCTTTAACGCCAGCTGTTGTGTGGGCACCAGTCCTATGGCTGTTGTGTACAATGCGTATGACTTTTAAACAATCGTTAATTGCGCAGTTCTGTGACATCAAATGCTCTGCAGGGCTAATAATAAAAAGCAAACAAACGGGTACTTGTCAGAAAAACATACGCGTAACCTGCTGCTGTCCTTCGTTACCTGTGTGAATGTTCAGTCTTGCACCTAAACTACATTTGAGACGTTAAAGATAACGCATAAAAGAAAAAAACTGACTTTGTGGCCCACAGAGGATTCGAGAAGGAACGACAGCGAGAGAGAGGAGATGGGCACTGCCATCACACAAAGTTGGCTCGGAGATGGTCTCTAAGACCTCCCTTAAAAGACTATTTGACCTTTACCCTTTAGTATAGATGCGATAGTTTAGAAATTGGTGTAAGAAAATTATGGCAATGGATCTCATGAAAAATTAAACATTTTAAAATAAAATTTTTAAAAAAGTTGCAGACCCCTCACTCCTTCGGTTTCATACAGTCACGTGACATTATGTCGAGTGCGCGCTACAACTGACCAACAGAAAACGTCACCGGATGTTCTAAACGAGGTCAGATGCGGGGTGCTAATGCCAGTCTCAGGACCCGGCATTAGAACGTCCTGCACCCTTAAGTAACGGACCAAACGATCCCTGTTGCTGCCGGGCACGCACAAAATAAAAAAAAAAATCACGAAATGCGATTGGAGAAGGCAGAAACATCCACAGGCGGGGACCCCAAAAAAAGAAAAGCAGGAGGCTTAAAAGGAATCTTAAGGAAGCACGCCTCCCTCAAAGACCACGTGTAAACTTGTCAGAAGCTGCTGATCATGGCGCGCCGTCTGATGCACAAAGCACGCGGTGGGAGGGCTGGATGTAGGCGAGGCGCGCTAAATGTTCGATCAGAGCTCGATGAGATGGTGCCGCTGACTGAGATTCGAGGTCTGATCCTTCCCTATCTCATCATAAAACTGCAATCACCAGTTCGCATAGCCTGTATATGTTCGGACGATCAGAGCCCACAGACATTCTTCTGCTGAGTGAAGTATTTTGACTGATCTCTCCTATTTCATCAGGAAAACTACACAAACTCGTGTAGGGTGTGGGCGCGCGCCTGTGTGCTGTGTGAGAGAGAGAGAGAGAGAGAGAGAAAGAACGCATACATCTTTTTTGTAAGATTAATGATTTACTATTATTAATAGTATAATAATTTACTATAATTTTATGAAAATGGATTAAAAAAAACGAGGCAAAGTAAGCCAAATGATATTGGCTCGCATGATGTTGTGATATAAAAGCAAATTAACGCCGAGTGATAAAGAGATCTTCTCGACTGACGTGTCCCAACTACTACGCTTTGCCTGCCAGCTTTCCTCCCTTACAAATGTTTTCATCTGTTAGATCTCTCCCCACCGCCTGCATTCAAACCGTCTGTTTAAGTCCTCCCCTCGTCATAATGTCCAATCTCTCTTTTCCCCCAGCATAAACAGGGCAGTGCGTGGAGACGGTAAACTGCGGTTTTCTGGGCTTCGACCTTCGTGGCGCGCATGCCCACAGGCAGGATGAGTTTTGCGGCTCTCAGCAAGGCGGGAGAGGTCAGATGGCATGCCCGCGGCCGACCGTTGCTGTATGTGGTCATCTGCACGGCCCCGTGGGAGGTAGGGGAGGGGGGAAAGCTCTGGCACCGGGTCGAGCCTGTTGTTTTCTAATGGGTCTGTCGGGTGCCGCCATCTTGAGCCAGCGAGGCTATAACTTCCTCCCCCCCCCCCCGAAGCACGGCACAGACCCTTTGATTCAGGACTATTATCGGCAGACGGTTCCGACAGGGTTTTTAGGAAGACGGTCACTAAATAAAATCGCAGTAACTCAAAGGAAACTAAAGCAGCATTACACAGAGCCTGGCTTGCTGACACTGACTGTTCAGACTTCAGGAGCTGTGTCTCTGGTGCTCAGGAAATGTCTGCAGCTACAGCAATCACTGCCTCGCCGTCTGCTGCTGTCGCTGCCGCGAGAGATGGACACCTTATCAATAATTCATTTCCCTCAAGTCCTTTCGTACTTTTTGTACTTTCTTCTGATTCTGTCTGTTCTTCTTGAAGATAGAATAACGACAAGTGCCGTTCTATTCTTCGTTACAATTATGTAACAAGAATTGAGAAATCAAACGGATTGGGCATAATATTATTATTATAAACGATACTGATAAAGGTTACAAAAATAGCTTGAGCTCTCTTACTAATGGGAAAGGGATATAAAGTAAAAAAAAAACCCAACCATTCTCTACTACCCTTAGACATTCAGACGGAAAGAACTAGAATGTTCATAGATGGCGCGATGAGCAGTGCCAAAAGTGCGCTCAATTTAACGACACAATTTAAATATCATAAGAGATAACTAGATATCTGATGTCCTAAGCAAGAAAGATGACATGCAGTGATGTGTACAATACAATATGGTCTTAAAGAGAATTTATGAAAATACACAACGCATTTTTGTCTCGCATAAACACGGGTTCGACATGCGTAGAAAGGTAGTGGAATATATGGTAGAAAAGTGGGCTGTATCTGTTACACAGAGATAAATATTTATGACATATCAATAGAAAGTGGTACAGGACTTCCCCGCTTTTATGATCACCCCTCACACTCAGATCAATACTAGTTTGGTTCAGACGAGTGATTCCGTTGTGGTAAACGAATACATGTTCAAAAGACTGGTCAGTTTATAATAATTATGCTCTAATTAAGTCAGGGTCTTCATCTAATAACACTTGTTTTATATATAAATATGGGGTATAATATATGTGAGGGTGAGACTCACAATATTCAGGTAAAGGCAATAATGTATCATGTCATTTTTATAGACACAAGCCATAAATCTTTCTTTCACAGTGGCTAGGAACAGGGGAATATTGCCAACCATCTGCATTTTCCATATGTATCCAAAGCCACGGCTACACAGTGAAATTCTAACCTGTGAGGCCCAGCTAGATCAACTTGCTCTATTTTGTAAACACAGCAGGATGTAGTATTGCTTTCAGTATCTGTTTTCCGATAATAATAATAATAATAATATGCTGTGTTTGCGTGTGTAAGTGCGCGTGCGTGCTTGTGTGTATGTTTGTGCATATGTTAGTGTGTACGTGTGTGTGGTTGCATGTCCTTAAGTGCGTGCATGCATATGTGTGTGTGTGTGTGTGTGTGTGTGTGTGTGTTTTCACGGTTTTGTTGTTTCATGCGAGCTACTATCCTAACATAATTTATTAGAGGTAATTACAAACGATAACGATGAGTGTTAATATTTTTTCTCTCAGAAACCCCAAAGCTTTTCTCTCTTCTTGTATGAAACAAATATAAAAGGTCTAGGTTAGCATAAATATAATTAGTCTCCATACTCACTTGACTAATCAGTTCATTAAGGCGATAGCTGTGTTTCGAGAACGAGTACCAGCCATCATCACGTATCACAGGACAAGCTTAGTCTAGCTGACTTAATTACGGTAGTACGTGTTTATTATACATATTCATCGATTATGCTTGTGATAACCGAGTTTGGATTGTTTTACTGACAGAAAAAAGAACTTCAACTTGTACAGTCTGTAGACCACTTTGCTAATGCCACTAAATGTCGGGGTTAAATCAGGTCTTTGAAATGGGAAAGTGGATCTGGACAAAAGTACATAATTGTCTCCGCGCGCCTCCGCTTAAGAAAACTCTCTAAGACAACAGTTTGACATTTGACAGTTCAGTCAATTATTTGTAGCCGAAACAACACATTTAATCAAATGTTGAGCAAGAAACTCTGAACTCCAAAGAGTTAACGAGGGAAATAACTAAAAATGACAGGTCAAAGGGTCAAACTGGCCTTTGTTGAAACCGCGAATAAAGAGACTTGGAATGCTTGACAGAATTTCTAAGGGTTGTCACAAAAGTGCTAGAGAGAGAGAAAAAAAAAAGAAAAAAACCCCAGCATGCTCTTTCTAAGATATTTTTACGGTAAATACCTGCTACGATCGATGTGAAGCGGCCTCGTCATAAATATCAGACTTAAAAAAAAACTCGCACAGTAATCAACACACATCGTCCATCTCAATCACCTGACGTACAAGACCGTAAAACTTCAGCAAAAGTTCAGCAAACATCGTGGTTTATCGCTACGGTGTATTGCAGCACCGCAGAAAGATTCATAAGAAACTTTATTGCATTTATATTTAAAGGATTATTGGGCTGGCGGGCATTTTTTACAAGGATGAGTTCGGTATAAAATATTATTTCCCAAAATAAAAAGCATCCTCTCTACACTAGATACAAGCTACAACATCAGCATGCACAGACCACGGTGGAAGCTCTGACATCAGATATGTACATGGTGACGATGAGGGTGTAAAGGGTGCAGCCAATGGGACTGTTGCTATATATTACTATTATTTCTATCTATTACTTAGGCCTATCTGAAGATGTCACAGATAGCTTGACCTCTTCTTGTGCAGGGCGATATTTTTTTAAAGATGATCTGTAAACATTTTAGGCGTGTTTCTCGAAAACAGAGGAATGTTTTTCACTCGGAAGAACTATGTTTTTACTGTGCTCAGTCATGTTATTTCAAGAGAAAAAAATCATTGCACGCCTCTAAACCTTTAAAAACTCATTATCTCAAACCTCGAGCGGCTGATGTACGTGCGTAAAGGTTGTCTTTGTGTCTGTGTTATTTTGTAGCTTGAGTCAGTCGATGTGAATGGTCTGTGTCCCCATCGCTACCTAGCTTTTCCTCGTAAATAATATTATTGCCCGTTACTACCAAAATAGAATTTCCAAGGTCACTACTTACTCTCAGTATTAAATGTACAAGAGCGGTAGTCCAGAAAGTCTTGGACATTTGGAAAGCATAATTGTTTGAGATCGGGATGATCTTTACGAGTAGGTAACATAAGAAAGACATAAACTCAAAGGATCTTGCTTTAAAAGGGACTTGCTGAGGGAATCAGTGGCTACTGGGACTTGATCTGTTTTTCTTTCTCTCGCTCGCATTCCCTATCGATTTTCTAAGGTGCTTGAAAGTTAATTTTGTTTTCGTAGAAAGGGCGACGGGAAAGCATTGTGGAAATAGAATGGAGTGAACACGCCCAAGCTAGGAAGAAGCGAGGCTAATATGAATCGACTTACTCCCTCCTGCTCAGTCCCCACCCCCACTCCGGCCTCTCGGCGAGCCTCCCGGCTGACGGAAAAGAACTGCTTATAGTCATAGAGAAACAACGTACAACTGCTGACAGTCACAGAAAAAGGATCTTTGCTTCCACCCAATACACTGTGTCCAACAGCATTACCCTAGTATCCTTAAAGATGCCCTAAGAAAATATCTCTAAGATGTCTAACACCGCTGCCACCAAGCTGTCGCGAAGTCTTATCCCCATGATGTGTGACAGCAACATCACTAAGATGTCCTTAAGTATTGTCCCTGCTATACTCTTCCTAAATATTTTATTAAAAAAATCAGCAGCTTAGTTAAATGTTTTGCGCTAACCATCTTGCTAATGCCTAGCGACATTCTGTGCACATTGTTCTTGAACACAGTTTTATTTTGCGAGCATAATTATCGTCCAAGCTCCATGTTTTGAGCATATACTCAAGGTGGAATCCCGTCATAATGCGGGCATGATGTCAAGACGAAACTTCTTCGTGTTGTGAGCATATCGTCAATGTGGAATCGTCTAATGTTGCAAGCTTGTCAAGAGGAAGCTCCTTTATGTTGCCAGTATCAAGGTGGAATCCTTCGCGGTTGCTGTGCAGGTCAGCACTGATGTAGAAGGTTGCGTGTGGCCGTTGATGGAGGTAGGAAGCCGACCCGCTAAACAGCATCTGGCTGCACAATACTGACTGCTTCACCCCGCCCCAAGCTAAGGCTCTGGGCTTGTCGTACACTTTCCCCACCCAACCTCTGAGACGGCGCCACCCGGCCATTACCGGCAAGAGGGGTGGGAGGACGCGGCAGCTGTTGTAGCCCCTGCCCCGCCGTCGCCCGTAATTATCTGCCCGTGTCTGTAGTCGGTGTCGCTGGCGCTCTTGGGATAGAACTCTCTGCGAACCGTGCCTGGCAACGTGAGGTCTGGCTTTCTTCTGATCGTCAACACTCTCAAGTAAAAAGAAGAAAGAAAAAAAGCAATCGTCTTATAGGCTGGCCGTTTTGCAGCTTGACAAATTGAAGGCGACTGTACTCCGCGGGCTATGGCGATGTCGACTTAATAATATTGGGCGTCTTCTTCTTGCAGTTTCTTGCCTCAATCTGTTGTGGTGACAGAGACGCTGTCTAGCAGAATGTCTAAGAGATAGCCATTGCTTGGGTCAAAGTCGTTCACTAGGAGTTTGTTGTCCCCCACTCATGTCTCCTTGACAATCACTGTCTTTGGTGTTTGTGAATACATCGTCAAACATCCTGGCGCTGGTTGTATGAGGGATTATGTTTCCTTTCCAGACATTTCTAATGAAGAACGGGGACTAATGGTAAATCTGTGTGTGGGAAGGGGGAAGGGAAACGAATCTTCATGCATTACAGCCCACTTCAAGAATAGGACTCACTGGTGCATAATGAACACGCTTCATGAAGCAACATATGTTGAGATGATGGTTGCTGACACAAAAGAAGAGAAACAGCGTTTCTCTATGAATTTGCTTTTATCTATTATTACAGAAAATCTTTAGAGGGAAAGGCAAGTGTAATGACGCTCGGAATTTAAGTGATAGATACTAATATTGTCATTAATCAATTTTCCGCTCAAAAATTTAATTACAGACAAACCACTTAGTTACAATAGTGTGTAAATCACATCTGTGCGCCGGTTGTTGGACATCTCTATAGTTCGTAGTTTTCTGCGAAGGAAATCAAAGGGACCCTCATCCGGGACAGGAGCAGCCATTTCGCAAGATGGTGTCATCTGTGAGGTCGGTCTTCACCTCATTCAGCTCTACCTCGTTGTACTGCGGCTGTATGGAACGATCCACAGACTCATGATGCCAGCATGATAGCCACTGTACTTCAGA
Organism: Marisa cornuarietis; assembly: GCA_004794655.1. Classification (NCBI taxonomy): domain Eukaryota; kingdom Metazoa; phylum Mollusca; class Gastropoda; order Architaenioglossa; family Ampullariidae; genus Marisa; species Marisa cornuarietis. Next base: position 2,081,560 of record SMMW01000564.1, on the reverse strand, counting down.
AACTGAAAGTAAATGCGCACGCTGAATTTATTTGATGATGTCCATCAGTAACAAAATATGGTGACCACCTTGAACCGCCCCAGGGCAGTGATTTAGACTTGCCTTTTCCTTCAGTAAACAATGATGTGATAAGCGACCTGTATTCGCCTCACATTTAAATGACTTTCTTGAGCAAAAATCACGGGATGGGCTGGCGACAGATAAGGACCGATACCCGGTGATGGGATGTCAAGAAAAGTGGCCTGACTGATTCGACAACACTTGTGGCGATAATTCTGGGATGTAATCTCACTATAATTTTTTTTGACGAGAAGTACCTGCCAGCAGTACGCAAAAGTTATCGACAGTGACTAACGGGGAAAAACAGCTAAAAGATTGGAACCTTTACTTGACAATGGCCAATTTATGTTTTCTTTTTTATTCTCCCAATATAGTGTTGATCGTATGCCGTGGGTTAAAATCTCGTCTGGTTCCCGCTATTCTTTTCTGCATGTGACATCTATTAACAGCACCAGCTTCTTACTTTTTTCATGCCGATTCAGCAGGAACACCTGACATCCGGCACTTTCGGCTTGGTCTCTTCACAGAGTTACTAACACTCAAAAGAACAAAACAATAAAGTAAACACCCCATAGACTTCGAGACTTGACTCTGTGGACTCCAGACAATGTTGAGAAGCCAGATTAAAGTCTAGCCAATGGTGATATGTTGACTTCTGCTTGTTTATGTGACTGTGGCTAGTGCGCATTTGTATGAACTTGTGATCAATGTTTTGCCGACTTCTTGACATCCGTTACGATTATCTTGGAGAGCACTTGAGCTTTGTCAATGTGGAGGTGGAGTAGATAAGCCCACGCGTCGAGGTTACCTAAGGGCAGACTCGAGAGTGACACTCAAGGCTCTTTTCCTTCTTTTTACATTCCACTATAGCAGTCTGCTTGATTTTCTCTCAACTGTATTCCACTATCGCCGTCTGTATGTATTCTTGTCTCTCTACTTGTAATCCGCCACAGAGGTCTGCGGGCTTTTCTCTCTACTCGTATTCCACTATAGCAGTCTGCAGAGTTTTGCAGGCGTTTGTTGACGGGAATCATGCTCGTGTTCATGGTCTCCTTGACTCTTCTGTCACGACCCTTGTGTGCACGTGTTTCATAGTAAAAGTAAAATCTTTTTATCGATTGCATTTAAAATTAATTTCATTTCGCGGGTGTGTATCGTGATACGAGCCGCTCGGAACTGATGCTGGGATTCACTCCACTGCCTCAAAATTGCCCTCCTAACTCTGCCATAGCATCACATCACCTCATCTAATTCAGCCATATGACTTCAGCGCTAAGGTGTTCACACCAGTGCTGAGATGTTTATATTAGTGCACTGGAGTGGCTCAGTGGCCAAGAACAAGACAGGTTTAGCTGTATGCTTTGGTGCTTAAAGTTTGTTAAAATGCTAGAGTAATATCCAGGTCTGAACTATCCGGCGTCAAATAGCTTCAGTTCCCAGATCTTGACTATCTGGGCATCATATAGCCTCAGTTATCAGGTTCAGCTCGATCGTTCGGTGCTTAAAATTTATTAAAACGCGAGACCAGTATCCAGGTCTGGACTATTAGGGCGTCAAATAGCCCGTTTCCAGGTCTGGACTATCTGCACAGGATACAACCTCAGCTGCCGACGGCGTAAGACACCAAAAATATCATCCATCATTATCCTTGGGACTCCTGGTCCTTGTCCCCTGACATTGTCATGGGGCAAAAGGTTTGATATTGTAAAGCATCAAAATCTTACGCCCTACGTGTCCATGACCTGTTAGATTCCTGTATCACATGTATGCGGCGTTCATAAAACTAGCCACATCAACTAAGCAATCTGAGGCACTGCGCAAAATTACTACCACTAACCTGTCGCCAAAACGAAACAACACTACAAAATCTTTCCCTGAACTTGTAGCTGCACGAAACTTTAACATACACTAAATATTGTCACACTTTCAGACCTTTCACTAGACGCTATGAGTGAGCACTTAACTCGTAGCTTTACAAAAATGAGCAAGATATCCTACATCTACTGTGCCGCTGAACAAAAATAATACAACCATCCTGCTTATTGGGACACTGAAGAAGACAAATAACCCCAGGCATCCTTACATTTTAATTAGGCGGTGTGCACAAGTGAGCGCAGCCTGAGTAATTTGCTAACGCCTGGCCCGCCGTCTGTTGCAGCCATGGAGGACAGCACACAGCTGTTGATGATCATCGCCTGCGTGCTGGGCGGCCTGCTGGTGCTCCTCCTCAGTTCCGTCGTCTGCTTCTGGTGCTTCAAGGGCCGCAAGGGCGCCGACGACGAGGACAAGGTGCTGACCAAGAAATACGCCGTCAACGGTCTGGACGAGGAGTCAGGCAACAGCAACCAGATGTTCAAGCGCACACCAGACGATCGGTCGTCCCTCGGTTCGGCCACGTCCCTCAACCAGCGGGCCTCGCAGTCCCCCATGCTGGGGCGCAAGACGATCAAGTAGGTTTGTCTTGTCGCCATGCTTACCATCTTACAGTTTCGTCTATACAAAATATAATAAAATAGGATTCCAATCCGCGTAAAATTACAGTTCATACTGTGTACAAAATTTGTTTATGTCCTCTGCTTTTCATGACTTCCATAGAAAGATAGACAAGTAAATTGATATCTAGAATCTTTTGCTTTCACATCATACAATTTTATTCGATTTGCACCTTATTACTGACCCATAATCACCTTTTGATTCATAGATGATGTCAGCATCTTTTGACTTCATATGAAGAAAATCTACATCACGTGTTGAAGTTGTACTAATTATGGCTAAAACTGACATTATTACAACATAGTTTAGTATATGAGCGATCTGGAATCAAACTTTCTGTTGTATTTTCTTTGTCTCGCTGTCCCATTTGACCCCTCCGTTTCCTACAGAAGGTCAAAATTTGCAGAAAGCAGGCACGAGCACACACACACACACACACACACACAAACACACACACACACACACAGAGAGACACACGCACGCACGTGCATCCACGCGTACTATACATACACAGATAAATTATGCTTATCATTTTAACCAATTTATAAAATAATTTATTACATTATGAAGGCCACTATAATCTCTTTGTTCCTTACCGTTTTTTGGGACAGGTGAGATCAATAAGTTAAGCACGTTTCCGATAATTGTATTTAAGAAAGAAAACTGATAGTTGTTTCTGTGGGTCTTTGTGACCTGAAAGCATCTTGATAAACATCTTGATGAAAACAAGGTTCGGCTGATTAAAACGCTCAGTTTGCAAAGAGGCGTCAGCTGTTGTCTGGACAAACTAAAACCGCAAATAAAACTGGAAAACTAATTTTCTAAAAGACAAAACAAACTGTTTTTGAAGTAAGGAGCACAGTTTGACAGAGGACAACAATGAGCAGACAACGAAACCAGCCTCTTCTTGCACCTGTCTACTGTCTGCTATAGTCTCAGCGCTAGATGCCTTCTGAGCTACGAACTTCAGGGGCCAACTCAACAACACATTTCTAATTTCAAACACTATTAAAATCTGTTAAGACAATCCTTTTAATAGAAACACAGCGCACATTATAATTTTAGAATTGTTTAAATAAGACTTTTAAATAAGATGAAACTGATGATCAGAATTTCCTTTCTGTCAGCACATTTCTCGTATGGGCGTGTGTAATGTATATCAGTGGCATAGAAACAAGTTTTAGAAAAACGTTTCTAAATTTTCTTCTTTATAACAAATTTAGTTTTATAAACATGTTGGGCAAAACGCCTCTGGTTTTGAATTGTTGATGGCAAAACGGTTTATTTTACGCCCTTCCGTTGCACCTTGTTCTCATGCCTTGTGTCATACCTCGTTCTCTTCAAGAGCAATTTTCTTCTTTTTTTATAAATGACTGTGAATCTCTTTGCTAAATGAAATCGATGGGAAAAGAACTTCGGCTGAAAATTTTACGCGTGAAGAGCTGTTTCACGCCTGACGTGTAGCCGCGCTCCTTTGACTTTCATCATGATGACCCTGTAGGCCTCGTCTCTCGAGGATCAAGTTTCACATGATTTGATCCCCCGGATACACGCACAAACAGCAACAACCAACTCTGATAGCGAACTCTATAAACATTACAATCGTGGGGAAGTTTCGAATGTCAAGCTTTGATTCACTGTTTATTTAGTTTAACACACTGTGACCTGTTAACATGATCTAAAACAAGCAGTCCAGTGTGATGATAAACAAGCACAATATAAACAACTAGAATCTATTGGGATTTTAAAAAGGTGGTAATCATCAATCGTCTGAAAAACTGTTCATTAAAAAAAAATCAGGAAGAAACAAACATTAGAAATGAAAAGCGGTTTTAAATTTGCTTGGACTACTTTTCTTAACACCTCCAATGACTACGAGAATGACATGATGTATGCATAAGAATGAAATTATGTAGGTATGAGAATGGCATGATGCAGGTATGAAAATGACATGATGTAGGTATAAGAATGACATTATGTAGGTATGAGAATGACACGATATAAGTATGAGAATGACAGGATATAGGTATGAAAATGACACTATGTAGGTATGAGAATAACATGATGTAGGTATAAGAATGACATTATGTAGGTATGAGAATGACACGATATAAGTATGAGAATGACAGGATATAGGTATGAAAATGACACTATGTAGGTATGAGAATAACATGATGTAGGTATAAGAATGACATTATGTAGGTATGAGAATGACACGATATAAGTATGAGAATGACAGGATATAGGTATGAAAATGACACTATGTAGGTATGAGAATAACATGATGTAGGTATAAGAATGACATGATGTAGGTATGAGAATGACACGATATAAGTATGAGAATGACAGGATATAGGTATGAAAATGACACTATGCAGGTATTAGAATGGCATGATGCATGTACGAGAATGACACGATGTATAATAATGACATGATATATAAGAATGACATGAGGAAGGTTTCTGGTAGAAGTCCTTGTTTACTTGACGAACCTCGACTGCTTCGAAAATGTTGATGTAAACAACAGTGTCCTTGTAGCCTCTTTACCCAGTCTATAATCATATCACAAATACCAGCTGTGCTATGTTTAGCCTTTTGACTTGTTTGTATTCTCTGTACTACAGAATCGATAGTTTAAAAATCCGTTCTAGATAGTTGTTATTTATGTTTATAACGGAGGCAGTTATGGACTGGGGTGGGAATATGGAGAACTATCTTTTTGCTCTAGTGCTGATAGATGGACTGGCCGTGGAGTAGTATACAAGCTTCCAGCATGGGGATCGATGTGTTAATACCATTAGCAGTGAAATGCTGCACTGTTAGGACCATGTTACCCACCTCCTAGCCTATCCACCCAGCACGTGGTCAGCTTTCGTCTACGCAACGGCACACGACATTGTATCGAGTTTCCAGACTACACCATCCTGATACCATGGACTGCGAGCTGTTTCTGTGAGGACACTGGAGCTATTGCGCTGCAACATTTCTCCGGTTCTGTTTCAAGGCCATGGTGTAGATGACTGGCAAAGGCCTGTTACATGCCCGTTACAGCTCGTCCGAGGCGAGCTTAGGTAGCGAGGGGATGTCAAACCTTCTACACTCGGCTGGACCTGCACCTAACCACGCGCTCCGGACGTTGAACAGATGACGAGTGGCTGCCGTGTCAAAAATCAAGATGCAAAGGGGGGGAGCATGGAGGCGCGATATTCCGGGGGGGGGTATGGGAATGTTTCCGAGCTAGCGACACATTCTTCCCGCGCTTCTTCGTGACAATAGTGTTACTGTTTGGAAGCAGACGGCGATGCTATTATCGAAAATACAATAGCATCCTCTCTTGACGCCAAACTCTCTTCTCTGCACCATTGATCCGAAGTGGATGCGACAGGAAAAGTATATTAGCTCTTCTCTCGTCTTGAGGACACAGTCTCTCTGGCTCCGGCACATCAGCGCGGCGATTGATCTGCCAGTTAGGGCTTGCTCACGCCGCCACTGAGCAGTGCAGGCAGGATAATCCCATCATTTTTCAATCAAGGACCAGCTGTGTAAAAAAGAAGCTACAGGGCATGGAGGGGCTGAAGGAGGGAAATAGGAAAAAAGTTGGCTGAGACTTTGACTATTACTTGGACTATTGGTGGAGACCAGGTCGCCGTGTGCTGCTGATGATGCTGGGCACGACATGGCGCTTCTGTGGCTGGACGAGGCAAGGACAGTGTCGCCTTTAATTAACCACTCGGCACGCGGGTCGGCTAATTTGAAATCTACTTGTTGGTCACATGATCACAGACAACCATTAGAGCCAGACGCCGTACGCCGGTGGTCAGCGTTAAGAGACCGGGTGGGGATGGTGGATGGGTGGGTAAGAGAGAGAGAGATAAAAGGATCTCCTTTCCTGTCCATATTATGAAAGGATCTGAGGTGTAATAATTACGATCTGCCGTAATAACTGAAAGAGAGAGAGAGAGAGAAAGAGGGTGTGTGTAAAAGAGAGAGAATGCTCCTGTAATTTGTTTGAAGGACGTGTGACGATAATGAATGGTTTTGCTTTTAAACGATTTTGATGTGTGACATTAGTAATGAGTATACTTATATACATATATAAGTAGAATCTGACATGTGGCTCTACATTAGTCGGGTTCACGTTGTGATTTGATCAAAGATGTCGGCCTGTTGGTTACCGGCACTCACCTCATACTCTTGTCAACAGCAGCTCTTTTTGATCTTTCCCCTACTTAGAAGCCTTCCATGGCCGTTTGTCGAACGCCGTTCAGGCAAAATCTGTTTGGTTTTTTTTTTCTTTCTTCTTTTTTTTTTGAAGTGAGAGAAAGAGAAATTATAGGGATTAACTTTCCTGGCGTATTGCGCAACGTGTTTTGGGTCCAGAACATTGGTCGATGCATTATTTAAACTTTTGCTTTTCATACAATTCTCTTACAAATCCAGCTCATCTTGTACGAAGCTTGTCTGAGATCACAGGGTACCTTGTTACCTTCTTGATGGGAAACGTCCTAAACACGTGAAACACCTTCAAACGGGCCTCGTATCCAGCGGCTGCTCGCAAACATTTGTCAACAATCCATGTCAGTATGTAGATACCGACTTTGAAGCTAAACACTTCTAATGATTCCCTTTATGTTAACTATTACAAACAGAGAGGGAGAGAGAGAGATGGAGGGGACAGAAATTTCTGTTTTGCTTTCTCTGAATTTTAATCTTGAAAAGGACATTTTTCTGCTGAAAACATTGCACATGCCAGCTGCCAGCGCTTTCTTTCGTATTTTACGTGGCTTGCGGAGATTTCAATTAAGGAGGTTTTTTTTAATGAAATGCTCACATCGGACCTTTTTAACCCTGCATCTTTTGAAAATTTAATTTGTTAGTTTTCCTTCAAGGAATTTTTGGTTTCTTTGTACTTCGGGTACACCACACTTTGCTCTTTTTCCTTTTCGTTTTCCAAATCAAGTCAATAACTAATTTATATTCTAATCTTAAAGAGAGCGATTTTATTGTTTTCAGATATCGAGGACGAGTGTTTTCTTTGCTTGTCGATATTCCAAAGTTTGCCGCACATCCGCTTGAACCTGGCCTCATCACTGTGTCACCGTCAAATGCCGCGCGTGCAGAAGCAAATTCTTATCCCCATTTCTCGCGCCTACATCTTCTTGACTGATGATCTTTAACACAGCCATTACAAAAATCGGGTGGCAAGGTACTCTGTAAAACACTTATCGAACCACGCATGCGTGCCGCTCGTGCGCGCTGGCAGGACTGGATGCACGAGCGCACAAGAATTTTTGCAGTGTGGCAACGATCATGGTACTTTGGGGGACCGTGCGCTGTTTATACATCACGCTGAGAGACAACCAGCGCCGGTTGCTGGCGGTTGGGTGGAAGATGGGCTGTCCGCGATGCTACCACAGTCGCCTGTCCGATCTGCTGTTTGTAGACATTCTGCAGCAGTCCATGTGCTGTTTGTAGACATCCTGCATCGGTCGACCAGCCTACCAGTGGTAGCAGGCTCGCAGTTCCAAATCATCCCACCTCCCCAACTCTGCTTTTTTCTTACACCTCCACCTCAGGCCCTAAAGAAGGGAGCGCCGTTGCCTCAGACCGCCTTCGGGAGGCAAGAATGACAGTTTCGAGAATAGTGCGATGTTAAGTTGCATTGTGTGGAAGGAAATGTTGCAGGATTGAGCAGCCCGGCGCATAATGGCCTCTGATAATTGCTGGCTAACATTCCCGCTTGCTGTGGGCAGATGTACGTCGGACCTGCGGATCGAGGCTAGTTAGCGAGGGCTTGCGTGAAGCGTCTCACCCGCGGAGACTGGCTTCCAAATCAAAGTTAATGAAGCGACACCAGCGTTGATTAAAAGACCTGGCAAGCGGATGACTGCAGCGGAGGGTCAGTGTTGTGGCGGAGAATTTCCGACGCGTCGGGAAGACGTTGCAGATGCACAGGCGGCCCGCGAGCCCGCTTGACGCTGCTGCATGATGCATAAGTCTGTGATCTCTACTCGCCTGCAGGTGCTTCTCCGACCTCTTCAACTCCGCCAACAGGAAGAGGGACTGATACAGGAAGTGGTGCTCTTCCATGCCTGGCCATGAGACCAAGTCTTTCTTCAGTCCTTGTGCAGCCTTACAACCATTTTTTAAAGAATGCTAGTCGCCGTTTGAGTCGAGTTTCTTTAACAGTTTTGTCAGAGAAGAACTACAATTAATGAAAGATGGGAATGTCCTTCTCGGTACTGTGCTGCTGGTGTGACCTTTGTGTTTTTTGGACTCAGAAACGTGTGGAGTTTTGGACTATGTAAATGGTAATTCCTGCGTCTGTGAAACAATTTTAACTGTCTAAAATGGGTTTGAGAGCCCCCTGAGCGACCTCATGGGGCTTACCCGGAGAGAGACACGGGTGGATTGTTGACTACTCGCATGAGTGCCCGCGTGCTGTGTCCTATTTTCTCGGGTAGAGAGAGCATGGAGGAGGTGGCGGAGTGCCTTTGTGGGTGAGATGTTTCTTGTTTCAACTCGGTTAACTCCCTGTCTTACATAAATTCATATTTGCTCCTTTGTCGTTCAGCGTTAATGTAGTCGACTGAGAAAGCTATAAGCTAAGCCGTTCACGTATCGATGATTTAGATTTTCTGGAGATGCTCGACAGCTCACTTAATATGCAAATTTCATGAAGCATGTGCTGACATCTGTCGACGTTGAAATATTTCCGGTCAGACACTTTGAAAGTGTTTCCGTTTCCACGTTTCAATTTTCCACTGTCACTCCATCTTACACACACACACACACACACACACACACACACACACACACACACACACACACGCACACACACACACACATCAGTTTTTCCGGTAAAGATGACACTGTTTGCACTACTAAAGAAAGGCCCAGCTTTGTTGGTGTCACACTGTTCCTAAAATTCGACAATATTGTTAAGTCACTCGATGCAAGTTAATATACGTATTAACTACATATATATTTCCTAAAATGGTTGTTTTGTTTCACTGGTTTGTAAAAAGTTAACTCTTGCCTAATGTTCTTTATGAGAAAATCTACAGGTAGTAAAAGAGTATTAAAGCCTGGATGTGAAATAGCAAGAGCAAGACTAATTGATAAATTTAATAGTATAACCTGTCGATACATATTTTATTGTTTCGATAAAATTAGCAGATAAACATTCTGTTGGTGAAATTGAGATTGCCAGTGATTAAGTTTAACCCAGACACCACTTACAGCACTAACCAAGTTTGTTATTTATTTTGCTGTATATCGGAGATTATGATAAAAGTATTGATGACGCAAACTGCGTAAATGAATTGACACATGAGGGTGATGCTAAAGGTGAGGTTAGTTTTGTGTACAGTTACAAAAGGCATTTCATAACTCAAACTTGATTATTCAATTCATGGGTGTTAGTTTAAGATTACCGCACGTGCAGAATTAGGACATGTCAGTAAGATCTGATGAAAACTCAAAAGCGCGGCATGTGAAACTCGAACCGCTTCAGTCGGAGTAAGGGCAGGGCGCATGCTTGCCGCCGGGCGTCGGTCTGTCGGTCAGTGTGTGTGCACTAGGACAGGAAAAAGTCAATAGTGTGGTCGGTCTGTCGGTCAGTGTGTGTGCACTAGGACAGGGAAAAGTCAATAGTGTGGTCTGCCTTGCGGCCATCGATCTGCAGGCCTTGAATACCGGCAGCAGAGGGCCAAATGCGCTTCGCTTTCTCTTTCTGACAGTCACAAACCACAAGCCCAATTTTCTGTGTTCAAAGCTTCAGAGAGTGAGAAACAGACTCGACTGCCGATTCCTAATCATTGTTTGCTTATGTGAAAAAAAGGTATTGATTGGAAGGACCCACACAAATTGTGGTCGTATGTAGTTTGCTGGAGGCAACGATTGCGATGTCATGGAGATGATCTGCAGTTTAGCCTTGGTGGGCACTTAGAGCATGTTTCTGATTATAAACCTTTAGAGCTCGCCTCCAGCATCTCTTACTTCAATGTTCAGTCACACCTGGGAAAGGAATGGGTTGAGTGAGGAAGTTGTACTAATACGAAACATTTGATAATGTGAACAGGGTTACAGTTACCACCATATCCATTCTAGTAAATTGCTGAAAATTGTCCTCTCTTGAAATTCTGGCATGAACATGATGGCTTAACTACCACAGAAGAGGAGGCAGTAATTGATAAATCCTAAATAGAATAACTCCTGAAGTAATACAATTCAGCACGAAAATACAAAATCATTTTTGTGACTCTTAAAGTAGTTTCCAGAATTAAAAAGATATCATTCTCCTGTTAATTTGTCATGGCAAGGACTGCTTGGTTCTTGTGCACGTCTGGAACTCGTGTGTCTAATGAAATACCTAAATTGTGCTCGCAATATGAAACGCAGGTTAAACGGGGAACAGTTTTTTTCATAGTACAATACCGCTTTTTAAGTTGAAAACAATGAGCTATAATTGCAGTAATAAGTTTTAAAACGTTAACAGCATTAGTAGCTGTAAATAGCACATTTGATTTTGATGAATGTAAATATTAATTATGTTAAAACTGTACTGTGATCAATTTTATTTCTGAAAGAACAGACAGTATGTCCAAGACATTTGAAATAAAAGTTTTTCTGAGTGTCAGGGTTAGTGAGTGGGTTGTGGCTGAAAACAACTCTTGTTAAACGGGTAAATCTACCTTTTTCCTGTGGTTGAATCAGTATAATATCATAGAATATTCTAGTATTTGTAAAATCAAAGTTAGCCTTAGAGTCAAACGAACGTGCTGCCGATTCTCGACGCCCACAATTACATAGAGTGAGCTACTCTCGCCTCCAGAGAACTGCACCCACAAACTGTTTGGTTGACAGTTTCCTTTCGAATATGGTTACACAGGCTTCTGGGTAGAAGGTGCAGGGTGGGCGACTGTCCAGAAAATAGATTCTTAGCATTTTTATTGATTCTTATACCGCTCTCCGTACGTTTGTACTTCTTTCTTTCTTTGAATGCTTTGTTGTTTTCTGTGTTTATTTTATTTTCCTTGTTCGTTTATTCATGTCTTTTTGTTGCTCTAGAGTCTTCTCACATTCCTATGACACATTCTGTTTATTGATGCGGATGGCTATTACAAAGGAAGAGTAATTTTCATTTTGTGGTTGCTTTTGGGGCCCTACCAAGCACACTGCGTTGCCGTGATATAGTCTTAGTTGCTTGCTTTCCCCCATCCTACCATGCACCGCAAAGTTCAAACATCTGAGTTTACAAGGCCTCGCTTAGTTTCTCAAAAATGCAGCCAGTGGAGACAGACAACTTTCTCTGCTATGTGACGTTTATAGGATTGTATCTCGAGAACCGAAGACAACAGAAATTTGGGGAAACGGTATATTTTACTGAGCTCGGTCCAGTCTTTAGAAAAAATTGCACTCAAGTAGATCTTTAATTTAATGATAAATCAGCGTTGACTTCTTCCACCTCTGAAACGGATTACTCTGAGCCTCTCTAGGCATGGATAGTAGTTATTGTACAATAGCCCTTGTCGTGTGTTACAATAGTTATTGTCATGGATAATACATGTTTTATTATAGCTCTAGACATTCTAAGAACGTGTTTACCTTCATAACAATGACGGTAGAAAAGGATTTACTCAGAATCCTCTTCGTTAACATTTTATCTTCTTTATTCCATTTTTGCCTCCTTTCGTACTAAATGATTTGCACGCGTGTTTTTATTTCTAATATCCCTGTACCATTCCCATTCTTTTAGTTTATTGTTTTGAAAGCGAATGTTATCGCACTATTGTGCTCTCAAAGAGCTGTTTGTTTCATATACAAAGGATTTTTTCATTTCAAATGGTGGCTTCTGTAGGCGGCCCATAATAAATCTGTCAAATTCTTTTCAAACCGAATGAGCACTGTGCTATTGTCCCTGAACAATGACAATGAAACGTCACAGAGATAAAATTAATAGAACTGCCAAGAAATAGAAAGAACGAAACAGTCAAAACAGTCTACAGGGAAAGTCAAAACCCAAGGGCGCTAGAAGCGGCCATCTTGATTGCTGCTTCCCCACATGTGGCAGTGGTAAAGGATACGAAACGAAGTTCAGCTGCAGCCCAACAGTGGGAGATACGGCAGAGCTGGAGGCTTGTTGCTGGACCTTTTATTGACTGGCTGTGAGCTGAGCGAGGCTACAGTGGCAGTGAACGCAGCTCACGTGCCAGCATGGTTGATGTGCTGCCATTTGTGCCTCAGTTCAGTTACTTCAGTACAATGCCTACCTACGTTCTCGGCTCGCTATAGGTCTCCTGTAGCTGAACCACCCTCACCTACTCACATTCACTTTTTTTTTTTTCACTTTAACGAAAAATTGACCGTTTCAGTCATTGTGACCCAGCTTCCTGAAAAGGGCATGGACTCTTTTTCACCCTAAGAATCGGCCACAAGGGAGTTAAGTGTATTTATCCAGTTCATCGGTAACGAAAATCGTTCAAGGAAGTTTGTGGTCTTTTAGAAGAAAAACTGTTGGTGTCCAAGGTTCTGTTGATAGAGAACAGAGTTTACTCTGATAATTCTCGCACGATCAATTCCACTCGATACGTACACATAGCGTCTAGACAGAGCCGCCGCGTGCCCTTCGTGTATCAGTTCCACGATCTGAACAGATCTGCAGTGATGGTCTGGCAAACCTAGTAGCCAATGTCAAAACCCATTTCCAACTCGTCTACAGTCTGTAAGACTGGAAGACATGGATAATAGATGTTTTATTGAGATGTTTGTGTCGTTTCCTTCTGTGTGCTCTGCCCCCTGCTCTAAACACTATCCCCTGAAGTCTAGCATTATCACATATCACCACTGTCGTCGACAATGTCATCGTCATTGTCTGGGTTTTGAGTCACTGGCTCTTGTGAGCGCATCCGGAAATTACAATTACTCAGATCAATTGCAAATACCCAGATAAAGCTCTCACATTTGTCATGTGGAAAGGACGAATGGATATCTATGAACACAACATGAAGGAGGACGAAAGCTTGTGAACACAGACATGGCCTCGAGTGAAGCGCTGCAAAAACCACACAACGGGACGATGTGTCTTTGACTGCATTCAAGTTCAAACAGCACAGACAGACTAAAACTTATTCTAGAAGAGCGTGCGTTTGTAAATCACAGCTGACAGATGTTATTAGAACTAGAGAAACTTGGATATGAGTAAGAACGTGCAGCGGTCTGTTTGTCCGCGTCTTCATCATCTTTATATGCAGCAGTTGCTTTGCACCTGTCACTGAGTTATTAAAACAACAATTATAAACATGTATAATGCATTCTAATCCACATTTTTGTGTACCTTATACCTACATTTTGTATGTGAAAAAGCGGATTGCATATTGCGGGAAACATTCAATGCCGCACAAAGACACCAAGCAAGGCACGCTAGAATCCAGCAAACAAACATAATTGGTTTACAGTTTTTTTTTCAGCAGAGGTTGTCGATCGTATCAGCATTCGTGGTTACAGCAAACTGTGTGAGCAGACAGTCAGAACTGTGCTAGACCCCACAGAAATACCAGAACAAAATGGCATCCAGGCAGGCATGCACTGCACGTTGACTTCTCCAGTCCAGGAACGTCATGTGACCCAGTGAGGATGGATTTGACTGGACACATATACGGCATAAAATGTGACATATTTTGCTATGTTGGGAAGTCTGTCGCTCACAAGAACGAAGCAGGTGCTATCTTAAGAAACTGTGCACCTGTTTACTGGTTTATTTCCAGACATGGCAGTGTGAACTGAACCCTACAGTTTGAGAAGCCAAAAAAAAAAAAATCAGTTTCTTGCACCGATCTTCCATATGTGACGACAGTGAGCTTACACCAGGGATGATTTAGAGAAGAAAAGAGGAAAGGTCGAGCGAGTCTAACATCAAAGGAAATAATAATGGCCATAATTTTTAGGTCTGAGTTATGTCCATCTCTGTATTATACTGTCATTTCGTGTTACGAGAAATGTTCAATAACGATCCATATTCGGGTGGTTATAACAGTATTACGTTTTTTGTAATTGAGTTTTAATATCAGGAGTACATGGGCAAATTTTCATCAATCCTCGATTGTTTTGTGGGCTTTTTTTCTATGGTTGACTGAGCTAAGAAAAATATAAAGATAGACATAGTTCATTTTTCAAGTCAAGCTCTCAAAAGAGTTTCCAGAACAATCTTCGTTACTTATGCTTCTGTCCACTGTCATTGCTGTTTCGCTATGAAAATATTATATAACAAACAGCCCTAGCAAACATTTCATTTATGTCTTCACAAACTGAAAACAATAACGAGAAGTCTGGCCAATAATTTTGTTAATGTCCTCACAAACGGAAAAAAGAAGTGTGCTGTAGCTGTCTTTCCGTGTGACAGAATTTGGGCAAAAATTTTCACAGCTGCCATGGATACTGCATCATATCAAGTTAGGGAGGTCAAATGTTTGATGCTTTTTTACCATCGCAGAGAAGTGAAAAAAAAAATAAAGTGAACAAAAGTAAGATCGACCAAAACAAGCCATAGCTTGGGAGATGGCCTTTAGAGGTTTGCAGCAAGGCGAAACTTTCTGTTCAAGTACAAAGCTGAATTTAATGCACCATAAAATGTCCCCAAATCTGAGTGAATACCCCTTTCCGCTGGTGAAGTACAGGTTTACAAACAAAGCCTTTGCAAATGCTGCTGAATTGTTTGGGTCTTTTTTCACTGATTCTTTTTTTTTAAGTCCTTTTCTTTTATTGTAATTCTATGCTTTCATGCTCGCCGATTACACAGCTCTTAAAATTTCGTGGTGTGCAGCTCTCGGCATGCATATCCTGCAACATCTTCGATCGCTTAGAACACCAGGAGGGAGGAAGCAGCAAGAGTTCCCCTCAAACAAAAACAAACAAAAAAATTAGTGTCTCTTACAGAAAAATTCCACATAATTATTGCTTCATGAATATGAACTCAGCTCATGAGGATGTCATTCCTCACGATCCTCACAGCAGCATGCAGCGAAGTTTATTCTGAAGCTTTTTTTCCGCTCATATTTGTGTCTTGCGTGTTGTAGCACATTTTTGCCACATTTTCCATAACATACGAGAAAGCAGACTAACTAAACTACATTTTTGTTTAATTGATGTGTGTATAAAAGCTGTTTGATGAAGACTTTCAGCGAGAAAAACAAATGTCGACGCGTACTCACGATCCCTGGGTGACTCAGGATGTTTTGAATTCGGATGTAATCTTATTACATGTTGGGTAAAACTTCACAGCTCCATTATAAAAGAACATAACTGCAAAAGCCTCGTTGCTTCAAGTTCAACGATTTTTAAATTACATTATCCGCTTTGTAGGAAACTTGTTCTTGTTTAAGACATTGTAACTCAATTTTGAGAAATAACCTAAAAAGTGAGAAATGTGAGTGTATGTGAGACTCATAAAGCTGCTTTAGAAGGAGGTCTGATCTCGAGACCTGAATACGATAGATAATGGTGTTCTCTGTGACATCGAGACCTCAGTATGATAGATAATGATGTTCTCTGCGAGTTTTATAAAGAGAATGAAACGGGGGCATGAAAGTAAGGGAAATCTAAACCAAAATATTCTACTTAATCTGTCTGTGCTACGCTAGCTCGTGCATTTGACATTTTTTATGTTCGTGTGTGTGAGAGAGAGAGAGAGAGAGATTGCTCCTAAGTGCCTATGTTGAGGGATAGGGGTCTTTCTGTGCGCAGCAGTATATATCTTGTGCATATTGTGTGTGTGTGTGTGTGTGCGTGCGTGCGTGCGTGCGTGCGCGCGGAGTTGGGTAGAGGCTAGCTATCATGAAGGGTCCGTGCTAAAGTATTGCGCACTATTTTGCATGGTTATGAGAATCAGATAGCTCCCTTGGCTTCCTACGCTGAGACGTGGGGGATATTTTGTGATATGGAATGCCAACGGGTCCGTGCGTTCCGCAAGACTGTCCATCAGCTCACCATCGTCCTGTCTTGGCGTATCAGCAGTGATAAATGTTGCTATGACGACCATCAAGACATGTCAGTACTTGAACAGTCGTGTTGCCACACAGTGCCACTTCATTCGTCAGTCGTTTTTCTTGATAAAGCCCTCGTTCTCGGAGAGAGAGAGAGAGAGAGAGAAGAGAGAGAGAGTGTCTGTGTGTGTGTGTGTGTGTGTGTGTGTGTGTGTGTGTGTGTGTGTGTGTGTGTGTGATTATTTGTTCCGAAATGTGTGCGTGGACCACTGTGCGTGTAAGTTAAAAAGTAAACGAATTGTTGTTAATGATTGTGTGTGTGTGTGTGTGTGTGTGTGTGTGTGTGTGTGTGTGTGTGTGTGTGTGTGTGTGTGTGTGCGCGCAACGTGCGCACGATGTAGTAGTTACTTGCTAGAATTCCTCCGAAGTGATTACTACCGGTAAAACTTAATGGAAGTCATTTGTACCTTCCAGCGATGTTGTAATCCTGTTTTCCAGACCAGTTTTTCTGAACTCCAGTGACGTCAGACCGGCGACACTTAAGCTAGTTTCGCCAACGACCTACAAGCTTTTAGTATTTGCATTTCACAAAAGAGCGTTTGATCGCGCAGACGACGTCCCAGGCTTGGCTTTATTTGGTTGCCTGGGAGATCAGGTCCGGCTCCAAGACAGACGTCTTCTCAAAACAAATTGCTTCACGAGGAAACGATGCATACTGCGTGCGTTCTTTGCAGCATTTTACAACTGTTACCTTACTTTGTTGATGTCATCTGAGGAAATAATTAAACCGTTCTCTTTTTTTCTTCTTTTCTTCTTGTCCCTAACAGCACAGAATACTGAGAAGACGAAATATATGGGTCCTATGTCCCTTGTATGGGACGTGTTTTCAGCATTATATGCTGCTAGGGCTATCACTCACTCCCTTACTGCGCCTTTCTGTCAACGAGAAAAAGATGATGATTTTTCTACTTTTATGTGCATTAAGCCATCCGACAAGTGCTAATTTATATTCTATAAACATGTTAATTGTTTCTCATTTAGAGGTCGTATCGCTGAGCTCTACAAGATTCTGCATTTTATAACTGTAGTTACTCTTGTACTTTATTATGTCGCAAACACTTCACACTCCTCATATGCATGCATGCATGCAGGGGCACACACATAGATAGCTACAGAGAGACAAAAAAATCGAGCGATAGATAAATGAATAGATATTGATCATGAGATGGAGTTCTGTAAGAAGAAGATACAAGCTGGTAGATTTGCTTGACTCAAATTAGCCAATTCACTCTGACTGAAACATTCATGAAAGTGACACTACAGAGGTTTATATATAGGTTTACAGTTAAACAAATGACAAGTCACCCAAATCAATGGCCCTCTAACCTGTTTCGAGGAAGCCATCTTTATCATGTGTACTAAATAGGTCCAAGTCCTCATGTGCTCCACATCGGTCTTTTGTTTGATATCCAGGAAGAAAAATGACCCAATCAAAAGGCGCTGAAAGATTTTGCCCTAATGCTTATTTCAACCGTTAAAACCGGAAAATGCCAGTTGCTATGAAAAAACAACAACAAAACAGTCAGAAACCTCTACACATTTCTGAGCAATGTACCTCTCTCACTAAGTAGTTTCCAATTGGATCTCAAGTGAATATTCAGTTAGTGCTCTCTAGTACACTGGGGACATTGCGCAACAAGGTGCTGAATCAGCGCAACAAGCTTTCCACAAAAACTGAAAGTGTACAAAGCTGTTGTCCTCACTTCCCTCCTCCTCGTGTGTGAGACCTGGACTCTGTACCACAAGCATCTTAACTGAAACATTCTCACGTGCGAGCCTTTCGCTCCATTTGTGACATTTGATGGCACCAAACAGTTACCAACCTAGAAGTCCTGCACCGTGCAACTGTACTAGCATCAGCCCCATACTCCTCAAAGCTCAACTCGTCATGTCATCAGAAGAAAAGGTCACCGCATCCCGGCGGCAAAGACTTTGAGAGCAACGTCAACGACAACGACGCCCCAGTGCTCCATCAGTGCTAGAATCTGCTTCTTCACATCGGCACTGCAGAGAAACAACAATACATAAATCACACAATCCTTTTCTTCAAAAAAAAGCAAGGACAACCAACACATTCGATGTCTTGTTCCTGCAAGCTTTGTCAGTTTTATGACCTTATCTGTCTCCCAGTCTTATGGCCATATTTGACTGGGTTATCAAGGCCTTGTTTGACTGTCAGTTTTGGCCGTTAAAAGCAGCCTGTCGATAGAGAAGGAAGGGTTAGAGAAGTGGAGCGGTGTAGTGCTAAGCCATTCTCAAAGTTGAGTGCATAAACATTCTGGCCAGAAAGCTACGGTCTGAATTTTCAGGTACTTGCTGAGACAATAAAGGCCAAGGGGGAAAATCAATCACGTGCTGGAGCAAAAGGTCGAGATAGCTCCCAGCCAATGGCGCTGACCGATTTAATGCACGGCCAGTGGCCCAGACTCCACCTCTAGTCATTCAAGGGTTGGACATCACGTAGTGTCGGAATTGGATGGTCCCTCAGGGACCCTAAGAAGTTCGGGACCCTAGGGGATGGAAGGAGCAATGATTTCAGGTGTGATTATCCGTCTTTTGAGGCAGATCAGTGTTCTTCTCTTAATTCCGCTGCGCCTTTTGTCCTGCCTTTAATAACTACAAGGGGGCGTCTGTCACAAACGTATATTGCAACAATACTCTGCTGCTAGCTTCAAGTTCCAAACAGAATGTTTTGGCGTATTACTCTCCCCGTTTAAAAAATGGATACAGGGTGAGCATAACAATCTGGTATTAACATAACAACCTACAGTTAAGCTAAAGGGTTACACGCTGAGAAATAAAACATCGGACACGGAAAAGAAACAGCAGACAGAAAGTTGAACATTCATACCACAAAAGATTATGCAAGAAAATCTTAAACTTGCACAAAATTCAATCTCTGGTAAAATGTTTGTGACTTTATACCAGCTGGTCACCCACTCACTCACTCAACTTACTCACCCAATTACCCACCCACATATCTTACAACTCGCACTCCCTTGCACATAAACATTTTAGTGAATTAAACTACAACGCGCTCGAATACGTAATAAAATAAATATTATTTCAAAGTCTTTAGAGGATTTTAATGCCTCTATCACCATCTGTTTTGCCCAATTATTCATAATGATTGCTGCACATGATTTTACATATATCACAATCATAAACTTGCCAAAGGTTTTTATATCCTTAGTGTGGCCTCACGAGAGTTCCATGGGTCGAAGGAAACAGCTGGTCGAGAACGAGTTTTTATCGTCTGCAGCGAAAATTTGATTTTATTTCGGTTGGTACAGGATTCGATCTCCATTGAAGCCGAAGATTTACCCCTGCATTTCCTCAACGCGGCGATTGCGTCTAAAATTCAATCAAATTTTCCTTCCAGACGATGAGTCGTTCTCGGCACCTGTTTCGTTCTGTTTAGCGGAAGCCTGTGAGACCGGCCTGACAGTGTTTCCCGTGTCTCACGCGGTTTATGTATTTCTTCTTCTCCAGTCATCAATACTAATGCATTTTTTTCCTCTTGTTTTTCTACAGTCAAAAAGGAGGCTTTTTCAATGGGTTGTTTAAAAGGTATTTACCACATTGTGTGCTCGTTGTGTGCCGAGTGTCCTAGACTTAGCTGCTGTGTAGATGTCAATCATACTTGTTTTTATGGGATAACGTGTGCTCCCATCACCCCCTCACCCCCTTCTCCGTGCCCCTGTCGACAGTGTCACAGCCGCCAGGTAACAGGTGTTCGCGTGCAATGATTGCGATCGAATATACATTGTTACCTATGCTATGCCAAAGATTAGCGGTGGTGTGCATTTTATTTACAAGAAACAAATAACTGCTGTATTTAAACTCAGTGACCTGATGTTGGATTAGACTCCAGCGAGGCTTTCTGGTGGTTGTCACGTGTGCATGCTGTGAAAATGGTGTTGATGCCACGTGTTGAGTGACTAATGTGCAGCTTGTGGTGTCGATGCTGTCTGTACTGCTTTTTGTGTTTTGTGTCTGCATTTCAAGTATCTGACTTAACACACGTTGACATGCAGACAGACCGAAGAAAAAAATATGACTTCAAAGCTACGTAAGAGCACATACAAAAGAAGCCATGCATGGGTGCACTTACAGTGGCAAGCGAACCGTGACACGCGATGTGCGTGATACTGATTTGTATCGACAGCTTGGCCGCCACATCTTCACGAGACAGACCTAGAGACTGACTATATGCTCTAGCTACTGCCTTCTCTCTTGTGTTTGTGAGCCTGACTAATGTGTTTGTCACCAGTGCAGACATTTGTATTATGTTATATATCTATGTATATATTAAATATTGTGGTAACGTGTTTAGCGTAGGAGTTTAATCATAACAGATGAATCAGTACAATATGGTGACAGATACTTTTATTAGAGTGTTACAATCTGTTGCATAGATTATTGTGTGAATATGTCAGATGGATGTATCCTATGGGCCTGCTGGTGTCGGTGTTAGTTGTATCCTTGTCAGTATGCGCTGTGTAAGAATGTTGCCTTACCCTTGTCTCAGCTTGTGTGGGCAATTAGCTGTACCCTTGTCCTAATGTGCTTGTACGAGAATGTTGGCTGTACAGTTGGCCTTACGTGGTTGTATGAGAATGTTCACTGTGCAGTTCCCATTATACGCTTGTATGAGAATGTTGGCTTTTTCATTGTCGCTTGTGTTGGCATTCCTCGCGTGACGGTCACGTGTCACATAGTGTCCCTCGGTCTGTTCACTGTAGAGCTGGGGTCTAAGGCACAGGCTGAGAACTTCAAAGTCGGAGAATCCTGGAAGTATGTAAAATCAGGGTTCAGTACTTCGACACTCAACAGGCGCTCAGTTACCAGCTTCGTGAATCCCGTTTCTTTTCCGTGTGGCATCTCACACTTCAACTCTTCAAGCTAGCTGGCTTCCCTCCATTTCTGTTACCCGCAGGGCTTGGTGAACTCCTTCGTGCCCATAAGAATGCCTACCACTGGAGAGCTCGGCAGCGAATAAGCGATTTGCACACTTAGGCGCATCTTATCAACAGAAAAGATGATAGAAAAACTTGGACAGCCTACCCTCAGGGGCTAGGCTTCATGAATATTCACATCTCCTTTTCCATACAAAACAATGCATAAACACGCACTTCAGCCTCAGAAACGTTTGACATTCGAGAAAGTGGTGTGAAGTTTCATGCAACCCAGCAGAAGGACCTGTAGATAAATATGAAGAGAGACAACAGTATCTGGAGCACCACACTTAAATGGATACAGCAGATGGAAACACGAATATGTCAAGCCAAAATCGCGGCTTTCTCTCGATTGTCAGAACTGGAAGTGTAACCCACCGATGGAAGCTGGATTTCGACGATCCACACTCCTTGAAAAACTCAGACTTTGAGTGTCTCAGTCTCAGCACGATGTCCCCAGAGTGTAACTGCGCTGTAGCCAAAGTGCTATAGAACTTCTGGACCCGTAAATGTGTTTATGTAAGTGTGTCAGTTTAAAGTGTGTTTATGTGTCACTCTTGTCATTTGCTAGTGTTTTGTCTGTAGTCTGCAAATATCCGCCATACTTAAAAATAAAAAGGATTTTGAGAAACTTGTAAAATGCATATCTCTTTGTATCTGAAGAACTAGACACTAAGAGCACAATAAATCAAATTCCATGGTAGTAATTCCTATTTCACCATGTTTACTTTGCTGTAATCTTTAGTAATGAACTTTTAATGAAGCCTATTGTCAAAGATTATATATGTGTACTTATGAGTAATGGGAATATACTTTAGGAAAATATTTAATTTTCTTGAAATGGCACGAATCTTTGCCAGAGAAAACTTTTCATCTACTCCGATATTCGAAGTGCTTGTTATTACTAATCCCACTGCTGTTACTGGTACATGACAAGGCGTATAACAGACAGTGTAGATACATGTGAAGAGAAAGAAAAGCATGAGCTGAAGGACCAGCTGCCACACAAAGGCAAATACAGCCCCGCGTGAGCATTGCGAAATACAAATAACAGATGGTTCATTCAGTCCCCCAGCACTTGTCAGCCAGTGTACCTTGTGAAGGCGTGTTCACCCACACCCTCAACTTATGGGATTGAAGAAATTGAATTTTTACTTTGTTTAATTAAGTTCGTAACCAGTTGGCTTCGGCATCATTCATCGCTGCTGTCATCATGGCCATCGTCATCATCATCAAACCCTTAGTTTTGTTGGTTGTATTAGATCACATGCAAATAGCATCTATATCAACACAACTTATCGATTATCCCATAAACTATTCCCATAAAATACATGTATAAATCACTCATAAGTGTGGATATTTGATACAAAAGATCGATGCTTTCTTTGATGTAACTGTTATTCATCTTGCTGCTTTGTAATGAATCATTAGCGATTTTTCATAATCAATGTGTTCACAATTAGATGTTGTTGCATAATTCCGACTTTAAATATGTAATAGGTTAACAATAAAAACGAGATTTATTTTGCAAAAATGTTTGATAAAAATTGTTTGGAAAAAAAAGCATACGTCATTATCAGAAGTTTTACCTTCTTTTCTTCGATTTGGTGGAGGATACTGTCGTCAACATCATCTGAAGGTCAAAGTTCATATCGTATACCGATTACGTTTTCTGCACAACGTTCTTGATCGGCGACTTTAGTAGCTTGCCTCGTGTACAGTGCCTCCTCCTGCCCCTCCCCCAAAATCCTATTTGTCGATGTCTTTGTACCTCCTTGCCCGCCCGATGGCTGCACGAGACTGATATCCCCCTCAGTGCGTGCTGGCTCATTCCTGCCGTAAAAATTCCTGTACGTGGCTGTGACGTAAAGACGACGTTAGCTTGACATCATGGAGAAGATACAGAGCACATATATGGGAGTATGCACCAAACTGTTCTGCGGATACATGGAAGCCTCCGAGACTGTACTGAAGCGATGATGCTTAGGTCCTCGGTCTGCTTAATGACGCTCGGTAGAGCTCGCTTGCCCACGTTGCAGATGTCGTCTGGACAATCACGTCACGCAGAATGCGTTTGGTCCCTCGCCTGGAGACAAACGAGGGCATACAGCACGGCGTTCAGGCACTCGTCTTGACAAAGTCGCCATCTTGAGGCCTCTCGCTGCACTCTGCTACTAGACAGTGGGCTTAGAGTCATCCCGGCCACAGCACTTTGTCTGTCAAAAACTATGACCATATTCTTCACTACCCGAAGTCTTGAGTTCAAGCACATAGGAAATCCATCTTCACGTACATTGTTTTATATAGAAACATCACACTTAGCATTCAGGAAGACCATGTTTTGTTTAAATCAAGCCCAAGTCTTGTCATTAGTGCATGATAGCGTGCTGCTTCTCTTTATGTAAATTCATCTTTCTGGTGAGTTGGCGTCGTTCTCAATGACATGCTTGTCTCCAAGGTAATATTGTCTTATTAAAGAGACAATAAAAACACGAAATTCCACATTGTTACAATATGTGTAAGCATTTTATTGAGGTATATAAATATTACACATGTATCATTTTCACTGGAATGTAGGTGATAAGCAATAATGCAAGATCCACTGGTTCATTTGACAGCTGATCTTATTTAGACAGAAACTATCTTGAGGGAAAAGACCGTCTATAATGAAATTATGGATATTAGAGGCATTACGCTTCTTTCGATCTCTGATTCGACAGAGAGATGGCGGCACGACCTAAATGGATTACTATGTCTGGAGCTGCCTCCAAGGAGATTTTGCTGAGGGCAGCCGCGCACGGAATCAAAATAATATACTTAACATCTGCACGCCGCTTCCACGAAACTTTCACCGTGTGCAGCTCCAGTGTTTTGCAGAGTAGACCATAGAACGTGCATTGTCACTCGACATTTGCACATTTTGCGTGACGCGTGCAGACTCGCGTGCGCGCACGTGTGAGAGTAAACTGTCTTCAATATCCAACAGTGAGCCACGTTTGTGCAGGAGCTGACCTCTACCAGTTTGGAAAGTTTAGACAAACGTTTCTGTCCTAATGTTTCCCTGATATATTAGCATCACAAATGCCCCAAAATATTGCTGTCTGTGCACTAGTGTCCCCTGGGCCCTCGGTGGCCTCTCCTGACAAGCGAGTCAGTTCTTTGGGTGACTAGAGGACTTGAGAACAGCAAGCGGGGACGTTCACCGATAGAATAGTCCAGACGGAGTCTGGTGGTCTTCCTAATTATTTACTCACGGAAAAAGATTTCGTCTTCAGGGTTGGACATGGTAATTGCTCCACTTACCATGGTGATGATGAAAATAACATAATCTGCTAGCGTTTGCTTGTCACCTTCTGAGCTCTAACTGTGGTAATAACTTTCCGATTTCCGTCTTGTTCTGTCACTGGTTTGCAGAACATTTTATTTTATAGCAACAAAATAGCTTGGAAGATTGTTTTCTATATGGCTAAATTTGTGTGTGTGTTCACAGATGTGTTTATATAATATATATATATATATATATTATGTGTGTGTTTATATTTTAAATTTAAATATTTTAAACATAGACCTATACGTCTAAGTGGAAATATAAATCAGTTTTCATATTCTAGTCAAAGGCAATTCTACAATTCTAGTCATTGTGTGAATATAACAATATAATAACCATGGCATATCTTCAACACAGTTTTCTTGCTGTATTCTAAAACAGTTTCTGCTACCATCCAGCCCATTATCACAGTTTTTCTTTCTTTGTTTTCCTATTTCTGTGTGAGGCGACATAATATGTTAGTCATATGCCTTTTTATGACAACAAAATAGCAGTTTATCTTTTGCCTTCTGTGGTCAGTATAATTTATAGCTTATTACTAATCACTGCCTTTGGCAATCATTTGTTACTCAAGTGTTCCGTAGCTGTCCTTCGATATAGCAATGTATGTTGTTTCTGGTCCTGTCCACAGCAATATTTCATGCTCATGTCTGTGTAGTCTTCACAACGCAGTGGCCTGCATACTTCAATTATTGTTTATGTATTTCTGTGTGTATATATATATATGTGTGTGTGTGTGTGCGGTTGTGTCTATGCTCGCTGGATTTTGACCTCTCCTCTCTGTATCTCTCCTTAGTAGCGTGTTCTTTCATGTAGAAGACCTGCCATGGGACACAGTCATGTGACAATCAATACATCAGAGGGGGGACTTCCTGGCAACCTCAGACAGCACTAGTAAAGGAGGCGCATGCGGGAAATACCGCCCCACATATCAGGCGCTGGACTTTCACATTCCTGTCCTGTCACACAGGAGATACACCAGCACATACACATACAGAATGCTCCCTCAGGGACTCTGCAATTTTCTTTTTCTAGCTGCAACTTTGTCATTTCCATAATGGCACGTCTTTCTCTAACCAGCATCGAGACCGGCAGATAAAGAAATCCACGCACGCAACGTGTCCAACTGCCTGGATTTAAAAAATCTTTGCACAAATGCCTTGAAACAAGGTACATATCTCTCGATATTATTGTGGGATGTTGAACTTTTCTGCTCGGCTGGAGCTAACTACATTCACGCACAGCATTCAAGATTGATGGAGTCAGCCGATCCTGGATGCCTGCAAGCTGCTGTCGTTGGACACCCGGAAGGCAATGGGTATCTGCAAGAAACTGGGCGCAAGGCTCAACGAAAAACCACGGACTGGAAAACTGAAAGAAATCAGCTGAAGGACATTATTTGGTGACGTGTCCGGGAACTTTCACTGATGGCAGTGGGCAAGAAATTACTGAGGGACTTAGCGGGTGGAATGGCTAAGGGATTGATAATGAGGATGACAGCGATAAGGATTTTTAAATTTAATTTTGTGTGGAGAAAAATATTATACAAAACCTACAATTTTTTTTACAAAAATTATTACAAATTATAGAAAGAACATGTAGATATGAAAGTATTAAAACAGTCTGTCAATTTAGCTCCCCTCTAACCTCTCTTACTGACTTCATCTACAGTTACAGCAGTACTCATGTTTTCTAAATTAAAATGTGTGTGTGTGTGTGTGTGTGTGCACGCGCACACGTGCGTGTGTGTGTTAACCCTGCTACACTGACAGCCAGAGGTTAATTCCTCTTGTATTCTCCATACAAGTGATCCTCCTGTGCGACATCCAATCTCTCCACTCGCAGGAAAAGACGCTCTTGTCAACTAACCCGAGGACAGTTTGCCACAGGATTCACTCATTCGTGTGTGCGTGAAAGCATGCGTGGATGCGTGCCTACATGTGTATGTGTGCGCGTGTGACAAATGGGTAACGAGAAGGGAGAGCTTAGAATCCCTCTTTACGAAGAAGCAGGACTACAAAAACAAAGTCGTTATTTCCGACAAGTGAAGGTGGCGAGAGACGGCGGTGCGATGACATGAGTGACGTGTTTGTGAAGCCAGCAGCAAGGAAGCCGTTGATGTTCGTGCGACAAGCATCCCCCTCCCCCCTTACCACATCCTGCCGCGGTAATCAGTTACCTGGCCGTACAGCAGGGCGCTGTCCAGGCGCAGCACGTGGTCACGTGACCGTTGCAGCAAGTTCGCGACAGGTGAATCCCATCAAGTGGCGAGAGCGACACCACGCGACCTCTCCACATACCTCCTTCACGCGCACACCGCTCACGGCTCAGCAGGGCCCACATGGCCACATCCATTGTTACAGGCCCGTTACTTCAACCTCACTCCATCGAGTTTCATTTTGTCATTTGTCATCACGAACTTTTTCATCTCCCTGACCCCACTTGTGAGGTTTATCATTTGCTGCTAACCTCCTCCTCACTGTCTTGTTCTTGGGGTCTCCGACATTTTGCCCTGATGTTGTCACAGCCTCTCGGTCCTCTGATGTTCAGAGGTCGTTTGTGTTTGTGGTCAGTAGGCCGCTTGTAAAGTCAGTCACTAGTATCAGTGGTCATTTTTGTATCAGCCTGCTGTCTTGTATTTGCCGTGGTACCCTATCGTCTTGTATGTTTTTATTCTGTAATAAGATGTACCCTTTCGCTGGTTAATTTACACTTTAATGTCCGCGTATGACGAGGATACACACAATCATATGGAAACAAAAAAGTTTTCATTGAACAATATGAATACGAGAGGAGAATTTAATAAGTGGATGTGCATGACAGTCTTTGTTTAATTACTTTTTTAATTTTAACAACGGGCTGACACTCTTTTCAATGTATGTTATTTCTTCTTTCCTCACCTCAGGGGCTCTCCAGACACCAGGTATGACATATTCCTACTTTCTTGTTATTGTTATGACTGCATATCACTATTTCAGATTGTACATCAGAGCCTAGTGTGTCAGGTGTTTGTGTTGTTGCCGACTTTTACTTTACTTGCATGTGTGCCCTGTGTCATTCTGTTTATGAAGATTACTCGAGATTTTATTTTCACACTGTGTTTTCACTCACAGTTTTTTTTTCTTCGCCTATAAGACACACCCAGCACTGCCATTAATTTCAACAGCCTTGTGCTCGCTTTTAGCAACACGTCTGCAACAGCTGTACTACCTGTCTGGACATTAGCATCAAGTTCTGGCGACTGCGAAGCTGTATCTCGCATCCTAACGAGGGCAAAATGACTTGTGTACATTGAGTATCAACATGATCGGCCAGCAACTTAGTCAGACCCTTTAACTTCGCTGTCGGCAGCCCCCCCCCCCTCCGTGACGTGCTGTTAGTCCGGACAAGGGACACTTCAGCGAGGTGCAGCGTTATCTGTGCAGGTGTTGAAGTCTGATGCAGTGTCGTTCTGCAGGCTCGGTCGATAGTACTGGTATAAAACGGTCCGCCCTGTGTGCCTGTGTGTCAGTGTTCGGGCCCTGCGCTCCGCTTGGGAATGTGCGCCAACTGCAGCAGCAGCAGAGGGTCGTGCGGCGCTGCGATGGTGTGACGTTTGTGCTGCGATGGTGTGACGTTCGTGTTGCGATGAGGATGTGCTGCTGTGGCGGTTGCGGCTGCCTGTGGTGCGTGAGACGTGGCGCTGTCACGCACGTTTACTGATTGCCTTTGCGCGCGCGCGCGCGTGTACGTCAGTGCATGTGCGTGCGTGCTTGTTGTGATGTGTCGATGTGCTTGGTGTTTTCCACCTGCTGCTGATGGGTCACTAATCGCTAAACTTGCCTTTTGCTTGTGAGAAACATGTTAATGCGCGGTAAATGCGTGTGCTTATGCGAGTGGGTTTTGTTTTACGACTAAAAGTGTTTACTAGGATAGAAGTTTGGTTTTTTGAAACGTGCTAGTGCAGGATAAACGTATTTGTTTTCGTTGAAGTAGCCGTGCATTTTCAGGCCGTGCATCGTAGAGTGCTACAATGTTAACTGCTGTAGAGGATGATGATGATGTTTAAACTCTTAACTGGTAGTCATAACTGGGTTTTGCAGCTGCGACTACCTATAACAGTGAAAGTGTCTTTTATCTCCTTATATCGTTAACGCTGTGTGTGTGTGTGTGTGTGCAATGCTGTCCTAGCACCATCTTCTTTGCCTGAGGCAAAAAGCCGGTGTTTGTAGACTATAACTCAGAAGAGCAGTACCAGACGGTCTTGTAAGAACTACGTGTGACTCCGATGCCAACTAGTCGTCGTTTTTGTCTTCAGGTTTGAGCGCCCAGAACGCAAGATGGTGTCCGAGCACGTGCAGCCCACCCCAGGTTCGCAGACAGCACTCAACCAGCAGCTGGGCATCAGGGACACCCGGGACTACCAGACCATGGGGATCACACGGGTACGTCTCACCACTTGCACGTCACCCGTCTATCTCTCTTTCTTTCATCAACCTCGTTCTCGAAATCAATCTTTGTTCATCCACGTATAACGAGCTAATGTTGCCAGCAGCTGACATGGAGAAGCATGAAATATTCCAGTGTACGCAAACCGAGGTTACATCTGAACACCTGGTTCATGCCTGAACAGCAAGGATATCATTAAGATCCTAAACACAAGAAATGCTTAGAAATACATGTATACTTAAATTGTCGGTTCGTGCAGCATTGATGGATACCAGATTTCAAGACAGAGGCGAATAATTCATGCATACATGCTAAACTTGCGGACATTCCGAAACAAAAATAGACGCACTGTACACACAGTAGGTTAGAAAATCTATATTTGTGTTCGGCCGGACTCCCATCTGCTTCATATCAGGATGCAAACGGCGTTTATTTATACGTGAACTTGTTGCCGTCTCGACGACCATCTGTCGTCACGGACCCAAGACGACTGCGTGAATAATTCCGCCGATAAGTTCTTGGCGTAGTCACTGCGCCCCATTAGTTACAAATTTAACACCCAAGTCGATGCCTCGGAGGTCTGTCGTCTGCTGCACACCAGCTCGTGACGGCTTCTTGCTTGCATCTGACAATGATTATCATGGTTCTCGACTCTTGTCAGCTGAGGGCAAAAAAAGTAACATCGTAATTTAGTGTGTGTGTGAGTGTGCCTCCTCAGGATAGAAATCGTGTTTGCGAGATGTGGGGCTCCCAGGTAAGCCGGCTTTACCACTTGATCAATAACAGGCAAGACTCGCAGACCCGGGTATCTCTCTCTCTCTCTCTCTTTGATATTTTATTACGTCTCTGAGATCACACATGCCGATCAAAGCAGCTTTTTGTTCCAGTCTAGTGAGTTTCTTTCGGAGACACGTGTAATGTCGGTCCATTTCCTTCCCAGTACGAAGACAAGGCGCTTCGCTTCTCTGACGTTTCTCTGCTAGTCCCTTAAAGGAAATGAAAACTTGACGAGCTTTATTTCCTTGTCTTTCTTAGGCCAAATGAAGTCCAGTTTAAGAAGTTGTTTGTACGCAGCCAAGATTTTTTTTAAATATATGACAGATCGCTGGCTGGGTAATTGATTTCAGTAAGCATAGAGAGTGCTCTGCGCGTGCGTTTGATCGATCCTGTAGCGTGCTGCGACTTGCAATGACCTCTCTTTGCGACGGGGTCCTGCCGCTTTGTCTGTTTGTTTGATATATTAACATGCAGTCAGTGCTATATTTTGTTGAATATTCTAAAATCACTTCAATATTCTAACTAGGCATGGCCATCTAACCTTGCCAGTTGTGCAGTCTTACATAGAGTTGTATGGTCTTACTATAATGTCAACACCCAGAAGTGAAACTGCTCTTACTACCTACTTGTAAAAATGCATAAATAAGGTCTACGTCCATATATCAGGTCTACACCCAGAAGAGTTATCCGTATGAAGAGGATTCAGGTCGCAATTCACGTGTAGCCTAGACTGTCTTATTATTACTTTTTGGGGGGAGGGAGGGGAACTGGTCCCCGCAACAAAATGGTGACAATAAATGGTGGGCCTCAACCTCGTGGCACTTAGGCTGCTACCCTCTTGTTTCGCTAGCAGACTCTTGACACCACCCAAGCGATTGTTCCAGAATAATGGAGGCAGTAAAAAGTGTCTCTGGCGGGAGAAGGCGACAAGATGAGAATATGGGAGAAGCACCATCAAGTGGAATGCCTGGTCGCTGACTATTTTTTCGCGGACTTTTTCTGGTACTTGAACCCGATCTTCACAATACGTCGGTCGGTCCTGCGGGCAATGGTGCATGGCCGGATCTAACTCCTTTGTCTCCCATGTTCACAGAACTGCGTGTGTTCATATTCCAAGTCCTGGTACATATACCATTGGTGTCATGGCAACCGGATTAACAGTCCTTGGACAAAACTGCTTTCCTTACAATGCAGTAAAATAACGATCATACCATCATTTCACACTATGACGAAGTTTAATGACAAAAGGAATCATCTGCAATGCCGTCGAATGTCACAGTACATGCGGCTGAAGCTTTGACTGGTGTGACTTCATGACCCACCCTGCCAACTCCCAAAGGCACCAGGAAGCAGGCGTGGTCAGCTTCCACCGCAGAGTCTTGCTCAGCCAGTCTGCATTCGCACGCGGGGTCATCAGGGGTCGACATGAGAGGGCCCAGTGCATGAAGCAATTTGTTCTATGTCTAAGTTGTCACGCAGTACCTCAGTGTCTGCAACCACAACATTCGGCTAACAATCACGAAACAATAAACGTTTTCTATCGGGTTTTTGTGGGAGTGTTTACGGAATTTTACCAGTATGCTTTATTAGGCACCTGCTAGTCACGAATTTACTTCTTACAATATTTTGCATTTTGACTTTTTGAATTTCTACACGAGTTTTCAATCTTCAATTTAATTTTTTTACACGTATTTTCGACTTTAGATTTACAACTTTTGTACACAAACATTTTAAATTGTTTGTCTCTTATGTACTGTTTATATTATTTTGAATTGTTGTATTCTATTTCTTTTGGATTGTTTTGTCTTCAATGAATTATTTCTACGATGCGTTTCTACCTTTGTAAACACCACAAAACAGCACAAGCCATCAGGTGGAGCGACACGGACCTCAATTTTTTTACTATGACTGAATTTATTACTTTTTTACTTTTGGTTTTCGAGTTTTTTACGCAAACACTATTTTAGTCACCCTGCTATCATTTTACATAAAGGAGGCTGGTCTCTCTGTCTTGTTATTAATTTTGGAAACGATAAAGCAGCAAGTCATGAGGGTGGCACGGCACCAGCAAATGAAGGTTTTCTTCGAGGAAACAACCGGTCGTGTTCGCAACCAAAGCGCCAAATGGTTGAAGAGATTCAGATAAAATTATGGTCTCGCGTGGAAAGGAGATGTACGCTCCTAAATGTATAAGCCCGCAGAAAGACTATGGACAAACGAAGTTGAAGAATCTTCATGCCAGATCATTAAAGGTTCTTATCAACAACAACAACAACAACAACAACAACAACAACAACAACAACAACAACAACAACGTGAGCCCCATCGGCAAGCTCCAGGGAGGGGGTCGCAAATATGTGCGGTTGAAGCTCAACCATCTACCAAGCTGAGAGAAGGAAGATCCATTGATAAGCGGAACCTCCGCACCTTACACCAGTGTGACAGGGTACAGGAACTCCCCCATGAACTAGAACGATACCAATTTGACATTCCGGGGTTGGCAGAGGTCAAGTGGCCAGGCTTTGAGTAGATCGACAAAGGCCAGGGTCTCACAACCTCAAAGCAACTTTCATGTAAAAAGCAGTGAATTCCTACTTTATCAAGGGATGAAGGCAGCTACAAACTGGATCGGAGATTAAGGTCAGCCAGCAGGAATGGCACGAAATGAGAGCGGAAAGGCCTACCTGCTACTGAAGACCCTTATCAAGTCGGGTCATCACAAGATTTCAATTATCAAAGACAGCAATAGCTTCCTCGTGGAGATCTCTGCTGTACTAAACTGAGGGACTGACTATTGCAACGACCTGTGCAAATTCTAGCTGAAGACAAAAACTAATATCACTCAAAACAACCAGACTGCCAAGGAACCTGTAGAGCTGTACTACGGAACATGGTCGAGAGATCGGTATGCAATCTAAAGAGAGGGCCTCACCTGGATGCAGGATGGGGAAGAAACAACAAGGGCTCTTGCTGCTCTGTGCTTAAGAGTCTAAAAACACAAAAGAATGGCTCAAAGAATGGACGTAATCACTAGTCATTTCCCTTCCACAGAAAGAAAACAGTAATCAGCCACCCAAGAAAAAGCATGCTTAAATTAAACCAGAGTCACATCAACAGATGCGGACGAACTGCTAGCAGAAGAAGAGGCTGAATCTTCAACTACCGCATCCTGACAGTAAAACATCGACAGCACCAGCAGGATTTCTTCCACAACTTCATCTACTTTTAAAAGGCATTTGGCAAAGTCTGGCACAAGGAGCTGTGGAATGTGATACAAAATGTCAACATCAAAGACGAGCTGGCTTACGTTTTCAAAGCCAAGGCTCAGTAAGCTACAGGATATCTGATTACTACTGGACACCGAGATGGAAGCTTTCTTTCATACAACAGTGGGCGTCTCTCAAAGGTTCCCCATATTGCCTGTACTCTTTAACATCTTCTTGGGAAACATCGTGCGAGAAACCCTCCATCGGTGGGAGGATCATATGCAGCCTACGCTTTGCAGAAGACATGGATCTGATGGCAGGCATCCGGAGCCCATTGTAAAACCTGACCAAGAAACTAACAATACCAACACATATTGAAAGGGTACTAGCATTGGCAAGAGCAGAGTATGACTAACAACAACGGCAAATCTGAGGAGTACATGAACGGGCTACACCTCGAGGCGAGGGAAGGACTTAACATGATGTGAGACATTCGTCGTTCCCCTTTCTGCTTATCATTTTACTGTTTGTGGCTGAAACTAACCCGCGACCTTTGACTTATGTTTCCCATTGCATAGATGGTGTCTGGTTCTCTCTGCAGAAGACAGGGTTGTGATTCTCAGGAGACTCCTCCTCGGGCAAGTAGTTGAAATCAGTGATCAATAATTTGAGGAGCGGAGCCACAAGCACTAGGAGATATTCCCTCACAGCTTCAATTTTATTAATAGCAGCGCGAGCTTTCAAAGGGCTGGTCTGCTTGTTCACCGCAGCGTGTCGGACTACTGCCTGCCTTTTTCTTTTTCTTTTTTTATTGTTTGTCAAGCTGTTACATTTTCTCTAGTAAAAAAAAATAGCTAACACCAGCCATCTGTCACGGGACTTGTGAGCCTGGTTTGAAAAGACACTTTCATCCCTTTACATTCGTTTTAATGGTGTTACCATTGGGAAGAACACGTGGTGATGTTATTGACTGAGCTTCCTGCTGGCCCTGCTCAAGACGCTCACTCATTCTGATGCTGTTTTTTAGCCGACTGAAAGCAACAGGCAGCCAGAACACTAGCAGAGTTCCCGCACAGTGATGGGTTGGGGGTGGGGGAGAAGAGTAACATCAGGTGGCCAGAAGTCCTTGTCCTGTGGTGGAGGTTCTCTTCATAGTGCGGACTGGTCAACACATCCCACATCTTTAGAAAACAGCAGAGCTAGGTGAGGTCTTTGAGTGTCTGGCACTCGCAGGACCTAACCCAACCCATTTCGTTCCCGAGTAAGGACTTGAATAACATGGCAGCTGGCAACAGGATGTGTGAGCTTGAGGATAAATGGGGTTCTCGCAAGTGTTTTAAAAGACTGCCATTGATTTACTCTGTCTGTCTGTCTGTCTGTCTGTCTGTCTGTCTGTCTGTCTGTCTGTCTGTCTGTCTGTCTGTCTGTGCGCGGCTGATGTTTGTTCATTTGCTCGCATCTTCTGCTTCTTTGTTTCTTTATCTAATCGTCAACCAACAACCATCAACAGTTTGTGTTCATGGACGAAATGTTCACAGATAAGATGTTCAGAAGAGGACAACTGTTCACACCTCCCTTGAGTGTCTTTTGTTGATTTTTTTATGGCGAGAAGCTTTTGCTGCACTGAACGTGGTGGACTGTGATGTAGACTGTAATCATCAAACAAGTGCTACTGTCAACAGCCCAGGAAGTTCTGGGGCGTCAAAGGAAGAAGAAAGAACGAGCGGCATCCTAGATTGCTGTGTCAAAGATAGGACTTAGAAGAGAGAAAGAAAAAGCAAACCCAGAGCAGCTTCCAGATGCAAAGAAGTAAACTGTGTCAGGAACAGACGAAGGCAGATATAGAGAACTGGATCGAGAGCTGATACCAGACCATCGAGGTGGGAATGGCATAGGGTGATAGCAAACAGGCCTACCAACTACTCAGGACCCTCACTAAGTCAGGTGAAAACCACACCCACGTCATCGAATTCAGCAGCGGCCTCCTTGTCACAAAAGCAATGCTGTACTCAGCCGATGGACTGGCTTACGAACGTCAAAGACTGGAATGGACCTGCTCACCATCGCCAAAACAGGAGTAGGTGGCGAGCCTTTTTAGCTGCCAGGTCTATCCTTGTGCTCTCCCTCAACGACAGGTACCAGTCAAGGGACTAATGGCTGACTGATGAGTGACAGGGGAAAGGACGCCGCTGTTTCATCTTAGCTAATGTACTTTGGTTTTTATGTCTGGCGAGAAGGTTGCTGACTGCGCGCCCTTGTGTGTCTGATTTTCTTTTGCACTGTTGTTGTTTTGCGAGTTAATTCAGCTGCTTCTTATTTATCGGCCTTATTATATTCATACTTCTCTAGCAGCTCAATAACAATGGGTATACTGCCACTGGACCTCATTTATGGACTGCTGCAAGAAGACGAAATGGGAAGTACTCCATACTGTCGTGCAGGCCTCATGATGCTGATTCTAAAGAAGATTTATAAAAAACATTCTCGGGACAACTGTTGACAGGCTCACAACAAAGCTGCAAATAATGTTGTCTTTTGTCATACTTCATAAGACTCCACAGGATGAGTTATCGATTTCCAGGCCATGTTTATTTATGTGCCCCGTGGTTCTATACTCAGCCACGAAACGTGTTTACAACAAGCTGCCTATATTTGACAAGATGCCCTCATGCGTTAATTATTAATTTCAGCTGCTGATTAATCTGACAGTTATTCGAGATGGTGTCAGTGTGACCTAGAAGCTTCTGGGACCGCACAACAACTCCGGTGTTTACTAGGGAGGTCTCTGTAGGTGGGATACTGATGTACATCAGGCTCTGAGTGACAGGTGCCAGTCACTGCTGCAGGACTAGTAGACGTCGAGGCCGGCAAAAAAACAAACAAACCAAGTTTGCCTTCCTCTAGGGTTGGCATGTTGCTGAGGGCGTTGATGGTCTCCCAAAACATACGCAAGAGTCATTAATCCACCAACAGCTTTAGTGATGGTGCGTGTGACCCCAGTGTCCTGAACACGGAGTGTGGAGGGGGACTGTGTTCTGGCCACTGTGAGAATCGCTACGAAGGTGTGGCCAGGTGGGCGGGCGCGCGGGAGGTTTGCGTGCGTGCGTGCGTGCTCTGCTGTCTTGTGAAGGACTCAGTGGTTGAGCGGTGTGCCCTGGGGGACTGTCTACTCCGCCATCTTGCTTAATGATGCGTCGAGACGAGGGAGGGGGTAGACGATTAGTTATTAATCACTGCATTCGCGCATGACGTGCAGAGCACGTGATCTTGCTCTCACTCCATGCTCTTTGATCAAAAGGTAATGAAAGGCCTCACTATTCGTGCTTGAGGACGTCTTTCTGTTAAAAGGAAAGCTTCACAATAATACGGATAAACTAATACGGACTCAGATAAAGGCTAGGTGAGTGGGAGCCAGGTGGACAGTAAGGTTAGCACCATGGTAGTCAGGTCAACTGCTACTGTTCGATAAGTATATTGGCGCTGACTGTTAGCATCTTGCTAGCACGACTATGCGCCCGGCCCCAAGTTTGGGCACTAGAAAGGACGCGTAGGTCTATACTTGCAAGTGAAAATTCTCATAGAATGGAAAATGAAAGGGAGAGGTGAATAATTGTCAAGAGGCTTTAAAGGTAAAAAATCCTATAACAAGGAGGAAAAGCTGCATTAATGATGTAAAGTAGCGAGAAAAAGACTGAGCCTAAAAAGCCACCTGCACTGACTGTGAGAAAAACTAAACATCTCCTCACTCAGTTTGACGAGGCCCCCATCACATCACATCTGACGGTTACTTTGTCACAGGTCAGCGACTGTATGATGTCAGGCCTAATTACTCGCATTGAGCTGAATCCCCACTTCATCAGGAAGTCAATACATAACCTGGTGATAAATGTGTATGTTTAGTGTGTGTGTGTGTGTGTGAGAGAGAGAGAGATGGCGCTTGCTTACGTGGCATGTGCTTAGCGCGATTAATAAAGACTATTGCCTCGCCTAGTTGTTGGTGTTCACACGTTTTAAATAATTATATTATTATACAATATTTACATCTGACTACTGAAACATGCGTGAACAGTAGCGGGAATTTAAAAGACATATTCAGGAATCCTCGCTTCTGCACTGACCTCAGAAGAGCCAGCCATAGCAGACATGTTCTTTTCCCGAGTAGCTGTGGAATTTACAGCTCAGCTCATTTCATATCGACAGAAAAATTAGCAAACAAGCATCATGAAAGATGTTTCCTGCGGCTGAGGACAAGTGCTGAGCAAACAAAGGATGAGAAGCAAAGTGTGGAACAGTATCCAAGGAAATGCGGCAACGACTTCCTCAAAAATTGTCCTGTTCAGGGAGGGTCCTGGGGGGCAAACTATGGAAGATACCCTTTGTAATTTTGAATAATTCTCTTGGTGTGCTGAGCGCTTGCTCATCATTAAGCTTTGTGTGTCTGGAGGAAACACTTGCAAATAACCGGGGATTGTGCTGCTGTTGTGTAAACGTCGTCGATTTCGTCATCACGCCCAGCCATGACAAAATGCCTCAGATAACCATCTGTAGCCTACTCGTGTTTGTGATGGAGAAGACAGGCAAGCTTCTGGACCTCCCACAGCAAACGGAGCACCTAAAGGCAATGACTACTTGGTGCAGTATTCGGTTTGTTAAAGGCAAGAAAGGCAAAGTCATTTTTACAGAAAATCCCCATTGCATTCGCTCTCTTAGTTGTAGCCATGTCTCCCGTTAGCTCCCCGCACCCGTGCCCCCCGTCACCCTCCCCGTGCCCTTTGTGCGGACACAAAACACCACGTGCCGATACAAGGACGGGGGGAAGCAGATTTGTGGGATGGAGGAGGCAGATCGATTTCCACATTTCATGCATTGAATACAAGATCGCTGAAGTTTTACAGGACGTTATTGGAATTGTACAGGCCTTGAGGACCATTCCATTCTCTGAGAAATAAAGCTTGTGCAGAAACCATACCGCAGGGGTGTAAAACACGAATAGGGAGTAAAAACAAAAATACAAATTCTGAAACTGTAGAAGTGTTCATGCGACATAAAAAAGCTTAATCGCGTGAATGACAAAAGCATCAAAGGCAGAAACATCTACAAGAAAAAAAAAACAATAATGACAACAGCCGTGATAGGGGAGCAATGGTGGTCTGTTCATGTCCTCCCTGACAACATCACGTGAAACAGCCACTAAAGGCAGGTAAGAAAATGACAGTGCCAACTTGAGATCAACAAAAGAAGCTTATGTATGAGTTTAAATGTAAGTTTTTTTCCTTAGTCTTTAAAATTCTCAAACACCTGCAGTGTCTTCCTCAATTCCTAATACAAGTGACCAGTAATCTACAGTTCCCGAGAACTCGCCGTCACCTTTCCGGTCCACGCGCACCAAGTATTTTAACGCTTACAAAACTACCGATGTGGACCGTTTACTGAAGAAATCGAAAGATCGATGGATGAAATTAAGAAGATTGCAAGACATGAAACAGGGAGATAACCGAGCAGACGGAAATCTGAACTAATGCTCCCTTTCCTGCCTGCTTCCCTTTCCTGCCTGATGCGCTCGTCTCGCAAAATTGACCATCACTGGTTTTTTTTTTCTTTTCGCGCGCGCGCGCGTGTGCACGTGTGTGTGTGTGTGTGTGTGTGTGTGTGTGTGTGTGTGTGTGTGTGTGTGTGTGTGTGTGTGTGTGTGTGTGTGTGTGTGTGTGTGTGTGTGTGTGTGCTCTACACAACCAAGCAGCAGGTCAGAACACGGCCGCCTTCAAATCTTACGCGCTTCGATTTCGCATGATGCCAACCCGGGCTGATCTCTTGCGGAGTGGAGCCGGGCAGACGAGGGTTGTACCCAGGAGAACCACTCGTCCTGATGCACCCTAGAGAGCTGCCAGGCATTTCACGATATTAAAAAGCTGGTGTTGTGAAAACGATATCACTTTAACTGATAGCTGGTGTTGTGAAAATATTATATCAACTCTTTCAGCTGGTTGCTATTGACAGCATGTTACTCACATTTTTTCTCCTAATACAAACCAACCGTAGGCCTAGATGCCCTCATTATGGTATAAAGTGAAACTTTAAAGAAACGCTAGCAATGAGTCAGTATAACAGTGCTGCAATATGTTGTACTTCACTCATACCATTATATGTAGTATTGG
Organism: Marisa cornuarietis; assembly: GCA_004794655.1. NCBI lineage: Eukaryota > Metazoa > Mollusca > Gastropoda > Architaenioglossa > Ampullariidae > Marisa > Marisa cornuarietis. The sequence goes on along the minus strand of SMMW01000564.1, from coordinate 2,042,113 downwards.
TATCTTCGCAGTACTGTAGATTATAGTGATATAATCTCGTAACATTCCGGTTTTCTTTGCAAAGATGCTGTTGTTTGAAGCAAGAATAACATTCGTGTCTGCATACCCTTGGTTTGAGTCCACACTTATTCTGGACATCATCATTAGTCTTTCTCTCAGCTTCACCAAAGTAAAGTTTCCCTGATTCCCTAGGTCCAGACTCTCTTGTCGAATAAACTCACATCGGGTTGAGCAGAATGGGCCACTTTAGTCGTGAGCTTAGAACAAGCATCAAGGCAGGCAGGCCACCTGTACTGATCGGTCTTCTCTTAGTCGTAACTCGAGACACCGCAGCTGACGCACTTACTTTATTTTGATCATTCATCCTCTCTCAAAAATAAGCTCCCGGCAGGCCTTAGCACATGTATGCAAGCTTCAGGAACCTGTCAAAAAACGCGGATATTGATGTTATCGATCTTTAGCCTGTACATACACATATCATCAATCCCATAAAACAAGGCTGGTGATTAGCAGTCGCTAACATTGTTGACAAAAGACTTACGTTTCACATCAAGTCAAGGGCTGCAGTGTCAGGTCTCAGTCGTACTTGACATTTCAGTGGTTAGAGTTTTGACATGGTGGCTGTGTGAATGTGTGGGTGGCTAATTAATCTTTGCAAGTTCCACTTGGACTTAATTATGTGCTAATCAGACAAGCGTGTTGTGCGTTGTGCAAGACATGTTCACACACGCACACTACACGAGGGGAATGGTGAGGGAAACGTTCTTTCTCCTTCTGTTTATATTTTTATGTTCTATAAGTTATGGCTGGAAACAAAGTGATGCCTTTTTTCTAAATTAATTGTGGTAATTTCGTAACAAACGTTCATAAAATGGAGTATACTTTATCACGGTAATGCTTTTCATTCTTTTAATGTAGGGTGATTATTTCAGGAGAAAGAAAGTTTAAATGGATGAGCACTTTAAGAACACTTTAGCTGATTGATCCTTTGTGAGAGGAAAGAGTTTCTTGCATCTTGAGAAGAGGCTTGTACTATTTTAAGCAGATTTAAAAGCTAATTTTTATGCCAGTAAAATAGATTGAAAATAGGTTTGTACATGTAGATAGCTGTAAGAAAAGGACACTAAGGATAGCTTGAGAGAATGCAAGCAGTGTAACAGTGCTAGCGTAATCAAAAAGAAAGTAATTTGTTTTCGCACTTGGTGTCAGTGTGATTTTTGTTGTTGTTGTTGTTGTTGTTTTCCCCCCCCCTTTTTTCTATGACCTTCTCTTTGCTCTACGCCTCCCTGGCATCATCTCGAGTTTGTAAACTGTCTCTGTTCTCGAGCTTCGCACGTGGGATTTGGAAACAGTTTGCGAAACTTAGAAACTACTGGTGTCGGAGTCTCGGTGGACCTGTGTTCTAACTATCCATGTCCTGGTGGTGATTGAGGCGGAGGGCGACTTCCCCAAGACTGACACACAGTTAGCGTGCCGCGTGTTTGTACGGCGCACGGGAGGAAGATTTGCTGGACACTACCTAATCATAAATGACGCTGATCTCTTCTCATTGCTCTCCTCGCTGTCTGGGCTCGCGGGCTGTAACAACAATTTGCAGCGAACGAGCACCAGTTACACGCCATTCAATCATTATGGCGAGATGCCTGCACCAAGTCGATAATTCTCCAATACTCTCTAATCACCGTGGTGATTTATCTGTGCAGTTGGCTCCCGCTGGTTTGCTTGTTTACTTTCAGATATCGAGTATATGTTTACTAGTGGGTCTACTTAGAAGTTCAGAGCACTTTTTCTTTCTCTGCATCTTTTCACTGCAGTAGTTAATTTTTCTTCTTCTGAGTCATTTTCGCCCCTCAGTGGAACATAGGTCCGCAGCTAAACCCCGCCAGTGGACTCCCTCCCCAGTTGGGTCCATGTCACCCCTGCTGCCTCTGCCTCCTCCATGTCTGGGAGTAGTTAATTAGTAGCAGTAGTATTTTAATGCAGCAAGAAAAACAAATCGTGGGCACGCACACCTATCATTCTATTTTTTTTTAAAGCGGACGAAAGAAAGATGTTGCCTCTTGATGTTATTTAGTCCCTGCATTTAGTTATTTAGTGTTTGTCCCTGCTGCTGGTATGCTAATGCCTCACTGTTCCCACTGATTCCTCATATATGTCTCATATGTCCGCAGGGCGTCAGCCTCAGTAGTCAGAGTCGGTCAGCATCGGAGGAGGACCGTGAAGTGGGTGACGGGGGGAGCAGCATGTGGCGTAACGTCAAGTCCATCGCCACCATGCTGATGGAGGACCCGGAGGTGGTGGAGGAGCGGGCTACAGGGCCCATAGTGGAGGGCGTCGACTTCAAGCTGGGCCGCATCCAGTTCGGCCTCATGTATGATTTCCAGAATCTGACCTTGACCCTGCGCATCATCCGGGCTGTCGACCTGCCGGCCAAGGACGTGACCGGCACCAGCGACCCCTACGTCAAGATCCTCCTGCTGCCCGACAAGAAGCACAAGCTGCTGACCAAGGTTAAAAAGCGGAACCTCAATCCCCATTGGAACGAATGCTTCCTGTTTGAAGGTGAGGTGATCCCCACACATTCATACCTGTTCATGATGTCACTTTTTTCTGTTCTCTGCATGTTCTTGTTCATTTGAAGCTTGGCAGCTGAAAATGTCGGCTAGAAGCGTGTGTTGACTCAAAAATAGTATTTTTCACTGGTCACAAGCCAGTCATTTGAAAATAAGTGCTTGATGTACACCTCTCAACACCTAAGAAACAACAAACTGCGTTATCGTTAGATTTCCTGTTGTTTTGAGATCACGACATCGTTTTTATTGGAACAAATGTCTGTCGGGGACAAAAACTGACATTAATCAAGGGGAACACTGTGGGCACCGCTGTTTTTTGAGGACTGCTTGAAATGACACCACCTTGATCGCACTGTAGCCAGATCGTTTTGCCTTTATCTAATGGGGCGCTTGATGGCGCAGTAGTTGAAACGCCTGTCACGACAGTGAGGATCGGGTGTCGTGGGTTCGGATCTCAGCTCCGATGCTCCTTTCTCTGGATGCAATTCCTGTTCTCAGAACTGACTGCTGGTTTCTCCGGATACTCCAGCTTTATACACTCTTTGCATTCGTGTAATCGTGTGTGTGTGTCGGTGCTAATGATAGCAAGGTCTTTTGATGCAAACGTGTGTAACCCTCGTGTAATTGCTTCATGGTCATAGGTTATGGTCATAGGAAAAGGCGATTATTTTTATTACTATAATGAGAAACAAAGCAGCAGACTGGCTGGCGCAATGATATGTCACGTGCTCCAGAAAAAGCCGGAATGGTGGTGTTCCCTGTAACACAAAGTGGGCGACTGATTGGCGGAGTGATGCCGTGCAGGCCCAGGCCTGATGTGTGTTCAGTCCTAATCTACACTATTAACGTCTTGCTGTTTGAAATGTTAATGTCCTGGTGACTAAATGTTAATGATCTAGACAAAATACTGCGACTGTTAGTACTGAACTGTATTGTGCAGGCCTTCAGCCGACTACTACAGTATGTTGTGAAAGAAATTTATTATATTATCACATAATATGTGAGATTATACAATATACAATCCAGTATATTGCAAAACTCAGCTGCACTAAAACGTTGCACATTAAACAGAAAGAAATGGCAAAAATGAAAATATAAATGGTTGTTGTAAAACTATGTAAAACATCAAAGTCCTTCTTTATTACAAACATTTTATATACAATATGAAATCTGTGTCCCATCCCTTACATATGACGCCTCGTTACATTATTAGTGTCGCCTCATTACATAGTGTATGAAACGTAACAATCATACTTAGTTACATGGATATTGTATAAAATATAACCGTTAACACCTCGTAAGATTATACTTCATAGCTCAGACACCAGTGCAATCATATTTATATGCTCACATTTCTAATGGCGTATTCCTAATTGCAAATGCGTTGTACACAATAGTGAGGTTCAACAATAACAGATAATAATATTATCTAGCGAGGTGTCTCCCAAAACCAGGCTCATAGAGTTTTACTCACACTAACATGCAGACACACAACACAACGTGGAAGACACACTGGTTGTAGTACAATTTGACATCAGTCGCAGGACTTTTAAAAAAGAGGCTTATATAGTTTTGTAGTTGTTTTAACTGCTCCAGTTGCTGCTGATATAGTAAGATATGTACTAAACCGCTTAACTACAGTACTTTGCTTGCATTCCGAGGGATTACTCAGACATGCAAAAGAAACATTTCCCTGCCCATGTAATACGAGACCTTTCCTGAATTTTGTGGTAATTTTCATCTGTAGAGTCTTTTGCTGATTCTTCATAATTCTTCGTAACTCTAATGTCACGGTACAAACTGTTGTGGGATATTGTGTTCCACAAACTTTTTTTTTCTTCTTGCTTGTAGAGTGATGTGGTGGGGGCGCTCCATAAAGCCACTAATATTTACTGTTATTATAAGAGAGTTGTAATTATGGTGGTGATGTGGTGGTAGTTGTATGGACGATAGGATGACGATGTACAGTGTGGAGAATGTCGACTGGACTGTGGCCCATATAAACGTGGAAATGCATCATATCACCTCACTCTTCCTCACACACCGATAGCCTCCTTCTGTCCACACCACAAGTAATGAAGCCTCGGCCTGGATGTCAGCTTTTAAGCTCCTTTATCAGCCAGCCGCAGAGCATCTTTCTTGCCAATCTCAAGTGTGTAGCCTGAATAAATAGCTATGCAGCCTGTGTACGCAACTAGGCAGCCACCGTCCTCTGGCAAGCTGGTGCCATCTGGTTACCATGACAACGTCGATCACTAGTATCAGCTTGGTGGTTCGCACAGTCACGCTTGAGTAGAAGTTTGAATAGAGGAGGAGGAGGAGGAGGAGGAGGAGGAGGTAGTTGTGCATTTTCGTCTGTTGTGTAGACGCTTTTGTAGATGCTGTCATATGGCTGGGAGAAAGGGAGAAAACCCAGTCCTTAAAGGGCAATACAAGTGCAACATTTTTTTCTCTATGATTGGGTTAAGTTCATTTTAAAATAATAATTCTCAAAATATGAGTACATAGTTAAACATAATTTTTGAAAATGTGTCTTCGAACATTGGCATTCTCACCGAGGATTGGATCTTTTCTATTTGAATTCAGCTTGGGCAGACGAGGCTATTTTTGGAAATACTATCTTTTCGTCACTTCCTGTTTTCTCGATAAATTCAAGTGTGATTGCGAAAAAGAACACATACAATATGCTACCGAAATGTTTTGTGATACCTTATCTTCTATTTCCAGTAATTTTCGCTGAGCACTCGTGTTGCCCTTTAAACAACAGATCTCCTCTCGTTGAGGAACGCTGCTTGCTGTAGGCTGCTATAAAATGTATGGTTTCAGTGGCAGCTTTCAATGTGCTACTTCTGCCCTGCTGGTTAAAGACAGCCAGGAAGGATGCGTCTGTTCCCGACAGCACCACCACTCCTCTTGAGCCGCTGCCACACCTACAAGACTTTATCCACGTCTCTCTCCTACCCCGCCCTGCTTCTCTACGTGCAAAGGCGGTTTGGTAATGCTCATGTCACCGAGACAGTAAGATTGGTGGCTTGATGAGTCTATCACGTGTAATGGCGGTTTGATAATGCTCATGTCACCGAGACAGTGAGATTTGTGGCTTGATGGGTTTGTTACAAGTTATATATTCTTCTCAGCATGTGCAGTACGTGGGTACAGCTCTTCTGTAGCTCTGTTGATATCACAGGCTGCTGAGTCGGCATGAAACAGTAAAATATCGAGCCCTCTTCCCTCATCGCCCTCTTCCCTCATCGCTTTAATGACACAGTTCTATGAGCTTCTTTCTGTGGGAGCAGGCCTGTAGAAAAAAGTACATTTTGTGGGCAACTGTTTTCAGGCAACCAAGGCTTTATATTTGCCGTCTACAAGAGCATTCAGCCTCGGTTAAGTTTACTGTTATTATAAGGGCAAGGATTTATGAGAAAAACAATGTTAGGGCTAAATGAAGAGGCTGGAGTTAGTCACTTTGGATCTTTAACACGTGCAGTCTGGAAAACCTGTGTGCTAAAGGCCGATGTGCCACCAGGTGTAGGTGAGTGATTTCGGAGCAGGACGTTTTGCTTCTTGACATTCGTGCGAATTCTTTGCATTCATCCTCTGTTCTAAATCAGTTCGACAGACTCTCAGTTTACAGTCATCTGCAAGTGGACAGATGTTTCTGAAGTCATGGGTTTATTTTCTTCACTTTTGTTATGCTTCTTATTGAAAGCAGCTGGGCCGTCATGATACAAGAAAATATGAGACATGGCTGACTGTTTACATACTTGGGCACATCCAAGGGGGACGTGCAGCCGGCGCGACTATCGCAGGCACTCGCAGTGTGTGTTTGTGCACGCGCGCATAATGCAAGTTGTTTTCCAACATAGGCCATTATTGACTCACTATATCCATGGATTCGAGACACGTGGACACAGATAAGATACAGGGTAGGAGCTATAAATAACGGTCCACCCCACACTCTCCTCCCACTATAGGCCATGTCACCCTACTCCAGTGTTTATGCCCTGTGGTCGTATACAGAGATGGGTGCATGTGTTTGTGTGTGTGTGTTCAGTAGGTCTGTGTTTGTGTTCTGCACGCTCGCTTCCATGTGAGTGAGTGAGAGAGATGGAGAGAGGGAGAGATCAGGCAGCCCATTTATCGGGATAACTGTTCCATGTCAGCTGTTTTCACGCGAAAGGTTAATTAAATAAATCAGCCAATGAGTGCTCTGGAGCCGGTACTTTATCAAGTTTCCCGAAGTTTCTCCCCGCGAATTTCAGTTTCATCCATCAAACTGTAACGCCCTGATCCATGGTCTGTTTTTTTAACATTACTATAATTCCGATGAACCTATACCTACCCCAAATTCAGATTGTCGATATTTATTCTTCTCAATTTAATCTTTTGATGCCCTCTCCACTTTTGTTTTCATTCATTTTTACAAATCTCCAGATCATCTTCTTTCCCTTCTCTCTCAAATCCAGAGGGCAGCACTCAAAGACAAACTGCTTTCAGCTTGATCAGTTCTGTAAAGAACTGCTGGCCACAGGCATGTTGACAGACAGGAAAGTCGATCTGCCTGTGACTTTACAAATCCCAGCTGAAGTAAACTTTTCACAGCATTTCCAGTATCCCACTTAGAACTGTTTTTTTTTAAATTTTACTTTTGTTGTCAAGTGGGATATTTTAACTGTTCATGAAAAGCATACTTTTGGCATGCATTACATATGTTGCAATAACCAGATAAAGACATACATCATTTGAAAACTGTGTTACGCCTTGATGTGGTGCTAAAGTAGATATGTAAACAAAAAAGAAGTTGCACCACTGAACAACATCTCTTGTGAACAGCGACTGACTGTTCAACTTTTTTGTGACCGCTGTAATATCACACTGTACATGCACAAGTCTGATGCAGTTCAGTGTACAGTTTTTTCTTTCTGTAACAAGCAGCAGTTCTTCTGCTTGAGTTGTTGTCCTAGAGTGTCAGGGAGACACTGCTTATGTCATTTTTTTTCTATTTGAGGTTTCCCAGTTTCCTTGCCAAACTAGAACTGATCATTGAATTAACAGTTAGGTAAAAACTATCATTAGTTGATGATGGATGTTTGCAAAAGATTTTGGTTTAGATTGGATGTTGCATAGTTGTCTAGTCTTGGTGTTATTCCCCATTCACTGACCTGCTCTATGCTGTTGCTCCAAATATTACAGGTGCTGCTAAAAAATAATTTTATTTTGGAATATTGCAAGGAATAGTTTTTGTTTGTAAAAACTTATAAAAATTCTGCTCGGGTGCTTGTGTACCTTGTCACAGAAAAAAAATTTGTTACCCTCCCTCTATAAAATATATATACACACACTTATACATAGGATACCTGTATAAAAGATTCCTATATAATTATATAGGAATTTAAATCCCTGCTCATGTTTACTTAATAACATGTTAAACTCTTTTACAAAATTCGTGTGTCAAACATGAAAACACTTCCCAAGAGAAATCTGTCAAATTTCCTCCACATCAGAATGTGGTGCTAGCTGTTGCCTAGAGGTCCTGGCACAAAGCAATGACCAGCTGGACATCTCGACTGGTTGCACAGTATGTCCACCAAGATGTGACCAGTCATGAAATCGACTAACTCATGAAGGACATTGTTTACACTAGTTAGTGACGGTTTACTGTTAAAGATGAATTCTAACTGGTGCTGTTAAAGAACTCATGTTAATGGTCTGATGGCATTTGTATAGCGTGTATATTCAGGATACTGTTTTACACACATAAAGTTGACAGTTATTTAATAAACTGTGTAGCACTTTGTTGATGTCCAGTATAACAAACTAACTGATGCACATGTTGCAAAGGTTACCGAGTCTCTCAGCTGAGTCACTGACCTCTCTAAATTATTAACTTTATAATGTGCTTGGTTAAGCTTACAAGGCTTCTTAATCTTAACAATACTATGTGTTTGTGGAAATGTTACGAAAGGAAATCAGTTCACAAATTATTGCGTAATTGTTCCACAAAGTCTTCATCAGTTATGCGGATCCTGTGCTCATAGACTGTTCCACAAAGTTTTAACCAGTTATGTTTATCCTGTGCTCATAGACTGTTATACAGTTGCTTTGTAGGGCTAATCATAAGCAAATGATACACAGTTTACAGTGTTGCACAAAATAATGATGATGATGATGATGATGATGATGATGATGATGATGATGATGATGATGATGACGATGATGAAAGAAACAGATGATATGGAAAATAACATACCTACAATAGATCAAGGCAAGCAATCCATGCATGTTCCGAATACTATAAAATGGCAAAGTAAAAGGCCTCTGTTATTAGTCAAGCATTACAGTGTCCATGTGATTTGATTGTTCAGGCTGGCCTCACAACAAGCTGCTGGAGAAGACCCTGTACTTGCAAGTCATTGACTATGATCGCTTCAGCCGAGACGATCCTATTGGGGAGACGTACATTCCACTGAACGAAACCGACTTGTCGCAGTCTCCGGTTGTGTGGAAATTTCTGCAACCATGCAAGGACACTAGGGTAAGAAGAATATAGAGTTGAAAGAGATTTAGCCTCTTTCTCTGTCCACTAATGTGTCTGTATATCAGTCCATACTTTTTGTTCTGGACCTCCCAGAACTGAACCAGCTTTCTGTAATACTCAACCTTGTAGAAACAAGTTATTATCAGTGAAGATGCTTATGTAAAGCTCAAGTCATCCAGTGACAAAGCATGTCTGGGTAGGCAGCTGGATCCATCAGTTACATCACTGCTATGTCCATTTTTAGACCTGCTAGAAATGTAAAGAAAAATACATTACTTGTTGGTAGTGTCAAGAAGTCATTTATACTTTTTTCTTGATCAGGGCAAGCTAGGAGAGTTACTGTTGTCACTCTGCTATCAGCCCAACATTGGTCGGTTGACTGTGATCGTGATGAAGGCCAAGGAACTCAAAGCCAAAGATATTACCGGCTCCTCAGGTGAGTGGCTTGATCTTGTGATAAAGTGGATGCCACTGTAGATTGTTATGTGCATCATCCAATGTTCTGTATAGTTTCTTGGCTTGTGGCTTGAAAGGTGCTATCATGCTATAACTCTGCAACTGCATCATCCATTTGTCATCATTTTTTCTGATTTGTGGCTTAGACTGCTTGTTTTATGTCTAGATGATCGAGGATTTTTCATATATATTTACTGACCTTTTAGATCAGCTGGGAGATAAATGGTTCTGTAAAGAAGACAGCAGCATTAGTTGGATGGCGCAGCACAGCAGTTTCAAAACAATTCACTGTGGAAGCACCAAGTGTGCTGTTTTAAAAGCGGACCTGCCATATAACCTGACCTGTTCTATAATGTGATCTGTTTCTTTTTTGAGTCTATTCCGAGATTTGATACAGCCTTATGCATCCTTAGAGTTGACACATGCATAAAATTGTTAACTTTGAGCTGAGAGATTAGATATCATATACTTTCTCTTTTATAGAAACTTGACAACTGCTGCAGTCAGTTTCAGCTAGTTTAGGTCTGTGTGTGTCCATGCGGATCTGTGTTTGTGTGCACACATATCTGTAGTGCTTGTGCCTGCATGTGTGTGTGTGTATACTGAATGCCCCACCACCTATGACAGAGAATACTGAGGAGAGTGCAAGCTAAACAGGTTCTTTTGAAATCATGTATGAAATAAATCATTGCTCCATTGTACATATAATGATTTACACCAAAAAAGAAGATATTAAATAACTTAATTGTAATATTGTAATTGTAATGATTAATCAGATATTGTGTCTAACACACAGTGTCATCAGAACGGTTTCTGTGTGACAGAAACTTTCTAATTAGGAAACATTTATTAATTTCAAAGAAAGAAAATCTGAGACAATCTTATGAGTGATCAGTGTTACCAATTATTTTGTCTTTAATTCTAACATAAGGTGAAACTTACTTACAGGGAGCAGAATAGATATATGCTGTAAGGGAAACTTTAAAAGCAACTTTTGCTCTCTTGTAGACCTGTAATTATTGCTGGAGATATTTCTCTCCTCTTGCTAGTTTCAACAACATGCAACACCTAAGGGAGTGGAAATGATATCTGTCATCGGTTTAATGTTACTGATAAGAAATGTTTTATGACTTTTCTTTACTGTAATTTTTTTCATTTTCATACCATGCATTTCAGGATGGCTTAAGTTTAAACCACGATTAAAATCATCTTTGAGTGGTAGGTTTGCCACCTGTTGGAGAAGTTTTCACACTCTTCTGAATAGAGAAAACTGGTGGAAGGTTATACAACAAACTCAGTAATTTGCCAAATCACATGATTGCCTATGGTGTGTCACCTCTAGGATAGTACAGTGCACTGTTTCTGTAAAAAGAAAATGTACAACTAGCTCTTTACAGTTTGTCCCCTATTTTACACAGTACTTGCACGTTCTTGATGCTTTTTGAGTTTCTTTTGCTGTTTTGTGTTACCTATGGAAGGTTTTTTCCTGAAACATTAAAATCTTGTTTTCTGTCTCTTCACCTATCTTAACTGATCATTTTAAAAAATCTACTTGTATACAAAATATGTTGGTTGCCTTTTATTCCTTGTTTTTGATGGGAAATTATTTGGTTATTTTTAAATAGTTTGGGATTTTTCAAGTTTTGCTTTTATTTATGGTTCAAAGACAAACCAAGCAAACATGGACTGGGAGCTTTATGCGATGCTGAAAATAGAGAATTTATTGATGTAAATCATGTTGTCAGTTTTTATGAGCCTTATTAGTAAGTCTCTCAAATATTCATTCTAAATAAATTCTTATATGTTAATGGAAGAAATATTGGCAAAGCAAATTCAAAAAATGCACAAAGCCTTGAAAACAAATGTCATAAATTTCAGGGGCAGGGACTGGCCCAACAACTATATTGGTGCATGTGAAATGCAGCAAAATGAGTCCTTCTGTCAAATACTTTTATTCAATGAATTTTCTGTTAGTCACTGAAGGTGAAATAAGCGAACTACTTTAATTATTTTGACAGTCCTGTGGTTCATGTGCCTTCCTTACATAATGTATGCATCAGTGACAGTACTTTAACAGGTCGATTTTATTTTCATTTTTTTCAGATCCTTATGTCAAAATATGGTTGCATTTTAGTGGAACAAAGGTCGAGAAAAAGAAGACCAACATTAAAATGCGCTCATTGAACCCTGTATACAATGAGAGCTTCATCTTCGAAATACCCTGGGAGAAGATCCGTGAAGCAATGTTAGAGGTCTCGGTGATGGACTTTGACAAGCTGGGACGCAACGAGCTGATCGGGAAGGTGATCCTGGGAAGTCGGAGTGGTCCTATGGAGACACGGCACTGGAATGACATGATCTCCAAGCCACGCCAGCAAGTGGCACAATGGCACTTACTCAAAGACTGAGGCGAGTTTCATCAAACCAGTGCTGCACCTTAACCTTGGCATATTTCTCAAAGCTTGTTATGGCATGGCTTGTTGTCTGGTGCTGAAGATATGGCGGCTTATCAACTTTGTTGTTGGTTGTGGGGCTGTGTTCAGGCCAGGATCAAGGTGCTTCACAGAGTATGTCCTGTGCACAGACTTAGATACAAAGCAGTATATGAGTGTTCCATAGCCTGAGCCCCTTCTTATGCACGTAGACTTTTGTGTTAGGCCTTCACACCACAGGGCATAGACAAAGTCCAATGGGGCAGAGGTCATTTGCAGAGACTGCTCAGTTGAAGTAGTCGAATGGAACTTAATGAGACTCCTCCTCCTGAATCATGACACATCTGGCCCTGTCTCTTGTGTGTCTTGTGTAACATAGCCTTTACTCATTAACATGGCATCCTTTAGTTTCAGATATCTAGTGCATGATAAAGACACATATAGTTCTAGTCATTCGATACCAGTTTAAGTCCCAGGTGCATTTTGGAGATCGTGTTACATTATTTTTCATCAAAAGTAACCATTTACTGCCCCATAAAGATATCAGATTGTACTTAGTTAAACAAACCAGTGTTCCACACATTGACAGCAATGAGTCAAAGATGAAAAATCCGGCCTAAATAACTTTTTCTGTTTTCTGGTGGAAGCAATGCAGCCAGTTGATGTAAAGTTAAATAATGTTATTAAGACTGCTGATAATCTTTTACTGTAAACTATTTATCTCCAGCTATAGAAAGATGATAAACGCCAAGTAAATATTTAAGTAATGTTAGGTTATAATAAATGCCATAATCAATCAGTGACAGTAAGTATTGTTTTGAACAAAGGTCTTTCGCTAATGACAAAGGCTACGCCATTTGCAGATTACTAGCTTTGATTGCAGAATCAACCCACAGAACCTGAGTAGCACAGAAGAAAAAAAAACTAATGGCAAGAGTTCAGCTGAGTGACAGAGAATGTATCATCATGATAGGCACATTGCTATTACATTAATCCTCACCCATGGTGCACTGGCAATAAGCCGTCTTGTTGACTCTGTCCTCAGAGGTCGTCCATCATGCATTCATCAATGCCAGACTTCTCATTTTGCTTGTGAATGTCTGGACATTCTTCAACTTTCCAGACAAAGCAAAGCCCATGTCCAGACAACTAGGAGATGTGTTTGTAGCAATATCAAGCAGTGACAAATGGTCCACTTCCTATTCATGAGTCGTACATGTGACACAACTCTTTCACTGAAGAGTGGCACCAGGCCTGTGTTAGTGTACCAAGTTGCGTCCACATACAATTACTGTTACACTAGGAGATTAATTACACTCTATCCACCGTGCTTGTGCCAAGCATGATGGTCCAGTTGAAAAAAACAGTTTCTCATCCAATCCATACCATGTCCCTTGTGATTCAGTGCATGATGAACGTGGAGAGATCTGTACCCTTCATCCTACACCTCGGCCACTCCCCTGTAGGCTCACCTAAGCATGTGTACTTAGTCTTCTTCCAGATTCAGTAAGTCTTGAGGAGACTGCAGGCAGAAGAGGGGAGGAACTGCAAGCAGAAGTAATGATGCAAGCAGCAAAAGGGGTTGCCTGAAGAAACAGGAGATTTCGTGTGCAAAGACATATAACCATTGCATCCAGGAGTATTCTAGTACTCAACTGTCTTGCATGGAAGTACCATTCAGCACAGAAATGATACAGGTTGTACAACATATGAGAAGGACACCTGCATTCCATTTCAAACATCTTTCATGACTGGAAGATTTACTTGCATTCCTCACTAGACAGGCTCTGTTGTTGAAGATGCTCATGAACTGATCATTTCATATTGTCTCATCCACACTTCATTATTACTCGTGTTTACTTAATCATATGTGTTTGTGGAAGATTGTTGAAGTTTGTGGAGAGACTTCATGTTTGCTTGACCCTTTACCAAAAAACAAAATAAGAGAAAAAAAATAATCCCCTTCGATAGGAAATGCAAGCCACAGAAGACTCATCATATCATCAGCATTTTGGTTCAGATATCTAGCGCATAGAAGCACAGAAAAAGCAGGCTGCTACAAGGATGCCTTTCTGTTCATATTTTGTGTTACTTAGGTTGGCCCTCAACACGTTTCTTAAAAATGTGATAAAGGTGTGGGATTCACCATAGTTTCTCTGCTGCAGAAAGGACAGATCCAGACAATGGAGAACTTACATCAACACAATTCGTCTATTTTGTTTTCTTCATAACTTGGGAATTTGCATAAAAAAATATAAGATTAGGATCTTCAAAATTAGGCATGGATGAATGGAGAATTTGCAGCAACATGAAAATTTGTTGTACTTTCTTTTTGATAGCAGAGAAATGAGATATGATACCAGAGAGAGCCAGTCATCAGCAATCACTTGTCTGTAACTAGGAATAAGAAGCAGCTGTTTGCAGGCTAGAGTTACAGTGCTTACTACAATATTAACAAAATGTTATTATTAAATAAAAGATTGTATATTACTGCATCCTCTTTTAGGTAAAAGTTCCATTTAACACAGCACAAAATGGTTCCAGTTTTGTTGTGAACAATTCCCAGTCCCTATTACATTCAATTTGGAACGAAATTAAGTTGATGTATTCCATATCAGTCTTACCTGTAAACAAGATCAAATTTAGGTTCAAATGTTCATATTCATGGATATACTGTTTTGGAAACAGCAGAGAAATCATATACGAGCATGTGTGTGATGTTTGTAGGGGAGCTGTTGGGTAGGGAGGAGAGGAAGGGGTTATGACATGGTTAGATTATGGTAAAATCATGTCAGTGTTATTCTGTTTCCCAAATATTGCACCAATATTGAGGTTTTCATGTTTGTTCTGCTGTGCTTAGTCTTTCCTTTCTGCCAACAAGCCAGTGGAGACTGCAGCTGTACACCAAGTCAGCCTACAGGCTGTGTACATGCAGGAGACTGGCAGACCTGCTGCACATGCATGCAGACCTGTGGATAAAATTCAGCATCTATACGTTAGTGGGATTAGAAGGTGTGACATCTCAAGCAGTTAAAAGATCGTGAGCCTGCTACCTTGTTCTATTAGCTGTCAACAGATTGGAAGCCACAGCATCACTTACATTCTCCACACGGTCCTTATCAAACAGCAAAGATTGACTGCAAGCACAAAGGAATTTTCTGAAAGCTGTTATGGCAGTGCAGCACGAATTGTTATCACGTTTCTGGGACCTTATAGTCAATGGCATCCTATACATTAATAACATATCCAAAATGGAATGGGTTGGCAAATGTTGTAGCATCAGTGGGTATGAGACACATTTCAAAACAAAACCTATGCAAAGCAAAAATATGCTAATGAAGTAATAATGTTCACACTACATACTACCATTAGGTATAAAATCCAGTTTTTGCAATACATCAAAGACAAAGTGATATCCTTACGAATTTGTTTGTTGTTACAGTGTGTAGATATATTTCACACTTTCATAAATTCCCAACATTTTTTATTTTAAAATATTTAAGCATAATCTATTATTCCCAAGAATACTGTCACTGGAGAGAATATTCAGTTCCACATCCTAATACCAACAGGTTCAGAAAAGTCAAAATTTTTATTAAGTTTTTTAACATGACTGCACATGCATGTGTCTTTGAAATATTAGCACTATTTTTCATACAGTTCAGCTGGTTTTGTCAAACTCATGTTCTCTGGGGTACATTTTAAAGTACAAGTTTTAATAGGTCATGATATACATTATGTCAGTTTGTATAACATATACAGTATAATAATAATAAATAATAAATGCAAAAATTTGTAAAGCGCGTACTCACACTCCTAAAGAGCATGCTCTTAGTGCTAAAAAACGTTTACAAAACATGGGCAACATACCGTTGACAGGAAATCAAACAACATATGAACTATGAAAGAAGAAATAGTACTGATGATGAATAAAAACAAATACAGAAAACACAAAGAACATAATAAGAAGGACTGAGAGTATAGTGATTATGCATAAGGAAGACAAGCAGGGAAGTAGCAATCAGTGGAAAAAGGGGAAAGGTGTGAAAAAGGACTAGCTTTGCAGGAACTGGTGTTAAAAGTAATGCTTAAGGAAGAGGTACATTTTCAGTGCATATTTAAAGGATTTAATAGGGGGTAGGTGGCGGATATGGAAAGGGAGAGAGTTCCATTGTTTTGCTGCACAGTAACTAAAAATCCTGGGCCCACAAGTTGTTGTTCTGGTGACAGGAATAGTAAGATGGTTGTCAGATGAGGAGTGATGGTGTCTGGCTGGGACGTAAGAGAAGAGAAGTTCAGTGTAATAATCAGGGCAGAAGCCAGAAAAGAAATTAAAACACATCACGGTTTGTACTGGATGTGAGAACGTACAGGTAGCCACTCCAGAAAACGAAGGAAAAGAGAAGCATGGTCCCGTTTCCTAGCTCTAAGCATCAGACATGCAGCAGAGTTCTGTACTTTCTGGAGTTTGTGATATATATATACTGGCATGTCAAGTCATAAGTCTAAATCTTGTATCAAATTTCTGAGCTTTGAGGCTTGTTTGTATGAAAAAACTTGATAACTATCTATTATCAGCCAATGAAACACAACTGGCTGAAAAATTTATTTGGATGTTTTATGTATGAGGGGCGGGTGGGCGGCTGGATTTTAAGGAAAGTTCATTGTACTTGGTGATACAAATCTGGTCCCAACTATGTTCTTATGATCTTGACAATTATCATCTGAGTTTTATTTAGATACAAATTTTTTCTCAGTTTAATCCCTCATTCAAAATAAAAATTTTCTTTTGCATGAAAAAGTTCATTTTATGCCAAATGCATGCTGTAACAATATCAATCTTTTGTTTAGGGAAACAGAACGTTTTGGTTTTCCTTTTAGGTGTTTCTAGTAAAAGATTTTCCACTTGGTTGTTTGATACCAACTTGTGACAAGTAAAGGTACATATTACCATCTGGTTCAAGTGAGAGTTTCCATAGGTTTCTGTGCACTAGAACATTCTTGAATAGTGTTCGTAATTAGCAAGTCATTGAATACATTTATTTAAAATACCAATAATAACAAAGTTCTTTCCATGTTCTGCTAGAGGATGAAAGCAATGTTTGACATGTACATATTTCATTCTTCTGGTGCCATGACTTCAAGTCAAAGCCCCTCATCTAGTGTCACCAGCACCTGTCATTCTCATTGTGTCTGTACTTCATTCATAGCCCTACATCTGGTGGAAGGTGACAAGTCTTGTGGTTTGAGCACCATGTCTGAGGCCAGAGGCATGCACGCTATCCACACTGTATGGTTTGAAACTAGTGAACCTGGTCAACCCAGCTGTAGCTTGGGAACCTAACCGTTTATAAGGGTAGGGAAAGACAGACAATCAAGGAGCTGGACACAGCCCTCGCAAAAATTCTGACCTTAAGGCAAGTGTGGTCTCTAACATCTCCCTCCCCAGTGAATGACAGGTTATAGGAGTACATTCACCTATACCTGTCTCTTGCTGCCTGATCCTACTTTTCTACTTTGTGTTCAGAATTCTTTCCTGCAATTCTCATCTTGCCTACCAGTAATCTTTGCCAAATAAGCTACCAAAAAAAGAAAAAAAGTGTGTCTCATTATATTTATATCTGTGAATTTGTGTAATATACTTCAGGCTTTTTAAAAATATTTGTCAAGCCTGCCACTGAAAAAAAACTGAATGGCAAATTTACTCAAAAAAGGTTTAAATAGCAACACTTCCTCCCACCCCATACCCAGCCTTCCCTCCCCACCAAACAAACAAACTGTTTCAGAATGATGCTTCTTATCCACTCATTTACAAAGAATAAAGCCCTATTCAGCATAAGAATTATTCAAAATGTCCCCTAAACTAACATCATTTGACTGTCAGTTATTTATAGGTAATCTTTAGCCAAAATGCATTCACTCATTTACACCTAAAAAATAGGGACAATGAAGAAAGAATGTACCTAGTGTCAATTCCACTCCAGCAAAATAAATAAAGAAAGAATAATAGTAATGAAAAAACACAAAGCAGGAGTTAGCCTGCAGATGATCTGAGCAAGTTAAGGTGTGTGTTGTCACAATAACCTTTATATTCATTCTTATAGATTGTATTGGGTCCATTATGTACATGCATTTGACATAATTCTTAGCTTTGAAAAGTGAGCAGGTGGGTCCAAGCATGTCCTTATTTTCTAATGCTGTATAAAATGCATCTGATGTGCAAGATAACACACTTGCTGCAGTAGGACAGGAACAATGTAAAACTGAAGGGGCATTCTTGTTTTCTATTAAAAAGTGCTTTTGAAATGTCCAGCTACAAAATATTATTTGTTAGTGCTGCTAACATTAGACTGTATAGATTGTATGTAATATGAAAACAGCAAATTTAATGATACTGGGAAAATATGTTCTTGTACAAAATGCATGTTCATGTTGTGAAGCAGCTTAGTATTCAGATGTTACTTATGACACAACACACTGTGTGTGAAAGCTGGTATATATGATGCTTGCAGGTGTAAATATTGTATCATATTGGTGTGCATCCTGTGTGTAGATACATTTTGTACACAGTCTTAGTATACATCTTACATGAGAATCACAGTGGTGTTATGTGTCTGTCTAAAAGCACAGATAATAAAAATTGCAATGAGGAAAAGTACAGGGTTTCTGTGCCTAGCAATGATTCAGAGTGTGCGATTTTCAAGCTCTTTAACAATAATAATTTAATTGACCCTCACAGTGAATGCAGTACAGTGGTAAAGAATGTTATGTGAAAAAGAAGTAAACAGGTAAATGAAAAAATACACACAAGAAGACAAAGCAAACGGAATTGAGGGGAATGCTGATACTGGAAGGTGGTGAGGGTGGAATCCATCAGCTCATTAGCTGTAGCAGAAGCTGACAAAGAATTGATTTTTTTTTTAATCGGATGTGGAGCAAAGACCATTGAGCCTGAGACCAGAGCTGAACCTAGGACAGCCCCTCCCTGTTTTAGTGACAGGTGCTAACCGATGCGCCAGCGGACTGCCCACAAGAAGACAAGCAGTTTGCATATATTCAGAAACCTATGTGTTTTCCTCATCCACTGTGACTCAGAATCTGCTCCAAAGCCTTGCGTTAGCAACTATTCCCCTTTTATCCTCAAAAGCTGCTATATTATTTTTATACTAAATCCAAACAAGTGAAAGCACTGACAAAACTGGGGGAGGGGGTTGTGAGTTTTTTTTGGATATTGTAAAAGTTTGAAAATATGGTGAAATGATTACCATTAATGATTTATTAAATAAATTCAAAAGCTACCAGCATATGACTCATTTACCTTGTAGCATGTATACACATTTTATTGATAAAGATGGCATTTTACGAATAATTTTATTTATGAAAACTGTATTGAATAACTGAACAAAGCACATCTTCTGTTTCCACAAAGCATTTTCACCTGAAATCATGAAAAACATGCGTGCATGTAGATGTATATTTCAAAACCCTTAATGTAGAAGTGCTCAAAAATTCCTAAGACATCTATCTAAAGAATTTAAATTCTGAAACGATAAGATGCCTGCACCTCTTAGCAGCATAAACTTCCATCAAGGAAGAAATAAAACACTTGAAGAATGCAATAAAAATTAAAAAAGTTGTTTTCAGAAGACTGCCTTGCAGCATGTAAATTTGACACATGAAAGCAATGAGTTATATATTTAATAACAACATGGCGTTGGCATGACTCATAATTTTCATGTTTGATAGGTTTCTTTTCTTCAGTTTAAAAGTTAATGATAAGTGCATGCCTTTTTCTAATTTGTGTCTTACTAGTTCAGTTGTTAACTATGAACTGTATATAATGAAGTAATATAATAATAATATAATAATGAAAAAAGAAATAAACAGTTTTGAGCAAAATGACATAATAGACTTCCACCTTTGGGAAATAATTGTTGAGAACAATACCACCAAAATAGGACACAGTAATCAAACACTCTGCTATGCTATTTTCAGAACATGTTTGTCCTCTGTGTCATCAAGAAACAGCACGCTGAAGACATCATTGACAAAAAAGGGATGGTATTTGCAGGCTCGCTCACAGTCTGGACTGAAGTTGACTTCACAGAGCTGGGGCACTATGCACTTATCACCTGCATAGGAACATGTTTCCTAGACATCATACTCACAGTTCTTCCGAAATATCATGTAGCTTGGAATTAACTAGAATTTTCATTTATCAGTCAATTATAATTATATAAATTTTGAATAAGAAAGGAAAAAGGGTAGCCACCAGTCTATTAAGAAATAGCATTTTTATCCCAATCAAGTGTAAAATAATGGAAGCAAATTCTTAGCTTCAACACAGTTTTTGATCCAGCTGATAAAACCTAATAAATGGAGAGACTTTCACTTTCAAAATCAAATCCCTGACACAATCTTTGTAAAGAGGTGCAAAGTGTTAGTGTAACATTCACTAATGTTTGAAAATACTAGAGATTAATCACTACATTAAAGACACATCTTTAAGACCTCAAATTTCCATTAAAAAAATCCTTACCCTACCTTAACTCAATATAAAATAGGAGCCAAACAATAAGCTAAAGTCAAGCTTTTCTTTGGACACAGAATACAAAGCAAAATGCAAGGAATAAAATGTAAAAATGTAAAAGTGTGAAAGATTTACCTTCACTGGTATTCTCCCACTTGAGCAAGAGATCAATAGCATATAGAGCACGGGACTGAGGGTTGTGACCGATCCCCATAGGTGGTGATTTGGACACTGCTGCCTCAAACAGTTCTCGGATCATCTCAAATATAGATGCCTAGGAAGGTGCACAGAAGAAACAATCATGTAAGACCAGAGCCTAGAACGAACAAGATTTTTTAGGTAAAGCATGTGACACTGTTATCACTTTTACTGCTATAACAATGTAATGCTAACCATAATGTAATTATACTTAACCAAAGATACTCTTTTCTTGTTTTTAAATTATCTTTAACAGAGCTAGATATACCATAAATAAAACAGTCTTACCTCAACTGTTTTCCAAGGAAAGTCTGGATACTGTTTCTCAAACATTGGTATGAATTCATCATAGTTTACCTGCAGATGGCAGATGAACATGATTACAAATGGAACTTGAACAATCTAATGGTTCATACACAATGTATAGCACCCCAAGCTTTCTGCAACTACAATATCATTGCAATCCTGCAATTAAAGATCCAGTATAGTAAAATATTGGTGGGTTTATATAATAATAAATTTGCAATTGATATAGCGCATAATAATGCTTATAGAAAAGCATGCACTCCGTGCTTGATACAAACACTAGTATAAGAACAGAAAAATGGACAACGGTGAGGATGAAGTACAAAAGACAGTGAAGACACAGAGGTAACAAACAGTAACGATGAAAAGGAATATCAGCAGGAAAGACAGGAATTTTCTCTTTTAAAATTTTTTTTTTTAAACTTTGGTTTGTTACTCTACTGTACAAGATCATTACAAGATGTAGCATCAACAATATAAGTATATGTACAAAACAACATGACAATGTGTATTAGATTTTTATCTGCACACATTGAAAGCACACAGAAGGAATGTAAATGAAGGTTCAAGCAAAGTTTGTTCTGTTATTCATGGAAATCAGGCATGTCTAACCAGGACACAAATTACCTCCCCTGGCACTTTTTTCCAATGGCGAACTAATTTCAAAACCCACTTTCAGGATTCATACCTTGTAGTATAACATTAACCACTGGTATTCACATTAAATATGTTTTACTGTTGCTTACCACAAATTTCTAATATACATGAGAAGACACTGCATACTATTGTACACTATAAAAAATGAAACTAAGCATGATAGCTTGTATGATGCAGAAGCAAATCATGACATCATAGTTCATTAAACGTATGTAAAAACTTTATAAGCAATTTGCAGTGACATGAAATCTTTTCTTTTCATGAGCATTTGTGAGTGATCAGAGAAACTGTATCACTGTTTCAGATGAGCTATCTAAACATACCTGTTTCAAGACTGAGCCAGCCCTGTAGTTCATGACTGTGAAATGTTTCTCATAATCATGAAAGTCATCCAGCACAAAGGGCCTGAGCAAAAATTGAAAACATTCAACAATCCTTATTATCTGAAAGGAAAAACTAAACTATTTGCATGGAGGAAAAACAAATGATATTTTGCAAACATTACAATGTCAAATTAAATCAGACAATATGTGTGTCAATATATATATATATATATCAGGGGTGTGTATGTTCATGAACTCTATAGAAACTGGGGACACTGATGGGTGGAGGTTATGTAGTGTCAGAGCTAGGTGTAGTGTGGGGATTAAAGCTTTGAAAGTGCCATTTTTTTAAAATCTGGGTGAACTAAAGACACACTAATTGTAGGTGCTATGCTCTGCAAAAAAGATTCAATTTTTGTGGAATTTGGAGGGAATTCTTGAGTTTGAACTCCAATTTTATGAGAGAGCCCTAAGCCAGTTTCAGCGGTTAAGGGAACATCATCATCATCATCTTCTTCTTAATCATAATCTTAGGTTAAAGGTTTAAAGAAGAAATCAACCCCCCCCACCACCCATGCATGCACACAAGCAGAAATCTGACATTCAGACATGTGCACCCAACACCAATCGTGCCCGATATCCACTTTTTCTCCTCTCTAGAATTCTAGGAAGGTAAGCAGTAATGTGTGAAAGCTCAGATTGTGCGCAGGTGTTCTTTTATGCCAAAGAAAATAAATGAAATGGTGATTTTTGTAAGAAATTTCAGAAACTGGGAAAATAGGAAACCAGGCACTGTACATATTTATGTGTCCCTGGTTTCTGGAAACACTTGTGCATGTGTGTGTGTGTGTGTGTGTGCACTCATGTACATCCATGAATGTCTGTGCAAAAAGTGTTCCTATGTATATATATGTTTGTATGCATGCATTATGTATATTTTCGTCATCTACTATTCCAAGCTTGTACATTTATTAACCACTAAATGTTATAAAATCTTTTACAACAGTTCATTAAAGCTATGTACAAACCTGTAAATATTAGTAAAATCCAAATCCATTGAAGAAGAAAGTTATGCCAAAATTTGAAGACATGGTAGCCCTTTTAATCTTTTTCTATATTAATAGATCAAAACACATTGAAAAAAACAGGTCAGCTTCAGCGACCCTTTTATCACCATGATCCTGTTTAATATGTTCAAAACATGCAAAGTTTAGATGGCAGTCTAGAAAGCAGAAAAAAAATTTCAAAAAGAACTGACTTTTCAAATCAATCAATCCCACGGGAAAGATCACTCTATAGTATTTTCAAACATGAATGTACATTTTTCAAATGTGCTTCATAGCAAAAGAGCACTCACTGATTGGCAAATCGTAGCCAGAAGACCTTGTAGACATACAATGAAAGTGGATGGGCTGACCGCAGCAGAACAATATATCGTATATCAAACTTGACCAGACCTACATCGTCACGAGCAAATAACACTGGGTTCTCCACGTACTTGCAAGCCACCTATAGAAAGGCCCTAAAGGTTACACTTAAAACAGAATTTTATTTGATCATATCATTATATGTGAATCAGCTCTACTGCCACTAAGCAGCTGCATGAAAATGAAGTAACCATCTAAGCATGGCAGCAGAGAAGTGACCATCACTTCTCTTAAATTACACATTACTTACCTTTTGCTTGGACTAACTTTTTTCCTTGGGAATTCTTTAAAGTTGTTCACAATAGTAGTAAAGGTGATATTTTTATGGTTTTATAATTTAGGTAAAATTTGAAGAGGAAGCAGAGCTATAGATATTTTCATCAGGAACGACTAGTGTAACAGCAAATGAGATCTACTTCAGAAATTAGACAATGAATACACTCCTACAAAACATTCTGCAACAAGTATACAATTTACTTCACAGCCTTTTGAACACGGTTCATTTAAAAGCATTGTTTTGAGGTATTCTGTGCTGATTGAGAAGGGATTTATTTTATAATCATTTCCAATGCTAGCTTTATGGTTGTTTTGTGTGGTGTTGAACTGTCTTAATTAAGAGGTATAGAAAGAACACACACACACATACGCATGTAGGCAACTCTCTAAACATTAAGGTTTCCACCACAATGTTTGTTCATAAAAATAAATGCCTTTCCCTTCTAAATTACAAAAATAGAGAACCACATATTTGATATTTTGTTCTACCTTTGGTCCTGTTTCTGGAAGACGGACGATATAGTTGAGGTTATCTGTGATGGTCATGTCTATTCCTCGAGCCAAGTTCCAGGGTTTGCAAATCCACACATTGTCAAGACCACTGAACCCCAGACAGAAATAACCATGACAGTCTCTCTGTGTTTGCCACAGACATTTT
Organism: Marisa cornuarietis; assembly: GCA_004794655.1. Taxonomy (NCBI): domain Eukaryota; kingdom Metazoa; phylum Mollusca; class Gastropoda; order Architaenioglossa; family Ampullariidae; genus Marisa; species Marisa cornuarietis. Next base: position 2,017,739 of record SMMW01000564.1, on the reverse strand, counting down.
TACTTAAACCCAAGCACAACAATTATGTTCGATGCTAGAATTTTGGCAGGGATTATACCCAAAACACTTTACATCATTATCATCATGAGGATATATTTTCACTGTTTCTGCTAAGCAATGTCAAACTTCAAAATCTTCAGTAATTCTCAAGCATTCAACTAAGATAAAGCAAAGCAACCAAGCAACAAAAAAAAAAATTAAGAACATGTTGGACACATAAAATAAAGATGGGTTTATCATTATCTTTAGCATGCTTCAATATTGCTCCAGTTAACAAACTATCATTTTAATATCAAATAAGAAAGTTATGTATTCACTTTTGAAAGACTGTTTTGGAATGCTCTGAGGCTGATTTTACACATTTCACTTCAGCACCAAGTCTGCATCAAAGAAGTTATGCACATATACCTTTTCTCTCGAGTCTGGTAGTAAGAAACAAACTCTGCCAACTCTGTCTCAAGATTAAAGGTCACAGGAAACCACTGAGGCCCAGGGTTAAGGGGAGCTTTGGGTGGACTGCTGGCAGCTCGTCTTGCCACAATGGCCAGGAGATCTTTGATTGTAAGTACATTCTCACAAGGGAATTGATTGATAAGGCAGCCAGGAGACCTCAGCCTTAAATCTCTGTTGCAGCCATAAACACACGAAACAGATCCCTCTAATATCTTTGTTTTGTACATTATGTTAGTCTTTCTAACTTATAAGTTCAGAGCAGGGTACACAATAAACTGCACCTGGCATCTATTTCAAAGACTGAGCTGAATTTAAATCTCAAATCTTAAATTCTTAACTCTACAGTTTGAAGCACACTTACAGGCACAAATCATCATGAGAGTTAAAATTTAGCTATGTCAATATAAATTGTCTTACGCAGAACTTTTTAATCTAACTTAAAGTGTTTTATAACTTTAGCTGGTTAATAGCCACATTTGAGATGAATGCCAGTTACTCAATTTGACATGAATTTGTAGTAAAATAACCACAAATAACAACAGTAAGTAATATTTGAAGTCTAATGTATATTCTGATAAAATAATTTATTGTTTAGAACTTTGTTTGTATATAGTGTGTAAATAATTTTCTGCCCTGTAACCTACTTTAATGACAGTTCTTTCTGTTCCATACAGTTACCATTCGAATTAAGCACAAGAAAATGAAAACTATATTTCTTGAAAATCTTATTGCTCGGATGTTTAAAAAAATTCTCTTCAAAACAGTGTCTTTATTGTAGGTTAATAGCTGTAAATATTGGAACACATCATACTTTGTGCCACCACTACTGTTCTAAATGTTCTATTGAATGAGTTAAAACAATGTGCATGAGTATGATAAAACATGATCCCATATTTACAATGGCTCCTGCGATTCCTTTTCATGCATTCCCCACTCCCCATAACAAAATACCATGACAAAAAAGAACACAATCAAATTACAGAAAACCTTAACCCTGATGCCAACCTGAAGTCTTTGAAAGTGGTCTGTAGCCATATGATATCAGCTTCATCTTTTGTATCTACTAGTTCAAATCGTGGGTCAGTCAAAAACTTGTCAAAGTTCTGATACTCCATGTAGACTCTAATCTTTCTGTCATGTGGTAATCCAGGACATTCAATATCAGGGTCTGGCAGTGTCTCCATATGGCGGTATGCCTGAAACAAAGCAAACAAACAAAAACAAAATATGAGGTGTCATTAAATTAGTGTCACTAAATATTTTACAAATATAAGTGTGAGTTTTTTTGGCTTATATTTTTAACCTTAGCTGCTGCCATGCTTGAACAGTAGTTTCATCTTACTCCATACAGATTATCAATCAGAGTCACACTAACATAAAAATTATATAGAATGGTCTAATGCTAGATCTGTAAGTTCTGTTTTTGAACTATAGCTAATGAACAAAATCTTAAAATCCTGAAGAGATCAGTTTTTCCCCTTTTACAGAACCATGGTCTCTTATGGTCTTTTTAACAAGGTATTTGTCTATTAGTTTCATACTAAGAGAACACTCATACTACATCTGTAGGCTTCTACAATACTAAAACACAATGTGCATGGGGTGTCATATCTCAGAAACCAGAACTCAACCTCCCTGAATATGATCAACAGCATCCTAGCAGAAGCTGTTTGCTTGCTAGGCTACAGGTTTAGGGGGAGCAAGGAACCATTGTGTGAATGAGCTGTATCTTATTACCTCAAAATAAGAAGGATCTGGCTCATGCTGAATGAATGAAATATCTGTCATGTCACTTGGGACCCAGGGCTGAAGGCGAGCTTGCCGAATTTTAGGGTTATCTATACCCATTGCACGATCAACTGTGCACACTTCTGCAAAAATGAAAGAAAATCTTCTATGTGCAACATGACACACTTCTGAACTCCTTCCTCCGATGCATATATTATAAAAACTGTCCTACTTCACGTTAAATGTTCCTATCCCACTAGATAAACTGTCTGTTCTTCTTGATTTTTCCTCTGCCTTTGACACCACTTCCTCTTTTTTGCTTGGAATCTACTTGTAAGGCAGTACTCAGTTGGCTTTGTTCATATACCTTTTATTACTTGTATCTCCTTTTTTTGTTTTTTTGGAATGCAAGGTGGTGACCCCTGTTCTGCTTCTATTTAGTGGCACTCAGAACTGAACTGTTTTTGTGGGAGTTTCCAATTTCTTTCATGATTTGTCATTGCTCAAATGGCAGTTTCTGAGCGATGTTGCATGTGAATGGTGTAGCAGCATCATCTCAGCAGGATTTCTTTGAGCTTTAGAATTTCTGTATTATTCCTTATTCTAAATATCTAATCATGTTCCTTACACATTCTTTGAAATAAATAATTACAAAAGCTGTAATACCTTCATGGTCAATGTCTTTGATGAGCCACAGAAGTGTGTATGTTGTACCCCTGAAGTAAACTGGTGCCATCCTGCAGTTTGGACTATCAGAGTGGGCTATCATACTTCCAACTTCATCATTTATATACCACATTATCTTGGCTTCATGTGGCGCCTTGAAAAATTTTTAGAAAAGTAATGAGAATGAATTTTTTACACATTTAAATCCATGGCAGAAATACAGAAGCAACCCTGCTATATCTTGGGATTTAAAGTTTCCTAGGTAGGTCAAACAATCTCTATATACCTTTCAAATCTATAAATGCCACATAAAATTTTCATTCAAAATTACTTTTATACTAATATAAAGCAAACCAATAAGTTAACTATTTTCAAAATACTTATGCAACAAAAGCACTCTTGAATTACAATAGGATACACAAATCAAAATTAGTGGCTTACAAGATGATATTTTTCTTCAAAATATCTTGCTTCTCATTTCAATAGAACCTACCATTTCTGCTGTGCGAATTTTGAAGGTATAGCAAAATCTGCAAACATGATCATTTGAAAATTATTATTATGCTTTCAAATGAAAAAATGTTTACATTAAACTATCTTGGACACTGACAAATGAAACAAATAAACCTTCATCTGCAAATTTAATGCTAATGACAACTTTAACAAGAAGCAACAACTTCTATCAATCATTTAAATAGCCTTAATAAAATAGCTAACTACATTACTGCCTTCTGAAAAACATAATGCATGCATAACATTTGCTTTTAAACACTTTTCATTAAATATTCTGAGTGCATTAAATTAAAGAGACTTGTAAAGTATAATCCCATGAAAACAGTTCAAAACACTGGGGAGTGTTTAACTCTTCCTATACAGTTCGCACCTGCAGATGCGAATATCTTTCTAGTTTTAGCTGAATTGCATTGATTTTTATGTATTGACTGAGTTGAAGAGGTGTGTTTGAAGCAGTTGTGTGAAGCCACTTAATGAAGCAGCCGAGCAAAGCAGTAGGGTTACATGATCAGTCATGCACACTTTGCACATACAGTGGAACCTCGGTTCTCGACCATAATCCGTTCCAGAAACCTGTTTGAAAAGCGATTTGTTCGAACACCGAAACCATTTTTCCCATTACAAATAATGTAAATCGTTTTAATCCGTTCCAACACCCTGGATGCTTACATTTTTTAACCTTTCTTACATTATTTTATGCATGAAATTGCACATTAAAATGCTGACCAACACATAAAAAGCAATGTATATCTCAGAAAATGTTAAGCAAAATGGCAAAGACACAAATAACACAAACATAAATGTAACCCAGGCTAACCGAACGTTCGCGTTATCGTAATCTTCCGTACGAAAGATTACGCTAACATGAACGTGTAAAAATAAAAAAAAAGGATAAAGAAAAGAATTATTAATAGGATTTTTTACTGAGGGGTGATCTCACATTCAGATCTCTTTGCTACGGATGACTCGGCTACAGGATGTTCTTTTCTCTTAAAATATTTATGCAATGTCACTTGCTTCTGCCTTCTTTTTAGCACTTTTCGGAAGTGGTTCATGACAGTGTCGTTAAAGTCATTGATGACTCTGGTGGCTGCAGCTTTATCGGGGTGGTGGAGTTCGACGAAATTCTGTAACTCGGCCCATTTGCTACACATTTGTTTAATCTCAGATGTCGGGGCATTCTTTTCTTGCTTCTTCCTCCTCAGAGGACATCTCCTCCTCCAACTTTTTCTTCTGCTCATTCTGAAGGTGGAGGAGTTCTTCTGTGGTGAGCTCGGCTTGATGTTCGTCCAGGAGTTCCTCCACGTCGTCGTTGTCTATCTCCAAGCCCAAGCTCTTGCCCACAGACACAATGTCATCAACGAGGTCGGGTTCCTCCTCCTCCTCCTCAACAGGAGCACTCATGCTGGTTCCTGCAACACCGAAACCTTCGAATTCTCGCTCGGTGACACACTCGGGCCATAACTTCCTCCAAGCAGAATTCATCGTCCGATAGGTCACAGCGTTCCATGCTTTATCGACGATGTTGATGCAGTGCACGATGTTGAAATGGTGCTTCCAAAAATCGCGCAGGGTCAGTTCAGTGTCATTCGTGACTTCAAAACACCTTTGGAAGAGATATTTCGTGTAGAGCTTCTTGAAGTTGGCAATAACTTGCTGGTCCATGGGTTGGAGTAACGGGGTGGTATTTGGAGGCAGAAACTTAATTTTGATAAAATCAAATTCCTCCATCAAGTCGTCCTCCAAACCTGGAGGATGTGCAGGGGCATTATCCATCAACAAAAGGCAGCATAGTGGCAAATTCTTCTCCTCCAAATATTTTTTTACTTCCGGGCCAAAAACTTCGTGCACCCACTCGGTGCAAAATTGCCTTGTTAGCCAAGCCTTGGAGTTTGTCCTCCACATAACAGGCAATTTGCTTTTCATTATGTTGTTGGTCTTAAATGCCCTCGGATTCTCCGAATGATAAATAAGTAGAGGCTTGATTTTACAATCCCCGCTTGCATTGCCACACAGTAAAAGCGTGAAGCGATCTTTCATTGGCTTGTGACCTGGCATGGACTTCTCCTCGCGTGTAATGTATGTCCTCCGTGGCATTTTTTTCCAAAAAAGACCGGTTTCATCACAGTTGAAAATCTGCTGGGGAAGATAATTTTCTTGTTTAACGAAACTGGCAAAGTCGATCTTGAATTTTTCGGCTGCAGTCTTGTCCGAACTTGCTGCCTCCCCATGTCGAACCACGTTGTGGATGCCACTTCTCCTCCTGAACTTTTCAAACCATCCACTGCTAGCCTTGAAATCAAATCCTTCAACAATAAGCGACGGGTCTTTCTTTAACAAATAACTGTACACTTCTAGTGCTTTCTCACAAATCATCTCTTCATTAACACTATCTCCCGCTAACTGTGTTTCATTTATGAAAATCATCAAAAGTTTTTCAACCTCTTCCAAAACTTGCGGCCTTTGCTTGCTTATAGCACTCACTCCCATAGCCACTTCACTAGATTTCACAGCCTCCTTATTCTTTAGTATCGTACTGATCGTAGATTTCGCCATGCTGTATTCCCTAGCCAGATCAGACACTCGCACACCTTTTTCATATTTTGCTATTATTTCTTTCTTAAATGCAATAGTTGTACGCACTACTTTTCTTTTTTCACTTGTAGCAGCTTTGCTGCTTGCACTGACTTTCTTTGGAGGCATGATTAGGGGCTAAAACACTTCGTGCACCTATATAAAATGCGAGAGCAAAACGCAGCACGTCCGCACACTACAACAGTTGGTCACGAAGAGAGCGCTCTACACCCGTACGCCGCTCAGCATCCCACCCTCGCGTACGCACTCACGTGTCGTACCGACGTTCAAACTCCGATTTTTGTTCGAAGTACGAAGCAAGAATTTCTCGAATTTTTTGTTCGGACTCCGATTTGTTCGAATTGCGAGTCGTTCGAGAACCGAGGTTCCACTGTACTTTGAAAAAATGCTAACACTAGAGGTAAAGGTCAGCAACTTAAGACCCCTACCAAACCTACTCAAAAAAAGTCAAAAAATAAAAATTCCAAAACAGTTCAATTACCGCCACATCTCCTTAATAACTTTTCTGATGTTCTCTCTATCATCTTGCTTTTCATAGTCAATGTTCATAAGTTTGCACATTCGTGTCAGGAGGGAAGGATGGGCAGCTAGGTGTTGTTCTGCATCCTTTGCTTCAAACAGCCACGCATGATCAACCACAAAAACACTGTAACATAGATCATAAGCATCCCTACATTATCAATCACACACTACAACATAGGTCATTCATATCCAGGCATTGCTAACATTTCAAAGATTTAATTTCTCAGATAATCCCATTAGAAAGTGTCATTTGTAATACACTTTTAACTGAAATTGGCTACAAATAACACAATTCACAACAGGGAACAGTAAACATGTGTCTTCTGACTGTATTTTTTTTTTTAAACTTTTAACAACTATTTTATAAATAATGAAGAGTGTGATGATGATGCGTGTAGGGGAGGCAGGAGGTAGGGTGTGTGTGTGTTTGTAGGGAGGGGGTGTTAAAACTGATCTTCACCAAATTTGTCAAGACATTGGCTATGGTTAGGTAATGGACCATGTTTAATTCATGTATTTAGCTGGTGAGCATATTTTTGGATAAAATCTGACAGGAAAACCTTGTTGTTTTATTGATGTCATGTGAATTATAATTATATACTAACCTTTCTGGATTGGCAGCCTTTAGCCCCTCTTCATCTGCTGGGGTCAGGTAGGTCAGGTATGTTGGTGACTCATCCTGTTCATCTTTTACTGCATATTTGAACCAACAGAGATACCTCCCAGCATCATATACCTGTAATAAACAATACATTTTCCATGATCATGTTAACACTGCAATAAACAGTATGATTGTTTTTCTGGTATCATCAACATTCTCTATCCATGTGTGTTGTAGTAGTAAGTGGAAGGGGGTCTTTCTTGATATAACAACGCTCTGGAAACCCGTTATTTAACTAATAGTAAGTCAAGACAAACCACTTCTACAATTACAATACCCTCGTGCATTTAGTAGGTGTTTCTGCAAGTCAAAGCAGATAACTTTTATTATTTCAATATGAAGACTGACAAATTCTTTTGTGGAGTAAAAGAAAGGCTCACTAAAAACAAATAAAAAGTCACTATGATCCCTGTTCTACACACATAAGAGATTATTTTTCACCCATTCACCGCCCTACTCACAAAAAACTTACCCACATTTCTCCTGTACACATATACACTCACTTTACACATAAATGTACAAAACCAAATATATGCATAAAAACTTGCACACACATACTAACAGGCAGCATCACAGTTTTAGTATTCAGCAGTCAGATGATGGAGGCGTGCTATTATTCATGTACTTTTTCATCTTAACAAGGTGGATGGTTTATAGCATCTGGAGGAGAGTACAGGGAGAAAGTACTGAGAAGGAAATGCCCATTGTCTTATACGATTTTGCTACTGCAAGCTACGGCACACTGATGGAAAATGTCACCTAAGCTGCAAAATTATGCATGGATCTCTTTGCCAGACAGCTGTTTTGATGATCTTGTTTAGATGGGCACAATTTTTTATTGACAGACAAGGAATAAAAAACAGACCTTTGATGAATCAAACTAAATAATGCCCTTAATATTTCGCCAATGAGTGCAATGGAACTGTATAGAGTATTTTATGCCACCAAGGCCAATGACCACCATCAGTTTACAAAAAAGTATGATTCTTACAAAAAAGTATGATTCTCAGCACCAGCTATTGCAGAAACACTGGCCTTCCACCCTGACCTACCTATATAACTACTTTCTACTTTACAACACACCTAAAGCGAGCAAAATTTATCCAATCAGGTGATCCAGGCAAACCTACAAAGTATCACTCAATCACAATTCTATTGTCACTCAATACCCATAAAAAATGCATCCGTAAGCACTACAATAACACCTAATAAAGCATGACTGTAGTGAGAGTGTCTACTGCTGTATAGCTGGCTGCATCCCTGCAACCCCTTTCCCTTCGCACCTTGAACGGACCCTTGACCTGTGCACCTAAAATTCAAATTAAACAGCTGATAAGCTCAGGTGTCAAAGGTCACAGGGTTTTTCCACCTCCCTTTTTCCCACTTCCTCCCCTCCATTGAGTCTGACTTGCCATCAGAGGACATGCCCCGCATGGTAGAGTGGTATCCCCTCCTCAAAGGCTAGGTGGCTCCAAGCACCTTGAATACAGGGTAAGTGTCATTTTGCCACAATGTGTTTTGGTCCTGCTGGAAGATGACTCACATGACTCGAACCACTTCAGCGTAGAGCCTTGTAATTAGTTATGTTGTTAAAGGTTGTCTGGATGCTGCAAAATGCTGAACACTCATCTAGGGATTTATTCAGGGATTAGGTGCTTGGTAACAGCAGAATGGGCATCTGACATGAGTATGTTAAGAGAGGAGTGTATAGAACAGAATTACCCATGTCTAAATAATGTAAATAAATTCATTTTAAATTTGTGTGTGTGTGTGTGTGTGTGTGTGTGTGTGTGTGTGTGAGAGAGAGAGAGAGAGAGAGAGAAAGAGTGAGAAAAGAGAGAGACAGCATGGATGTTTGCATGTTGTATGTTCATCCTTATGCATGGTAAAATCGTGAACAAAAGCTGTTGTGAAACACAGAGCACACAAGATAAGAGTAAAATGCCACATGATCTGGAGGTGAATGACAACCACAGGGTGCACAGTTTTGGAATAAGCAAGGTCTTTTGTGTATTCCAAGGTTGGCTAACTGCTGGTCTGTAGTAGATGGAAAAAAGACACAACACAAGGAAAAAGATTAGGCAGCACACTTAACAAAAGCTAGAATTTTAGTCTAAAATTCTCCATGTGAACTTCCATCCTCTTCCCCTGAACAAGTCAACAACAAAGACAAGGAACAGGCTGGTTGGCACTAGGGCTTTAGGACCCGCAACTTATCAATGGTTCAGTCATAGTGTTTAGCCCTGTAAAATGAATCAGTCCAGTTACATGTGCTTCTCCATATTAACCAGTCTGGATTTTGGTCAAATCACTAATGCCATGAATGACAATCAATTTTCTACTGCCTGTAGACATTGGCAAAGCCTAAGTTATAAGATGACATGTTCATCAGAAAATTAGGATAATACAAACTAAATATCAGGTTATCTAACTCCTTACTTCCGTTTTTTGTACCAGTTCAGAGAAATGATCAAATGTCTGATCCTCTTGGCTCACAAGGCTCTATCTTAGGACCTCTTTTATTCTTTATCTCCATCAGAGATATTTATATATATGTCTCATTAACGATCTTCCCTTCTAAATGTAACAGCTATGTGAAATATTTGCAGGCGATATATGTCCCCCTGCATCCTTCCTACACTGAACTGTGTACTATGCAACTGAATTGTATAATTACAGAATTGAATTATATAGTTAGAAACCATTCTACAACTTCAGAATTTAACTGTATATATAAAATAAATTTAATAGAATCTTCTCAGTATAAATTAAATACTTTGAGTTCACCTATTTTTCTCTCTAGTTTTAGAATGTATTGTATAATTATAAAAACCCATAAAATTATAAAATGAATTGTATGATAATAGATTGAATTGTACCGCTTGAGTGAGCCAATTCTAAAAATTCTACTCTTGGTGTCCCATAATGTGGTGTACATTTCTACTTCAGCCTGTGCCAGAATTGGTTCCAGACTGCTTTCGCGCACCTTTTGCGAAAAGCCTTTTTCAAAACATCTATAGCGGCATAGCTGTGAAGTAACGCCTCGTCCGAGCATTAACAGAGCCGACGTTCAGAACATGCTTAATCTAGAATGACAGAAGCTCGATAAAACATATTTGGTGGTAATATCGCTGGACACATCGCCATCAAGCGTAAGCATAAGAAACTGCATGATGATGAAGATGACGACGACGATGCTGATAATGAAAAAAAAAGTTCTAACTTGCCTCCTCTGAGAGTTTACGAAACGCTTCACACCACATATGCTTGGGAACACCCGAAGAAAGTAACTGCGGTGCACATTCGCGTTCAAATTCTTCATTAACCAGGACTTCTCCCATCGCTCGATCCTCCACATGGACCTCCGACAACAAGCAGCCGCCACGCACTTCGATAAAACATGAAACAGAGTAAACGATAAAACAGAGTTCTTTCCCTTAGACTTGTACGCTTAGACTAATAACCAGATAAACAATTCTTTATTTACGATGGTAACAGTGTTGGTCGTAATACTAGCTCGAGACGTACTGTCCTCGGACTTCTCGATGACATTCTGTCATCTTCTGATGTTGCTGATGTCAGTTCTCCTTCTCTTGAACAATTAGGTTACATTCGACACGGTCGATCGTCGCTGTTCAGCTTTCTCGCCTTGAGAGTGCGTTTGGTATTCTATCCACAGCATCAGCGGTTGTACTTGTACTTGTAGGGTCGTTTTCAGTCTGTCGGTTAACGTCATCTGCTCCAACTTTATTCGGGGATCAGCTTTATTTGTCGTTCTTCATTGTTGCTTCAGTCGTTACTCGTTAAACATGTAATCATCATCTCTTGCTGATAACATACAGTTGCAGCTGTTTTGGAAGCATATAATTCGATCTGAGGTCAAATCGTGGACTTAATGATGCCAAACTGAGGCACGTGACTTTTCTGGATCCGCCAAATTGGATGCCACTTTGCCTTTTTTGCGTTTTCAATAGAACCTATCATTTCTGCTGTGCGAATTTTGAAGGTATAGCAAAATCTGTACGAAGTCTTTGCTTTATCCTGGATTCAGCTCTGTCATTGAAACATCACATCACCAAAGTCTGTCAGTTTTTCTACCATGAGTTTTGGAGGATCAGTTCAATAACTTTTTTTTTGTTTGAGAAAGTTCATTACTCTACTGCCCATCTTATTTTTAGAACCCATCATCATCAATCTTGCAGCCTTAATGATGAAAAGCTGCAATGGCTTAATCCTATCTCTTCATGCATCAAATACAAGGTTACTTGTTTCTGCTATAGTAGCTATTGTCATATTATAATTATTACTAGCGTACCTCCTAATTACCATTTTTGCTCTCTACCTCGTTCTCGTTATTCTCCCATGGACAGTTCTTAATTCTCTCTGTCTAGGCTGCTTCAAGCAACACTCCTATAGATACCGCTACTTCTGCTATGAACTTCAGCTTTGGATTTCAACTTTCTGCATCTGTATCTTTCTGATGTGTCTGTATTATTAGATAAAGGAGGTATAAAGGTATATTATGGGCTAAAGTGCACAAAAAGATTTTGAAGCAAATGCAGTCATGAACATTTCTTGATGGGTTCTTGAAATCTATGCTTTTGAACATTACCATGTGCCAAAAGAAGTCAACAAGACTGGTGGCAGTTCAGTGCACGCATACATTAACACTGCATGGATACATTGTGAAGGCCACAGCTGGGATAGATGGGAACATCTCTAATCTTGATGTAATGATTTTAACCTCTTTCTGTGCATATAGAGTTTTGTAGCCTTATCTCTCAAGAATGAAAGAGGGGCATTCACTCAGATTTAAGGAGATACAACCTTGCAATGAGGTTTACCCAGTCATTAGGAATAAAATTTACCTGATTAGTCTCCTAATGGGTAACTAGCTAGAAATTAGAAACTGCTGAAATACAAAAGAAAACAATTTGTCAGCACGTGTTTATTATCTACATGGCTGTTAAGTTCTTGAAATTTACTAAATCAAATTAATTTAATGGATTCCTGTAGAAAAATAATTATTAGAGTGCTTATGTCAACAGAACAATTCCCAGATTTTTGTTATTGTGTTGCAAAACAGTGAAACTCTCTTCCCTTCCATATCCGCCATCTACCCACCATCAAATCATTTAAATGTGCACTAAAAACACATCTCTTCCACGAGCATTACTCCTTCCAGCAATGAACATATCTGTCAATGGTTTTGATTATAGTCAGTTGACTAGTCCACCTGCTCGTCTTTCTCTGCAGATTTATGATACTCTCCATCCTTATTGTTTCTTTCCTGATTCCCATTTACTTGTTTGCATAGTTGTTCCTCCTTCTGTTCTTCATATTCTGTTCATGTCTATTACTTGTCTTGAGTGCGGAGAGCATGATTATGTGCTATATAAATCACGTTGTTATTATTATTATTAAGGAGCAGCAAACATTACAATGCAAATACTACACAGAACATAACAAATCAATGCTTGTTTTTATGCATGTATGCACACATGCACCTGCACACACACATTCACTTTGACATACAAAAACGTGTCAGCATGAACATAAACGTTCATCTGCATTTACAAGAATGCACAAGCACAATAACAACCATATCAATTTATTATTCCTTTTTTCACAGATATTACCCATAAAATGGCTTATGCTTACCTGACGTTACAATTATTGCAAAGTGTGATCAGATGATCTACTTCTTAAAATGGAAGAAAAGTAAGCAGGTGAAAACTCATTTTTTTATATTTTTACATTTGAAATGAATGCTCATTCCATTGCCATTAAATTTTTTGTGCTCTCAGCAAACTCTTCTTTACAAGTGTTCACAGAATATAATGCAGCATACAGCACTGAAAAGATGTTTCATGTTTGAAATCTTATAAGTCCGAGAGAAATAAGCTGGTCCACCTTTCCCCGGAACAAGTCATCTCCTTCACGAATCATCCTGCAGAAATAAAAGTTCAGAATTATATATTGTAAACACGCCGTTCATTTTTATTGAAATAAGGTGGAGATTTAGAAATAGTAAGAATGTCCTCTTGGCAAAACAGTTTTACTATAATTTTTATGCTTTCCCTACTTCATGATGCTCGTAAATCTTCATTCACTTTTCTCAATAGTTTAAGACTTCTTATAAGCAATTGTAAAGGGATATTCTATCCAGAAAGTTTGAGGAAAACAGGAGGGAAATCCACATGCTTTATTTTAAGCCTTGAGAAGAAATGTGTGTCTCAAATTTTCCAGACGAAAGGGGCACTGCTTTTTGGTGAGAAGTTTTCCTATACTGTAAAAGAGGAAGATTAAAAGAATAACCTGTTACCTAGGCAATAGATCTATAGAAGTGTAGTATTTCTAGTTTTTTCAATGGAACAAATATTTTGTGGAGCAATAAGACCTTCTATAAGAGGATAGCTACAATTATCAAAAGAAGTGCACATGTGTTATGTGATAAACAATTTAAAACGAACCTTTGCGCTGCTTCAGGATTGCTGCGCAAGCTCTGAAAGAACTTTTGAACACTTGGGTCTGACAAAATTTCTACGTTGACTGGATCAGACAAAATCTTTTGCACCTCTGGATCTACTGGAAGCTGTTCCATGTTTTGTGACCTTGAAGGAGATGGTGCTTCATCTTTGTTTGAGACAATGGGTTCAGCTTTTACAGACTGCAGAGTACTACCATCAGCCAGGTCTTGTTTTTCTCCCAATTCCATAAAATGCTGCCCTTTAATACAATAAGTTCATTTTCAGTCAGAATAAGTTTAACCCTACATCCAGCAAGAACAATAAAAGATTACACCATCAAAGAAATGAATGCAAAAGAATAATAATATTGCACTTGTAGCACATTTCCCCACTTTTGGCAATGAACTCAATGTACAATGATGAAAACAAAGGGGACAGACAAAAAGTAAGAAAAGGAGACCAGCTACTACTGAACAGATTTACAAAAGATATGGCTCTTAAGGTCAGCCTTGAAAGCTTTGAAGATGTTCACTGTGGGAAGCTTAAGTAAGGCAATGCAGACACTGTGGCCAAAGAAGGAAAAGTGGTTGCACCCAAACTGCACAGCAATTTTACTAATGCTTCAAAACTTGATTTTGTACAGTAAAATGATCTTATGTTGGTTAGTGTTAATTTGACATAAAATCTTAACTGTTACACAATGTACACTGGAAAGAAAGTTGTTCCTAGTAATGATCTCAGAGTTGATATTTGTCATTCTGAAAGAATTATTTTTCACAAACTTCAGATTATATGTTTATTCCCATTAAAAAAGCTAATCTGATACAACAAAGATGGTTTATATTGATATCAACTATATGCTTCTGCCAAATTTGGTGCAAAATAATGCAACCAGTGGCTCTAAAACATACTAAACAAAAACACAATAGCTTTTTAAAATCCTGTTCTGTAAATATGTGCAAACTAAGTTTGAAACTACTTATTACTTATATATCTGGTTATATCTTCAAATGTAAAAATGCTATAAAAGTAAAATTTACCAAGAATGCCACAGAACTCCTTCAGAAGACTCTGCACCTCTGTGTTGTTTTGATATTTAGATATAGCAGCTTGAGGATTTTTCTGGAAATCTGTGATGGCCTGCATAAAATGGGGATCACTTAACCATTTGGCCAACATCTCATTTTTCTTAACTTTCTCCAGCAGATCTTCTGTCACCCAATCTGTATAATCAAAAGAACAAGTGGGTGAGAGATGGTTAAATAGAGAGGTGCAATACTTTTTCTCTTATGATTGAGCAAAGCTCAGTTCAACATAACATTTCTTCATATCTAGGTAAATACCCATCTTCTGTTCTTACCTACAAACATCACCATGCACATAAACAGATCAACAATTTATCCTATACTTAAAAATATTAAAATATGCCAGTCTTACTATGCAACAAATTAATGATCCATATTGGGAAGATGTGGTAATCCCTATTAAAAATAAATAATATAGCAAGAAACCTCTGAAGACTTTGTGTGTGGATGCATACACTACAGTGAGAGCACAACTAGAGATAAAAGAGTGGATTATGTCAAAGAATGGGCGAATGCAAATGTCCTTCAAGTCAAAAACCTAAAAACATAGGGCACCTTATCTCTTACTAAGAATTCCAAAGAAAATATCCCACAGTGAAGGGAAAAGTTTTTTTTACAAGGCATGATGATCGATATGCTCACTGGTCAGAAACATACAGTATTATTGTCTGGTTAGTATTGTCTGATCTTATATTGGTAAATAAAACCAAAATGTTAAATTATTAATCTCCTATGCTTGTAGCATATATAAAGCACAATTTGATTACTGCTGTCAGACATAAAGGTAAAGGAAACATATACTCAAGGAACCAAGTGGCTGTGCATGCAAATTAAATGATATCGGCTAAGCTGTTCTTCCTATACGTAAGCCCTAGTTAACTCAGTACATCAACTGAATAAGCAGTTCATTTTTTAAATCATATATACCTGCCCTAATACATAATAGTTTTAAAAAAATGAGCAAGTGTGTACTTTTTTCATTTCTTTTTTATTATTTAATTTCATTTTAAAAAATATATAGCATCTGCAAGTATGTGTATATCAATAAAAGATGCAATGTGCAAATTTCTGTATGTGTGTGGGTGTATAATAATAATATAGGGAATTTGTAAGGCGTCATATCCTGATCATTGAGAAAGGCTCATAGCGCTTTACCAAAAAACAAAACAAAACAGACAGACACGGACATACGCAACATAATATACAACAATGTTGTTTAGAGAATGCCAGATAATATGAATTATATCTAGCAATAGAAGCTGCTCCTGCCTGCACACATCATTTGAAAAACTGTCATTCTGGTTGCAAATGTTCCTGTCCAAACCATAAGTCTAGCCATATATTGAAACATAAAGAGCACAACAGCATAGGCACCAGAACAGTGCATAGATACATTTATATCATGAAGATCTCAGCCAATGGTAAAGACAGACAAATTAGTCATATCATGATATGATTTTGAAATCTTTCTGTGCATGTGGATGTTTGTAAGCATATATCGTAAAAGCAGAAGAGTATTCACATAAATTTGGCGAAATATTTTCTTACATTAAGCTTTACCCAATCATTAGAAAAAAATATTTATGTTGCGTGTCAGACATTTTTTCTATGCCTGCATTTCTATCAGCACTTAAGACACATCATTATTAGAGAGGCAACTTACAGCAGATGACGATTTCGAAGGCTATTTTTTTTTCCGGTGCATGGGGGAAGGTCGTGGCCTTTTTTCACTGACTGAAGCAATAACAGTGCTTTACAATTTTTTTAAAACATTTTCTCCCATTTCCTTTTTGAAATGTACAATCTTGACATTACCTTTGTTTCTAAAAACACCTTGACCAGATTCCATAGCTTCCTGGACTTCAACAAATTTCAGATCGGAATCCTTTCTCTCTGTTCTAGGCTTGAGATATGGAATTGAATCTTCTGGATCACACTTATCACCATTCTGTTCTTTCATAACATCTGTGTTTTTGGTTTCTGATTTTGGTTTTGACTGTCCAAACAAAAATCCTTTTTTCATCCCACCAAAGCTGGTATTTTTTGATACACATTCAGTCTGTTTGCTGTTGTGGAAATGGACTGATGAAATCTGTAACATTTGAGGTGATGATCTTTTGTCAGGTTCAGATATTATTTTCTCCTTTCAAAAACAACAAAAGTTTTCATCAAGTAAATCTCAAATACAATTTTTTTTCAGCCAGTATTTATATGTAAAGCTCTTCCCACCAGTTTTAATACTATAAAATATTATAAAAGGGGTTCTGCTAAGAGTTTTACAGCTGCATCTATTTTAACTTTATTATTATAAAAAACATCTGTATCTAAGGCTTCTTTCCAAAACAAATTCACTTTTACAAGATAGCTCACAACCTAACTATTCTAAGTGGTTAACTTCTGGCAGTGTTGCTTGAACAATATTTATCCATCTATGATCAATGCATTTCAGTTTTCTAATTCATGATAGTTTTAAGGCCAAAATATAAAATATAAGAAGAAACATGAGGTATGCCTAGATCACCATTGGCAACACATCAAGTACTAGTTTTCTACTGATCTTTTCTGGAGTTTGGTTGCATATGAAAGCAAATAGTAGTTTATTAATGAAGAACTCTGATAGATCTGGTAACAACAACCAAAGATATGTTAATTAATTATCAAATTTAATATTCTTTTAATCCTCATAAAATTTCTTCAAATTTATCAGATTAATTTATTCTATGCAAATCATTTAGGTTATTCATTAACCTTATTCCAAGTCTTTAAGGGTTGGGGAGTTCCATTTACTTTTAAGATTAGGCATAAATTTTATTGAATTATAATTATTCTTCTGTTTCCTGCCCAGATTGCTCTGTTTTATCATAATTAATTTTTAATTCTGAAGTTTTACCAAATTTATCTACTATTTTGATTGTTTTTTTTTTAATGACGTCTGAACACCTATTATAAAGATCTGGTTATCATCAACAAATCATGAAATTTAATGTCTCACATTGTTTATTTGAATCCAGCAATATGTATATTATTCAGTCTCATTATTCCGAGAATTTCTGCACAGAGGATGAATATGATAATATGGAAAGAGGTGATATGGGATCGATCCCCTGCCAACATCCTCTGTTAATAGGAAACCATGAAGTGACTTTACCATTTACTAAACTGCAGACTTAATGTTTGAATAAAACGTTTGAATCCATTTAAGTATGTCTTTTCCAAATCCAAATGCTTTTAACACGTTATTCATAAATTTCCAATCATGGGAATCAAATGCTTTTCAAAATCAAGAGATAATAGTAAACTTGGCTTTTTATTAATGTTTAACCCATTCAATATGGGTGATTTAACACAAGTGAACTATAGCTATGAAGACGTTCACATCTGCAGGTGCAAACTGTATGGGAAGAGTAAAGTAGTCTATCATATTGTAAGTCTAATATTATCGCCTATCCAGTTTTATAGACATTATTAAAAAGTGTTATTGGCCGCCTGCCAGTTTTTCAAGTGTTCTCTTGGTTTATCTCCTTTGGTATAAATGAATTTTATGAAGTCCTTTATTAATAGCTCTTACTAAAAAACTTCCTACTTTTTTCAAGAAAAAAAAAAGTTTTAATTCTGCAGGAAATCCATCTCTCTCTGGGCTTTTTCCATATTTTATGTTTTTAAAAGCATTAGTTGCTTTTTTAATTTCTCTTTTGAATTTCTCAGCATCCTGTGAATTGAGAGATGGTATTTCATTCTCTTAATCAGTGGTTTTACTGCTTTATACCTTATAAAATAAGTCACAACGCTTTCAAATCCAGGATTAGTGAGGTGTGAGTTTATATCTTCTTTGACACACACATGCTAGTACCACGTTTGATTATTTATAACTCTTCTCACAGCAACAATAAAAACAAGATATACTTACAGATTCTGGTTGAGAAAGTGAATGGGCTGTTGAAGTGTAACTGGATATCTCCTTACGTCCTTCTGGCCAATGACTCTCCCTCTTATCCCGAAGTCTTTGAGCTTGATTTAGCAACTCTGTCATATCCTCCAGTGGAGGAATTTCTACAAAACATGCAAGATGTTAGTTAAATATACCAAAGCACTGTTAAAACTCCAGAGCAAACTGTTAGGTGTATTTTATATTAAGAAGGAAAAATAGCTTATTTAAATTAACAAAATAACATCAGATAAGACTTATATTTATCCAACAGGGCAGATGCAGCTCTATGGAAGCACAACAAAAAAACAACAATACCACAACACAATCATATTCATCCACGAAACAGAATCTAATAACGTCCGATCATGGTTCAGGTACACATGATCTTCATTCATTCGCACACATGCAGTAGCGTTCAGAAGTCACACAGCAGAAACAACAAAGGACAGCCTCAATCTGTTGGTCCTGCATGCAGGTACACAGAAATACAGGTAAAAGTTTGTTAACCAAACACTATAAATCAATGCAAAATGAGAAATGGGTTTGGGATATGAAAAAGTTTTGATTAAAATGTCGCTATTTTGGGATATATAAATATGAAAGCTTTCTAGCATTGATTGGTGCTGATTGGGGATGTTAGCACTGATTCTTGTTACATTTAGTCTCTTTGTATAACATCAGAAAACATATCTTTATTGAGCTAATAAGCTGCACAATACAGACAAACATAACATCAAAATTATTTTTCTTTTATTCATTCAACATATTTTTCAATTAGGCCCCCCTAAGTACTCGGTTGCACAATCTGAAAAAATAAGCTCAAAAATACCACCACGAAGTGACCGTCCGTGGCTTCAGTAAATATGAGACTATCGGTACCCACTGTTAGCAAGGACTAACTTTGTAATGCGCTTAAAATTTCTGCTAAACATTTCAAAAGAACGACTCCTAATAGAAAATGTCTGGAGCGTACCATCATCCGCCATTTTGATGCTTTTCCTTAGAGATCTCGTTCCCCGGTAGCATGATTTTACATTTTTACATCGTATTTTCGCACAAAAAACCCTGTTTATCAAATTTTAAATACAGTCATTCCTTTTGCACTTCAAATAATACTCAGTTTCTTTTATTTTTGGAGTTCATATTCATCGTCTATAACGGTCCGTGTTCTCTATCGCCTTCATCAACGCCCACTTTCTCCGAAGTTTCGTACATGATAGTGCATATTTTGTGCGATCTACGCTAAATTATCCAAGAAAATATTTCAAGACACACTTACCCGTCTCTTCATTGGCACACATGTGTATATAGCGACGAGCAACTAAAGAAATTACCATGGGACACCCGTCTCATCACTATCGTATCAAGAGGCCATATACGAGTTCTGTACCGAGGGCTAGAAATCCCCAGTAAATTACAAGGTGACAGCCCTTTTTCCACTACAACGAACTAAAACAATGAGTCATATTATTCATGTTGGGTGCTGTAGTAGATTGCCTTCCATCTTTTACTAGTGTCTTTGGGTGCTTTAGGAGCATACTTATGACGTATAGGGTGTACACAAATTTGATAAAACTTGCAGGAAAACTAAATATTTACACTAAAGAAAAAAGGCAGCACTCACTTGAGCTTTCCACATATTTCAGCAATATTTGATGCATATCTATAGTGGTTTAATAAAGTGACAGTTTTAATCTACGTGGTGTTATCGCAGGAGACTGATAAGGAAATATTTTCAACTTTTGACATAAAACCTATTAGGAAAAATCCTAAGACTACTGAGGTCAATAACCTGATGGTGTGTAATATAAAAGAAAGCAAGCTGAAAGAAAACAAAGGGACCTTGACAACAGTCACAGATTGTTTTACTATCATGAGCAAACTGTTTTTTCCTTCTCCAGATCTTTTGTTTTAGAACTGTAACTTTTTTTCTTTTGATGCTTTGACACTTTACACAGTAAAAACTTTGCGTTCCACCCTTTGTCAACTAGCTGGGATACCCAGGTTCACAGCTGATTTTTCCCAGCTGTGATTCTATTTTGTCAACTTCTGATCAATTACTTTATTTGTGCCAAGCTACTTTATGTGCAATGAGTGTAATGAAATTGTGAAGCACATGTACTCATTGTTTGTGAAGAACAACCATGTCAACTAGGACCAGTTTAGATAATAATAATGAATATGTATCTTGCTTGTTCAGTGTGCTTTAGAAAAATGACAGATTAATCAACTGCCAAGCACAGATATTAGAAATATAACAGACGTTCACTCCTACAACAGACACACCCACACATACACCAAGTACATACAGACGTTATGCATGCTCATGGTCAAAGTGAGCTTACTGTTCTAAAAAGATGGGCCTTGAGTTTAGCCTTTAAAGATGGTAAGAGAATCAGAGTGACGAAAACTGATGGGTAATCCGTTCCAAGCTGATAAGAGCTTGGTAGGAAAAAGATCTTTGTATTAGCATGTGGGAATTTAAGAAGCTTGGTGTCAGAAGAATGCATGGATGATTAAAAAAAATTTATAAATTCTTCTTGTTGAACTAAGACCTTACCATTTTTTAAAAATTAAGATTTTTTTTTTTGGAAAACATTCTTTTTTTTTATTTAACAAACACAATATAAATACATCACATTTTCATTCCCAAGACACATTCGTTAAGTATAGGAGGGGGGAAAAGAGTAGAGAGGAAAGATGTGGAGAGAGAGGGAAGGAAAGAACTAGTGTGAACATCCCAGCTTCCACTAACTGTGCTTATATTAATAATTGTTGATATGGTTTCCACATTACTTCAAATAGGTCTAATTTATTATTTCAAATACTATGGTATCTTTCTATATTATGTCTACATTGTACAATCTTCAAAAAAACATGAAAATGTGAGAGGTGTGAAAGTGCAAGATAAGGAACTTTTATTATCACAATTTGCAAATACAGCACTGTCTGGATGGAAGTGAAAAATCGTTTACAGAAAGTGTTAAAATTCTCAATGTCTTTGCAAAGATATCAGGTCTAAAAGTAAACTATAAGAACCCAAGCTATATGGATAGGCAGTAAAAAAAAACAACTGCGGTTTAAGGTTTCTGCGCGATATGAATTTCTGTTGGGATCCAGGAATTTTTAAATATTTAGGTATCACTTTCTCAGTTGATGTGGATCTTATTGTAAGTTTAAACTATGATGATAAACTAATTGAAATAAAAAATTACTTTGTTCATGGAGTAAACGACAACTTACCCCATTTGGAAAAATAACAGTTTTAAAAACCTTAGCCATGTTTACTTGTTCCTTAACCTACCTGACCCTGAGGGCACATTTTTGAAAGAAATTGAACAGTTATTTTTTAATTTTCTATGGACTGGAAAACAAGCCAAAATCAGTTAGAAAGGGGTATGTCAACCTTACATAAAGGGTGGTCTGGAAATGGTTAATATCTATTACTTCCTGTCTGCAATGAAAATCAGTTGGCTAAAGAGACTGTTTTACAACAAGGCAGTACTAAAGGAATCCACATTATACTTGTATCCTGAACTTGATAAATTACATTCTCTAGGTAGTGAATTCATTAATAGAATACACAACCCATTTTGGCATGATGTTTTGGAACATTTTAAAAGATTATATGTTAAATGTACACCCACAACTATTGATGAATTTAATGCAGAATGTCTCTTCTACAACATATTGTTATAGCAAACCATAGGGATCTACTTTTTTCTGTCTATAAAGTTAGACATCTACTTAAAAAAAATGGTGACTATCTCACATAACAGGAGTTTCAGCTAAAATTCCCTAACTTGACCACTAACTTTCTACAGTTCACAGGAGTTCTAAATGCAATTAAACAGTTTCAAAGAAAATTTAACTCTTATTCAGATCTCAATGGCACAAATTTGCATGTATGCTTTCGGCTTTGCAAATCGCACACTGGTAAGCAAGTAACGTTGCAAGCTTGTGACATAATCATTAAAATACTTTTTGCCAACCCACATGCTTTCAGATATATTTCATGAGCAACACAACGTCTAGCAATGAAGACTTCTAATGTTGACACAAAGGTTAACAACAACAACAACAACAAAAAAAGCTGATGGAAGCATACAAGTGTGCATGTACATGTATAACCTCTTGCATACACAAACACAGAATTTTCAGTTTGAAACAATTTGAACACTTTTATTTTTTGTTGTATGGCTGTGATACAATCCATCTATAGTTATGTCCTTTGGGTGTGCACTTTAAAAGAAAACTCACTACCCACTTGTAGGCAGCTAGACTGAAAAATTTGTTCCCTACACTGACATCTAAACAGTAAAACTGGAGGTGTACTTTTCAGGTAAGAAATAATGTTTATTTTTTAAGCCAGACTTTTTTCAGTCCACAAAATTGTCTTATCTTGAGAATTTCTTGCCAATCTTCTGATGGAAAATCTTTGCTTTCTTAAGATGATTTGGTCGTTGATATCCAGCAGCATGCTTTTTTTGGGAGGTCCTGGAGCTATTAACATCTAAATGGTAGTTAAGGTTCATCCTAGAAACAACTCCAAACAAATACAAATAGCTTGAGTGAGAGTGAATTAAGGCTGAATTTCAAATCTAGAGACTTGCACAGCTAACAATCATGAACTCATGGCATACTTACCTTAAATGCCAGTAGTTTCCCCTTCTCGTTGGACCATTTTCCCCCCAACCCTCACCACACACTTTCCATTGCCTCTAGCACACCTCACAACTTATATAATTCTGCATCTTGGGTTAAATTAAGCTGACAGGATAGAAGTGTATTAATGTATTAACAAAAAAAAAAATCACATCTTGCTTATGTAGTACAAATAATTTTGGGTTACCTTTAAGTGACACAAAACATTTTTTTTTAATTTTAATGACTAATATACGTAGCAAAAAGGATACTGATGTCTACAAAAGGTGGGACTGTAAAGCCAAATGATTTTGCCACCTTTTGAAGATCTAAATTTTCAACATTGTAGACACTCTTCAGTGAGTGACTAGCATATGCTCGGATGTAAGCCTTGTAGGCCTCCTTGGCACTCTTGTCAAGAAAGTAGTTTTTGGAGATGAGTTTCTCCAGCTGCAACACATTTGTAATATCATATGGCGGTGTCAAATCCTGCCTTTTAATACACATTAGGTTTTCATTTGGTAGTTAATAAAAAAAAAATGCATGATATATAACGCACAATCACACCAGTGAAGGAGCATGCTCTCAGCACTTAAGACAGGTAGGAGACATAGACAGAATATGAAGGACAGAAGGAGAAACAACCATGCAGGCAAGTAATAAAAGACAACCATAGAGGAAACAAAGAGGAATCAGGGAACAAATCAAACATTTAAAAAAAATTACAAAAGGTTACACAATATGTATGTTAGCAGCAATCTGGACGAAATCCCCATTTGCATTAGACTGACTAAACTTTTTAACCTTTTAAAGTTTATTTTTACTGCTTTCTGGGGAAGGGTGGAGAGGGGTAAAGGAAGTTTTTATTCAACACGTGTAGATTCTTACTTTAAAAAAAAAATTGAACTCACCTGATCTTGGATGTTGGCAATTCTGGACCAGGAAAACTCATATTCACTTAGTTCTACCTTATTCTTTTTTAGATGAAGCAAGAAACCAAGTTCCTCAGGTTGAAGCACAAGAAGAGCATGACCGCTACCTCCCTCTCCTCTTGCTGTGCGCCCCACCCTATGGATGTATTCCTGCACGTGCCCACATATTTCCATCAGATTTGGCCATTAACAAACTTTGCAATTAAGAAATAAGAACAAATGATTTTCCTTCTGCTATGTCAAAGTTCTTGTTCTAGCACTATAAATTTAAGTGGCTCTTTTACTTATGTACATCCTGCCTGTGAGAGAAGGAAGATTTTTAACATCTACGAGTCTTTCATTATTAACTATTAAGTCCATGCTGCCCACCCCTGTCCGTCATATTCAATAACTTTCACTGCTAAACTATGTAAACAAAAAGAGACAAAGTCTAGTCATTTAATTAGCTGAGGGACATTTAAACTAGTAACACAGAAACATGGAGAAAGTAATTTAAAGATCTCAATTTTTCTGGATGTACCTTTCTTTTAAAAAACCAATGATTGCAACAGTAGCACACACATGAAGAAAGTGCTCTTATGTTTCTTCATTTCTATCTGATGTGTTATCAACATCAAGTTTTCTTGGATTCACAAGATATTGCCATTTCACCACAGAATAAGGTAGTAATAGTTCCTCAACACCGAAATCATACATAAGTGTACTGAGTTGTTATCATTATCATCGTTGTTTTGTATTTCAGCATCTGCACTTAACCAGCAAGATACAGGATTAACTAGTCCTAAGAATAAGCATATGAATATTCCTCCTTGCATTTTTATTTTTTTTATTAGTTATCAACACTGTTGTTTATTCTTTCATCTTTTGCATGTTGTCCATGTCTCCTTTACAAGCGTGAGTATGAGGTATATAAAGCATCAGTAAGAGTGGCCAATCTGTGTGCCTCACATTCTTCTCTTTTGCTGAGGATGTGAGCCTTTAGGACTTCAGAAAAAATTCAGGCAGTTGAGAAGAGAGGGAGGGGAAGGGGCAGTTGAGATAAAAACAGCTTCATCTAGTTTCTTCTTCAGTGTCCATTGGACAAAAGTTGAAAATATAAACATAGCATCTCATATATCTTTTGATTTCTCATGAGGTAATCCAGAAAAGACAGTAAACGCTGCTAAAGCAAAAGAAAGGAAAAATATATAGAGATTCGATTAACCCTCTTAGTACGTTGCACCACAATCATGTCTTTGTCGGGGAAGCAAAGGCAAGGTGATTTTCATTACTTTTATTTGAAAGTTAAGTTTTCTCTTTTCCAAAACTGCATAGGTTTTTTGGTCTGTTTATCTGAGAGCAGCAATAATAAAAAACAAACTTCACCCACCGTCATCTTCACAGTCTTCAGTTGTTAGCCAATATTTGTAATACTTATACTTTTATGTCATAGTCAGAGGGTTAATATTTTTTACCTTGGGGTCATCAGGTGGGTCATACTGAACAATCCAGTCTACTTCTGGAATATCAAGACCTCTAGCAGCAACATCAGTGCATAGAAGGATACCTTCTTTGGCATTGCAGAACTTGAAGAATGTTTCCGTTCTTTTTGCTTGCTTTTGCTTACCCTGCAGGACATCAAAACATATAAACAATCTGTGACTGCACAACATAAGACATGGTGAGAACATATAATGGAAAGGAAATAATCTTACAACAAACTAATTATGTTATTCAAAGAACTTTATTAATAATTAAGTGAAAATGAATGAAGGTGCTTACATGAATGCACATAACAGGAAGATCAATGTAGTTGAGGAGTTCATTGTGGTATTTGACAGAATGACATGAGCTGAAGAAGACCATCACTTTCTTTGTCTTGTTTTTCTTGAGGAAAGTGAACAGCACTAGAAATCTTTTGTCAGCTGGGCAAACAATGTAGCCCTGTGCCAAACAAAAATACCAGAAATTCAGAATTAAGACGGGAAGATTTCAAGGTAAGTATTAAAAACTGAAACATATTCATAAAACTGTCATTAGGCAAATACTTCGGTAACCCAAACATTAACTGATTAGTTCCAAAAGAAAAAACCAATCTCTCCAATGATGCCTGATACAAGTAAGAAATTTCCAACAGATTTTTCATGGTCACGTGTCAACGTTTACTGTATTTTTTTTTCTCCTACCCCTTAAACCAAAAAATAAACAAAATGAAAGTAGCTGTATTTTTCAGATTTCGATCTGTATAATCAACACGTAGCATGGAATTTTCCAGCGGTACCATGTTTACTTTGTCAAAAACGGCAGCCCGCAGAAAGCACGCAAATGTCTAGGTTTTTGTTTTTAGCACAGAATAAACATGACCTAAAAATACAATACAAAATATAACAGAAGAAAATCTAACCTTTAGTTTTATGTATTACTTTTTTTTTTTTTACAAAGAAACAGGTACAATGTACCAAAATGCAGCTTGAAAACATGGTATTTTGAGCTCTTGTGTTCCCATTCCTGCCACTAATACGTTTAAAAAGAAAAAAAACCCATGAAACCATAAGCAAACCACCAAGACAGGCTTTAACTGAGCGAAATCAATACCCAAAGTGATGGTTTACCCATTGTTTCACCCCAAAGCATCATGACTACGAGTGATGTTTCATGCAGGTTTTAGTATGACGGTCATGTACCAAACAAGTATGGTGCACTCCAACAGAATTCTCTGAAGAACATTGGTTGAGGATCAAAATATTCGAGTACAGAGCAGGCTGAGTGTTGAGGTACCACTGTATTTGGAAAGAATAAAAATCTTAACTGAAAAAAATGCAAGTAGCATGAATAACAACACCTGTTCCAAGCCTTCAACTGTCGCTTGATCTTTGGCATCATCTACGCCAACATACAGGGGTTCTTTTTTCAAGGAAACTCTGGCTAAGTCCTCAGTCTTTCGAGTGGGTGTTGCCGAAAATAGCATGGTTTGTCTTCTCTCTAGAAGGAAATCAAATCCATTGTATACATGGTTCAGGATTGTATGTTAAATTCTTCTACAAAAATAACAGTACCAAACACATGCACACAGTCATTTCTGCACCTTCAAAGTGCAAAAATGCTGAGAATAATGAAAACTAGAATAATCTGCAAAAGACTGAGCTATTAAAGTTTCAAAACAGTCAGCTTTTTTAAATTGCTACTTTTCCAACAAAGTTATTCAAGCCATCAGCTGCTGAAGAAAGGCTTAAATGTATTTATTTTTTACTTACTTGGCAAGAGCTTCACAATCTGTTTCATCTCTTCTTCAAACCCTAGATCAAGGATCCTGTCTGCTTCATCAATGATTAGGCACTGAAGATTCTTATACATAAAACCTTCTGTGTTCTGTTTTTAAAAAATACAAACGAAATTCAGCAAATCTAATAAATTTACACATTTAGACTCACAGGATCTCTTTTGTTGGACAACAAAACAATTTTACTAAAATTAATGTAACATCATTAACTCATTTTCTACACATAAAATTCTAAGACAAGACACGTTCTATTTAAAGTTAAAAACAATAATTTCATTTCACCCAGTGAAATATTCTTAAAAATACGCTGTCAAGTCCAAGAATGCCACGAAAGAACAAGACACTGACAAACTATATTACCTATATTAGCAAACTCACATATCTTTTAGTAGAATGGCAGCAGTACAAATTTACCTGTAGGTGATCAAGGAGTCGACCTGGTGTGGCAACAAGAATATTTATGCCTTTCTTGAGTTTTTTAGTTTCTTCTTGCCTATTGGTTCCACCAATAACCAGACCATACGTGTGGTGATGATATTTAAGAAGTTCCTTTAGAACTCCAAAGGTCTGCATTGCCAGTTCTCTAGTAGGGGATATGACTATACAACCTGTTCCATTACGTGGCATGAACTTCAGTTTAAACACTAGCTCTATGGCTGGAATGAGAAATGCCAGAGTCTTTCCGCTTCCTGTTTTGGCTGCACCCATAAGATCCCTTAAACAAATGGAAGCATGTAGTCTGATGTTATCATTTTTGCTTAAAATAGTACGAGAACTCTCCATGAGAAAAATTACCTTAAAGTTTCCAGAAAATGTATGGCTAAAACTTATTTGTGTAAACTGCAGTTTAAAGTTTTGAAACAGCAGAAAGCTGCATACAGATAAACTCAGAAATATAAATTATACACAGTACTTAAGCTTCCATACAGCCATAAAAATATTTGCATGTCCCTGTAAAATATTGTGGTGGATTTCATTAGTAGAAAATATCAGTTTTCGTTGAGAATTGCAAATCAGCAGATAGTTGTCATGTCTTTTTTTAAATATACCCCACTGAAAAAACATCACAAATTATTTAATGAGGTGGTCTTAAAGCATAAAACAGTTATAAAGACACTGCTTTGTAACTGATTTTTCCAATTCTATTTGTATGTAGATTTAAAATGCTTTAAGCAACAGTAATAGTTATAAAAGTCAAATACATAATAAAATAGTTAACAAACCTTCCTTCTAGCAAATGGGGAATGGACTTTGCCTGAATTTCAGTCATATGAGTAAAACCCATGTCTGCCACTGCTTTTAGAGATTGCTCTGAGACATTATCCTTCAAAGTGCTGAATGATGAATCAAAGGCAACAGCTACAGCAAGTTTGGAACCAGCTGCTAGAAACAAAATGATTACAAAGTCATTTGGGGCACTAGTATGCAGCATAGTGTCATCATGCTGGATTTTCATGCATTTTACATTCCTGTGTACACAGTTTTAAAAGAAGATGGCCAGATCTGGATACACTCTGCGTATCTGCTCACTGTGTCATTTGCTAGTCCCAGGCTAATTTTCCACTCACCAAAACATTTCCTCCTTCCCTCCATCACGTGTAATATGCATGCATGTATGCAGATGCATTCACTCATAAGCATATACTTGGTGTGAAAAGATCAACAAATATGGTGTCGATATCTTTAATACGTGTTCTGCAAAACTTTATATGTGTGCATGTGTATTCGACAATACTGACTTTGTAAAGATTCTACTCAAACATATAAAAATATCATATGCATGCATTATTTAGAAATGTATGTACACACACCCACACAGACACAACACACAAAAGACCTGTAAGCTTACATGGACTTATATCATTTTGATCTCCATCCTCCTCTTCATCTTGAGTGTCAACCTTTTTGAAAGGAACTTCAAGTTCAAGTTTTTCTGTATCCTCAGTGTTTACCTTTTCTTCTTCTCCTGAAGAAAACAATCACACAAAAAAAAAGAAGTAAATTTTTTCAGTTGATGATATTACTATTTTATCAAACTGTTTTTAATATCTGATTCCAAAACATGCAAAATGTTATCATATGAGAAAACACTTTGTATGTACCTGCAGTATAAGTATGGATAAGTATAGGTATTAAGCGAAGATTTCTTTATTAAAATATGCTGCCTTCTCATTGAGTTTTTCTCTGATAATGTTTACCAATAATCTTACAAAATAAACACACATACAGCTCACAGAAAGTCAATTTTGACTTCCTTATGTACACAGCACACATGTAAAAAAATGGCACTTACAAAATATTAGCTGATACTAGAAAATAAAATTTTGTAAGCATTATTTATAGACTCAAATGGATCATGTTACAACAGCTGACTTATTTGTGTAAAGCAGAAAATTTACTGTGATACTCTATAAAAAAAAGCACTTGTTAAATGAGGATTAAACTGTCAATACTCACCTGCTTCAGTATTCTCCACGTATGGCACTTCAAGTTTACATTTCTTTGCTTGAACCTCATCATCTGCATTTGGAAATATTTCAAAAGGTATAGAGATCACAAAGCATCAAACCTCCTTATTGCAAGATGCAATGCATATAGGGAGACATATGATTGTAACTATATAAAGAACTTGTGTGTGTACATTTAAAATATGCCGGTGTGATATGGTGTCAATTAATATTAGTGGAAAGACATGCTACCAAACTGTAAGTAGAATGTACAGATGTGTTTTATACTGATAGATTCAAGGTTCCACTCAGAATGGAAGGAGAATCTGGGGAGACCTTATTCAGATATTTTGTAGATGTTATGATAACTGCATTTTTTTCCTCACCACAAACTAACACTACTAGAAATTCAGAGGGAAAAGTTTTTCACCAGACACTGTAATACTACTAAATGCAAATGTAGTTTTCAGGAAGAGCTGCTGCTATCTGGAACTTACAACTAACATTAAATATAGATCAAATTTGCATACTTTCAAGAACTTTCTAGGTAACTAATTTATAGATCTGCTTTATGGGAAACTCAGACAGTAAACTGCTATGTCAGTATATGTAAATTCCAACACTGAATCCTGAAACGCCCCAGGCCCAAAAGACAAACTGATCGCCAATGACACAAGTAGCTATTAACATCAAATATTACCAACAGTGCCATACATTGTTTGAACACTACATACATAATCCAAGATCAGCCACCGATTTAAAATAGAGCCAAGTGAACAAGTTCAGCCATCAGTTTACTAAACAAAAATGGCCACTGGCAATACACATCCAAATGATAATGTATCACAATGGCACATTAAAGCATTTTTCTCTTGAAACAATTTTAACTACTTTTCCCCTAATCATTTATTCTCTAGTTTGGACATGCATTAAATGTTTTTTTGTTCTTTTATTTCAATCTGTTGCTACATCTCCATATAACTGTGAGACAGATATATATATATATATGGTCTGTGTTTGAAGTAGTGTACCTAGACCACTTTCATCTGGTATGAACCCCCTCCATAAAGAATCCTGACCTATTGGTGGGACTGCTCGATCGCAAACACTGGCATACCTAGTGAACACAAGAGAGTGATTGTGTGAATGGGAGTGGCTCTACTGTGTGTATATCTGTGTGTATGGGAGAGTTATTGTTGGTAAAATGTGGCCATTATCAAGTCAAGTTCCTCGTGCTATGTCACTTGGCGAATAAAAGGAATTATTATTATTATTATTGTACATAGTGAATTGACATGGATTTAGAGCTCTTCTTAAGAAGAATGATGTGCCACTCACCATCTTTTTCTGCCAATCTTTTTTTTATTTTTATTTTCAGTTTCCTCAATTGTTTCCTCTCTGTAAAACATGGAAAAACATATTTACAATTAAAATAATGTAAATTTATAACAAAGAATCACGACCATGATAGCTCACACTCTCTGCACAGACCAATAATGATAAATGAAAGATAAGTGGACAGTGAGATACGTATAGGCACACTAAACAACATAAAGATGAGGTACAAGAGTAGAACGTAAGGCCACGGATGAAGGTATATAGGTACTGTAACCAGTGTGAGATGGAGTCATTACATGATGGCTAGCATGACAGACAGTACTGCAAGGGAGTTAAGAATAGTAATTCAGGCATAGTTCTCTGTGAAAAGATATGTTTTCAGAGAGCATTTGAATGTAGCCTTCGAACCAGAGTGGCAAATGTGATGTGGTGGTTGAGATGGACAGAGTATGGCGAATGGAGCTGATCTTCCAGAACTCATAGTAAGAACGACAGATGTGAGAAATATGCTGCTCCAGAGACTGTCGTCGGAGGCTGGTATCGAGGGCGCTGCGCTGCAGTGGATTGACTCCTATCTTGCCGATAGATCTCAGAAAGTGATCGAACGTCAGTTCTTTGCGGACGATATACAGATTCTGAACAGATTTCCCCCGACCCAGCAGTGGCTAGGATTGCGCTTCAACTACTTGAATCTTGCTGTGTTGCGGTGAAGGCGTGGGTGACCAGGAATCATCTTAAACTCAACGACGACAAGACAGAAGCATTACTGTGTGGTCCCAGGGCCAGACGGGAGCAGATTGGCATTAGTGCCGTGCAGGTCGGTGACGCCTCCATACCCTATGCTGACTGTGTACGGGACCTAAGGCTATTTATTGATGCAGAGCTCTCCATGTGTAACTACGTTAGTTCTGTTGTGGCAAAATCCTACTACTTTTGAGGACTTTAGGTAAACTACGGCACATGCTGACTCAAGCTGCTGCCAACTCACTTGCTGTGACTACCATCATATCAAGATTAGACTACTGTAATAGTGCATTGTGGGGTATACCTGCTACGCAGTTGGATCGACTCCAAAGAGTTCAAAACACAGCCGCCAGGATTGTCACCAGTGAAAGTGGTCCACTGAGCACATCACCCCTATCCTACAGAGCCTTCACTGGTTCCCAGTGAACAAGCGCACTGACCACTTAGTGCTTTCGATTGCACAGTCCGGCATGTCTAAAACTGCTCCTGACTATTTGCAAGAGAAAGTTCCTCTTTACCAGCCGTCACATAGCCTGCGCTCTGGCTCCCAGTCAAGCTTCTGTCTCCCTGCAGTGGAATACACAAACAAGAAGCGCACTGGAGCCAGGGCCTTCAAAAACGTGGCACCTAAACTGTGGAATGCTCTGCCATCGTCGCTCTCCACCATCACCTCACCAACCACGAAAAAGACTGAAGACCCATCTGTTTATTTAAGATGGACTTAAACTTAAACTTAACCAACCAAGAAACGCTTCTGCCTTTATTTTTTATTTACTTTTCTGGTGTTTTATCAATTTATTTACTTTTTTTTATATATTTATTTTGTTTTTGCTGCGCAATGAGCATTCTTCTGAATGGATACCTGCGCATTACAAATGGACATCATCATCATCTTGTCAGTAGACATTATGTAACCTAAGTTATGTGTTGTAGTAACAAATGGAACATTGGCAATGCCTACCTGACATAGACAGGGAGTGAAGGGTAAACTCTGGTTCTCTTCTTTGAAAAAATAAAAGCTTCTGTTTTTGTTCGTCATTTAGTTTTAACTTGTTGTGGGTAATCCATAGTCTAATTACTCTAATATCAGAAAAACAATCTTGGATACTCTGGATAACAGTGTGTCTGAGAAGGACAACTGCTAGTATATAGCTAAGTGTCATCAGAAAAGGATTGATCAGATATAGAGAGAGATTGAATTAGAGTAGTAAGTGGCTTCGTGTACATGATAAAGAGGAAGGGACCAAGTACAGAACCTTGGGAGACTCCTGAGCAAACAGAGACTGGTGGAGACACGCAGCCATTTATTATAACTGACTGAGTGCTATCTGAGATATTACTGAAACCAGTTGAGTGGGGAGCCTGAGATGGCATAGAGGGTACTGAGTCTATTTAGGTTACATATACACATCACACTATTCACAATCGAGGGTACACACATCGCGTGAAAAGTGTGGAGGTTTTTTTTTTTTTTTTTTTTTTGATTTTTAAGACTTTCAAACTTAAGTCTCTTAACATAATGTGTATATGGGGTGACAAAGTTTGCGATGATGATTTTGTTGAATTTGCAATACAGTACGTAGAACCGTGTACTCAAAAACAGGACATACTGCCTAGGAAACATATCGGAAACCGAAACACGTGCGTTTGTGTACTTCGTCGCCCAGATGCTTTGTGCAGTTAGATTATATTACATCCGAAAAAGCTACATCAAAAAATTAAAACCTTGGCAATTACACGAAGTTCATTTTTACACTTACCTTCTTCTGTAGTCACTTCCGTCAATAACTGTTTGATTTGCTTCAGCTTTTTACGATCGTCTGATTGTGCTTCCATCTTCACGCAGATTCATACGGCGGAAGTACGTAAGCGCTTATCTCCCTTGCCGAAACAATGGCGGTATATCGCCTCGCTGCGTGTAGTACTACTCGATTAAAGTTGTTTCTTTTGGGTGATTATCTAAATATATAAGAAAAGGAGGCAGAACTTTCATATAGATGGTTTTACTAGGTCACGGCGGGCTGTGCTATTTTGTGGAAGGGGAGACCGGGTAGGATTGATATTTGAGAGGGGTGTGAGGTTGGGCATTGGTTGGTGTTGTGTGTGATTTATGAAGTAGGGTTAGGGTTAGGGTGTGGGTTAGGGGTAGGGGTAGGTTTTATTGTAGAGGACAAATGTTGAGGACTGGTCGAGTGACGTGATGGTGATTGACATGGAGTTGTGTTAAATTATTGGCTGGTTGTTGACGTTAAATTATTGGCTGGTTTTAGTCATGTGATATTTGGCGCAGAAAAGTTTTGATTTGATGTGAGCAGACGATAAAAATTCGAGAGGATTGAAGATGGCGAGTGTGCGTGGAAATTTCGCGAAAATTTGTGGTGCAATTGTGAAATTCAAGGAAAGGTTGAGAGGTGCAGAGTCTGGAAAGTATAGCAGAAAGAAGTTTTTTGGGGCAGGAGAAATTCTGTATATTTTTGGATATTATTTCTCGGAAAAAGTGGAGGAAGGATTAGAAGAAGATAGGGAAGGCGACTTCAGGAAAAATTTTGTTCATTTCTGGATATTATTTCTCGGAAGAATTGAAGGAAGGATTCGGAGAAGATGAAGGAGACAATATCAGGGGAGTTTAATAATAATAATAATAGTGAAGATTTTTATAGCACATATTCACACTCATAGAGAGCATGCTCTTAGCGCTTAAAACGGTTAAGAGACGAAAGAAAACAACAGTACTGACGACGAAACAGAAAACAAAAGGCATCAAGTAACAGAAACAGAGAAATAAAGTGATTCTGCCGAGAAAGATGGGTAAAGTAGCAAGAGGGAAGGGATGGGGGGAGGGTAAGAAGGACTAGCATTGTGGACTGTGTTAGGAGTAATGCTCAAGGAAGAGGTGCGTTTTCAGTGCAGATTTGAAAGATTCAATTGTAGGAAGGTGGCGGATATGGAAAGGAAGAGAGTTCCATTGTTTTGCAGCACATGCAGTAGCCAAAAGTCCTGTGACCATAGGTTGTTGTTCTGGTGACAGGAACAGAATACGGTCGTCAGACGAAGAGCGTAATTGTGTGGCCGGAGAGTAAGGGATGAGAAGTTCAGAGAAATAGTCAGGACAGGAGCCAGCAAAAAAATTAAAGCACAGCACAGACAGTTTGTACTGAATGCGAGAACGGATGGGTAGCCAGTGTAGAAAACGAAGGAGAGGAGTGACATGGTCCCTTTTCCTTGCTCTAAGCACCAGACGGGCAGCGGAGTTCTGTACTTTCTGGAGTCTCGGAATAAGGTATGAGGGGCAGCCTGCCAGCAAGGAGTTGCAGTAGTCAAGTCAAGAAAGAACAAACGCACAGACAAGAGTGTTGGTAGCGCATGTAGAGAGAAAGTGATGGATGGCACTGATCTTACGGAGCTCATAATAGGCAGACCGACAGACAGCTGTAACATGTTTATCAAGGGTCATGTCTGCGGTGACAATAAATCCCAGATTCCTAACGGATGATGTGAAGGTGATGTTGCTGTCGCCCACCTTGATGTGATTGGGCAGACTGACGAGTGAAGGTTGATGTCTTCTTCTATGGCACAAGAGGGCTTCCGTTTTATCATCGTTTAGTTTAAGCTTGTTTTTTACCATCCAGCCCTTGACATCGCTGATACAAGCTTCTAGAGAGCTAATAGCAGAGTGAGACTCAGCCAGTGGAGTAGAACAGTAAAGCTGCGTGTCATCAGCATAGGATTGATGAGAAACCTGGTGAGACCGGATGCATAATGAAAGTGGCTTAGTATACAGGATGAACAGAACTGGGCCAAGTACTGAGCCTTGGGGAACACCACAGAAAAGTGAAGCAGGGCGAGATATCTGACCATCAAATAACACAGTCTGGGTCCTATCAGTGAGATAGGAGTTGAACCACGAGAGGACAGGTCCAGAAATCCCGTAGAGGGTGTGGAGTCTGTGAAGAAGCAGAGAGTGGTCTATAGTGTCAAATGCAGCAGACAGGTCCAGTAGGGTTAATGGAAAGACATCATCACTGTCAAGAGCAGATAATATGTCTGTTGTTACTTTAATAAGAGTGGTCTCGGTGCTGTGGAAAGGTCTATATGCCGACTGAGCTTGTGGGATAAGATGGTGCTCTTGTAAGTAGGCCCAGGGCTGTGTCAAAACTATTTTCTCTATGATCTTAGAGAGAAAAGACAAGTCACTAATTTGCATAGCTCCGCCTACAGGTAAGCCATTTTTGTTATGGCGTCGCAAAACCACCTATAAGAAAGCTGTTCCTGGTTCTTCCACATAGGCCCTTACTTTTTATCACCTGGTGAAGAAGACTGAAATGTTACTATCGCATTAAAATGTGCATAAATCACGTAAGAAAAATAAGTAAAAAAAAAACAGTAACTGAAGGAATATTTGATAAAGAGTCAGAGGATCTGAAAACGTAGACGGTTTGGCTTCGGGATCCTAAAAATCTTGGAGTTTAGCCTCACAAAACACTCCGAGATACACAAGGGAGGAAACTGTTGGTTCTTAGGGGATTGTTTAACTATGAATCATCTCCCTTGAGAAGGTAAAGATAGTCAACCAATCAGGTATTTTATTCTATTGGCACTAGGCATAGAGTCGCAGCAAAGAGGATACCAAGAGCCACCACTGCTATATGAGAGCTTGAAGTCAGGCGGTGGTCTCGGCGTGCACGGTCACTCCCCCTTTAGGACAGTAAACATTGCTATAGCTGCTCGCGCCTTTGTTCCGACGATTGTGTACTGGCAACACACACACACACACAGGCACACACGCGTTTATACTTTTTATCAGTTTTAGCAGAGAAGGAACAGAAACCTATAGATCTAATAATTAAGGAAAGGACAGCCAACTACTACTACAAAACACAGGGTCTCCCACCCCACCCACACACCCAGCCCAACAGATCCACTCACAGCCCCACAGGCACAGAACAGGTCTCCCTACACCACAACCCACTATCCAACAACACACACAAGAGATAAAAAAACACCAAGGGAGCAGAAGTAAATATCACAGGACCCTACCTCCACACCAACATGCAAACACTCCTACAACCACATAATAGACTTAGACCTTACCAAGTACAATAAAGAAGAACACCAAATCCAAAACACAGCAGAAACAAGGCTCAAACTAGACACCACTTAAAAAGAATACATACAGATCTACACTAATGGATCCCATGATCCAGAGACACAAGTGACTGGGTTGGGAGTACACTCCCCGGACAACATGTCCATCATCACCAGACTCCCGACATACTCCTCCATCTTTACAGCTGAACTGACAGCAATACAGACAGCACTTCCGACAGTATACCAAAGAATAAAGACACAACCTAACGACAGTACTTAGTAATCTTAGACTCACTGTCAGGCACTGAAAAACAAGTCATCTGACAGAGTTGACATAGCATATGAAATACTGCTTCTCATAAATAAGATTAGCAAAGGAAATGGAGATTTCAGATTACTTTGGGTCTCTTCCCATATTGGGATCAAAGGGAATGAAGAGGCAGATAAATTAGCTCGACTAGCAATAAAACCAAATGCCAACCCTAAAGTCACCAACCTAGACATAGCTATCTTCACAGCAGGAAGAAAAATAGCCATAAAACCAGCAATCAAACTAAGGTGGAGAGAGAAATACAGATATGAAGACAAAGGAACCAGGAGAGTTCCGCCCCAGATAGACGTAGAGACACACATATACAGAGAGAAAAAGACACACACAGATAAAAAAAGGTAAAAATTTATATGGATATGCAGCAAGATGATGATGATGATGATGATGATGATGATGATGATGATGATGATGATGATGATGATGTCCATTTGTAATGCGCAGGTATCCATTCAGAAGAATGCTCATTGCGCAGCAAAACCAAAAAAAAAGAAATAGAATAAAAAAGTAAATAAATAGATAACACCAGGAAAGTAAAAACTAAAGACAGAAGTGCTGCTTGGTTGTTTAAGTTTAATTCCGTCTTAAATAAACAGATGGGTCTTCAGTCTTTTTCGAAATGTGGTTGGTGAGGTGATGGTGGAGAGTGACGATGGCAGAGCATTCCACAGCCTCAATCTGTTGGTCCTTCATGCAGATATAAAAAAATGGGTGGCCCGATGTGAGCTGGACAAATTCTCTCGACAGGACATGCCTATCATCACGAAAGATTGCAGGCACGTTCAGAAGTGTCTGCCTGTTATATAGAGACTGAAGAGCACTCTGGACTGTCCCAGTGACTTTGCAGCAGGTGGATACCATATGATGTAGGCTGCTCTTGTCCTTCACCGATAAACTGTTCTAGAAACAGAAAAACGAGAAGGACAGCACGCTCTCTATGTGCGATCTATAAAATAGCTGAAGAAATTGGTGGAAGACAGAGAAAGACCAGCTTCTGGAGAAGGAAGAGGCGCTGCTGAGCTTCTTCACGACAGTTTGAGTGTTGACATCCCAGCAAAGTCGCCTATCGAAGATGGTGCCCAGGTATAAAGCAGGAACAATTTCCACCTCCTTGTCGTGGATGACACTTACGGAATTTGAAGGAGAATTCCAACGGGAAATAAAGACATCTCTTTCGTCTTACTCACAATAAGTTCTAAGAAATTGTCATCACACCAGGCAATAAATTCATCCAAAGCTACACCGTGGTTATCTGCTGGCCCGCTAAGGGAAGAGAGCAGTGCCATCAGAGAATTAGACGAGATATTGACCCTCATGGTGACTGGGACAACTGTTGGTATACAGATGATTGCGAGTTAGCTTGTATTCTACTCAGTCAAGAAGAAATCCTATGGCAACGCGCCTTGTGTAGCGGATTTCCTGTACAGAAAAAAAATTTGAAGATCCCCTGATAGGGACGAGCGAAGACCTCTGGGTTAAATAAGCGACGCCCTGTCACTAGCTGAGTGGGCGAGTACGACATTGTTGGAAGTCATTATTTTCTTGTTCTTGTTCGTGTCTTCTTCTTCTTGTTCTTCTCCTAAGTTTCATAACATCTGTTGTAGTTTGATTTATTACAGGCAAACAAGCTTAGACTTAGTGAATACCCTAAACATATCGCCGTTCACACGGTCTTTCGGAAGCCAACCATTTCCTACCACGTAAAAAAAAGTTCATCACTTTTGCTTATTCTGCTACCCTCGTAAATAAAGATTTGTCCTCTGCCATTCAAAGTGGCCACGCTGTGCTATCCTTGTCCTCATGGTCTGGCCCCAAGATACCAGGATACCTGTTAAAGATTATAAAGCCATACCAGCGAACTCGTTGCCTAGCTCGGTCTGCTCATGGTTACCTCTTATACATGCTTCACATTACACTGTTTCCTTCTGCTCAAGTGTCTGTAATGAGCCTCTATCTTTTCACAGTAACCACCTCTGGGACTTTTAATGCTGACCTCTTTAGTGAATATAAATAGCGTTCTTACTTTTGCCACCATCTCTCTTCCTACACCTCCCACTTTCATTGCTATACATTGTTATTTTTTGTTTCTTAAACTGTTCTTTTTTTAAAAATGTTAAGCTAACTGCTATTTACATGCTTTTATTCTTTATTTTTTTTCTTTCTGGCTTTTTTCTGTCTTTTCTTTCCTTTCTAGTTTTTCCTTCCTTTCTTTCTTTCCTTTTTTCTTTTCTTTCTTTTTTCTGCTTAATGATGTTATTTTTATGATCCCAAAATGGTCCGTACTGTTCTCTCTCTCTTTCTCATACAACGTGTTCTAGGTCGTGTGACGGAGATCGAAGACATCCTCGAGTCAGGTGCAGGACATGCCGCTAGGATTTGGCTGGATGGTCAGCTGAAATGGTCATTGCTAGGATTCGGGTGTGCACTTAGACCATGAATATTCTTGCAAAGCCTAAACAGCTTTCTTTCACACAGATATGAAGATTTTAGATATTGATGGGAAACATGTCTCACGGCGTATCTCACTGACTTACATCCTACATCTCAAACGAAGATGATTGCAGTGTGGCTCTCGGAGCATTCGATCGGTTGAGCACGATATCCACACCACACATATACCTAATTCGCTATACCAGAATCAGTTGTAGCTTTGCAACGCGTATGATTAGGATGGTGTATGTGCCGGAATAAGATAACGTGAGAGTATAATGAACCAGCAGCTCACCAATAGTTGAGTCTTCAGGTCCAGGCTGGCAGCTGGGTGATGCTGCTTGTGTGATTTGGAGTGATCGTGACGCTAGGAAACATCTTCAGGCTTGTCGACATTTTTCAGAGAGAAAACTCGTGTTAGAGGTAAGTCATATGCTCTGAGAATATTCTCCCCAGATTTCGCTACTCTCTTCTTCCTTCATCAATAACTCTGAGAATTGCATGGCGTTCTAAAGGTGTTCTCCTGGACCTCTGTTGACCTTACTTTTTATTGCAGAAAGCTGGCGGCATATGTACTTTTCTTTTAAATGTGTTTCTCTCATGCATTCAACAGCTAATGTATAAATGAGCTTATTATGTAGTACAGAATGAAGGACTCGATTGATTCCAGGAATGATAAACTTTCTGTACTCATATGACCGTGTTTTAAAGATTCGCGTTTTACTTTTCGTAGTAATATTAAGCTGGTTAGCTTATTAATGCAATATCATACATGTTATTAAACGTCTTTTGTTGAATTAAGCTTGCAAATATTACAGAAAAGAAACGAATGAAGACGAAAATAGTCAGCTGACATCGCCAGTACTTACGAAAGGCTAAGACAGCTTATAATGGCTTTTTCTTCTTCAGGAATCAGCCATCCTACAGGCCGTTGCGCCTTCTGCTAAAAATAAATTAACCGTCGAAACAGCCAGAATTATCTTACATTTGTTGTAACGATAACAAAACGTGTGAAAATACTCGATCGTGCAGGAACCTAAGTCTGCCCTTTAGGTACGTTTGCATATGGCGACGCGGAAGTTAAAGATGACTTGTGGTCTTAATATCATTGCTGTTGGTCTCAACTATATATTGTCTGTCAGTGCTTAACCGCAATGCTTAATGGTCCCTTTTCCAACTATATAAAATATCAGTGTGTGTGTGTGTGTGTGTGTGTGTGTGTGTGCGTGCGTTCGTGCTTTTGTTGGTAAAGAGAATTTTAACTGTACAAACACTCTTTTAAATGTCTTCATAAGGAGCTATTTATATCCTCAAGCAACTGATCGACTTAAAAAAAATAATTTAAATTTTCTGTATTAAGAGCCATGTATTGGTCAGGCATCATGTCCATCTATACTTTATATATATATATATAAATAATTTATATGTACATGCCTGCATTCCTTTAATTTTTTTCAGTCTCTAATACGTGTAATGTGTGTACACGCATTTATGATCTTAAGTCGTTTAAACAAGGCAAAAAATGCGAGAATAGATTGCAGACCTGATCTTGGTGTCTTTCTGAACAAATATTGTTGCTTTTGTTTATCGTTAGCATCCAGTTGACTGGACATTATTCAACTGAGTTAAGCGGATAGCCACACAGGGCGTATAGGGGAAGCCATGTGGCGGACGCTGGCACTGCTGTGTTTCTTTGGCTGCATATGTGTAAGTGTAAGTATCAGCGTGTGTAACAAGTTATATGTTAGTAAAAGTATTTGTGAGAGTGCAACAAGTATAGAGCTTTAAACAGTTTTTAAGCACGCATGAAATTTTAAAAGCTAAAAAAAGGTTTAGTGGTCAGGTGACTACTGTTCTATAGGGT
This sequence comes from Marisa cornuarietis, assembly GCA_004794655.1. NCBI lineage: Eukaryota > Metazoa > Mollusca > Gastropoda > Architaenioglossa > Ampullariidae > Marisa > Marisa cornuarietis. Next base: position 1,976,044 of record SMMW01000564.1, on the reverse strand, counting down.
CACTCAGTTGCACTTCGGGATCTCCACCTCCTCTCTCCACTGTTTTTGGCAGAGCGGGTTTTCCTGAAGTTACCCCTAGTTATCTACCACGTTCCCTCTAGATGTCGCAGCCACCACCCCCTCGCACATTATTTGTGTTGGATGGATGGATGGATGGATGGATGGATGGATGGATGGATGGATGGATGGATGGATGGATGGGGCCAAGTGTAACAGATCGCCAAGGGTAGCGCGTGCAATTGTACATGCAGGCTCACCACTTCTAACGGTGTGCTGTCACGCAATAACTAATCATGACTAATCTGACCTTAGCATTCATTCAACACTTCATTATGACATTCAAACAGGCGCATCCGCACAATCAATGAATGTATAAGTATACGTTTGTAACACGCAAAATATAATCAAGAAACGAAGAAATATGTAAAAGGAGAACAATTATTTACACCAAGGTCCGAAACTTGTATTTTTGCACTTAATTCTGGCGAAGATTCGGAAAGTGGTCAGTTTTTGTTTTTTTTTTTACGCAGAGGCCGAGTTGCCTCTTACCACGTTTTTTAGTGTCCCTGGTCACCTTTAATTTTGATGTTGAACCGAGTCAGGGAAACTGGCACATGCTAAAAATCTTCAACCTTGCTGCCGTGTTCAGACCAGCGTGTCTCGTGTCACTGGTCAAGATTTACGACCCCCCGCCCTAGCCATTAACGGAGCAGTGGAAACTTGACCAGTGGACTGTTGGTGGCCCCAACATACTTAAAAGTAACCAAGGTAGAAAACTGTTTTTACAGCAAGCTGACGAGGTAGCTGCATATTGTATAATATTAACAGTTCTTAAGAGACCTAAACGTCTCCAATACATAAACTCTAAATTAAGCGTCTGTGTTATTTTTTAAAGACGCTTTGGATATTAGAAAATTAGATATTAGAAATTCTCATGTCCTGAGTATTTTTCATCTTTACGTTTATATGCACGTTTACTGTGCTCTCTCTAGTTCTTACCCTCAGACCACTAATCGAGGTATTCTCAATATGTAAGAAAGATACAAATATCATTAAATAAAGACATCACGGATTCGGTGTTTATGATTAAATATTTAACTTCATTGTGTTGCAGAAAGTTAGCATTACCATGAATGAATTTCAAGTCACACGTGCGCGCGCGCGCGCGCACAGACACAGACACACACACAAGAAAGAGAGAGAGAGGTAAGGGCGCCGGTTTCCCGTTCGCTTACATAGCCGCTCTAGCCAACTTCCACCGTCTGTCATGTTTCTCTCAAGTGTACAGTCTCTACTGAACAAGAATTCGACTTAAATCCCATTGAGACTTCAGAGACCGCTCAATGTTGTGATTCTCTAAAACATGGTTTAACCCTACAGGGCGCCAAGAAGCAAATTCATTGCATACAGGGACCAACAACTTTTGTCCAGTTAGAGTTATTGAGATCCTTCACTTCACAAAGACAGCCCAACATCATTGGTTGTATTAAAAGGCATACACTAGGCATGGCGTAGTGGCTTAGAACGTCAATCAAATACACAAAAATGTAATCATAATTTAAAAAAAAATACAGAAGAAGCTAAATATTGAATGGCGAATAGAGATAGAATAGAGAATAGAGTAAATTTTTTGTAAAGAAGTAAAAAAATAAATCAGACGTTTTAAGCGGGTACGCCATGCATAGTGTGTGCATTTTAATACAACCACTGATGTAGCGTTGTCTTCAAGTCAGCCAAGCTGCTGTCAGATGTTGGAACCAGAAGGCTACTGATAAGCTATAAGTCTGTCTTGCTTGCACTGATTGGGAGGAACTCATATCCTTCCCCCCATGTGCCGAGATTCGTGAGCAGACAGACGTAGTGTCTTATATTGTTTTCCGTAAAGAGCACTCCACACAAAGTTCTCGGCCAACTACAAGCCGTACGATCATGGCTGAAAATGTTTCTATCGTCACAACTGTTCCAGTCATAGAATGGATCACATAAATGGGAATCTTTTTTTTTTTTTGCTGCTTATAGGTCTGCGGAGTGCATCACTGAACAGCACTAATGAGCCTACAAACCATAGAAGAGAAGCAGTGCATGTCATTACCCATGAAATACTTTTGACACAAGTTTAAATCCCTTGGCTCCTATGCAGTCATTTTTGTAGTTTACAGATTCGCCCTCAACAGCATCATTCCACAGAAACTCTGATAAGCTGTCGGATTTTGACCTTTCGGTCTGCTTCCTGGGTCCTTCACGTCCTCTTGCACCGACCCCAGAGAGATTTAATAATCACTTATCAAATATCCTGGTGCTAAGTACAGGCACAACTCAAGGTTGAGTCCTTCTGAAATTATGATTATGGATAATAATGATAATAATAATTTCTTATGTATGATTTTTCTTTGAGCCGGAGTTTGAATACTCGTGTGTGTGTGTGTGTGTGTGTGTGTGTGTGTGTGTGTGTGTGTGTGTGTGTGCGTGCGTGCGTGCGTGCGTGTTCTCGTATATCCACTTTTTTATTTATCGTTACGATACTTTCATAGAAAGAACACACACATAATTCACCAGCTATATTAGGAACTGTAACTATACTATAAAGTGGCGATGGACAATACAACCCGTTTTGGAGTTAAAAATCCTCTCACTCATTTTTATTTAATAGTAAGAATGTCAACAGAAGGTTAAAATGCCTTCATTACAAAATCCTAATAAATAACTGTTATTTCATTATGCAGGGTGCACTGGTTGACATCTGTAATCAATCTGGTGAGTCCCTCATACATAATAACTTTAAAGTTTACGCTTTATGTTTTAATTAGTGCCTGACATTATTTATTCACTTCTAGAGACACTTCTAAAATGCCTTAGTTTTCCTGCGTTTCTTTTAAAAAGTAATGTACCACAGTCTGAAGTGAAGGTTCAATCCGAGTACCATATTCTAAAGTTAATGCTGATACATTGAATTCCTCCTTGTCGGGTGGTTGGCCGGTTGTTGGTCGTTGTGTTTTACTTCAAGTAAGAAGGTGTTGGAGAGAACTCATTAACTAAGAAATGATGCGAGTCTAAAAAAGTTACCAAAACACACAACACACGATCCTAGCTATCGTGGGTAACAAGCATTCGGGGCTAAGCATTTGCCTTAGGTACAAGGGAATATTAGTAAACATAAAAGCAAAATGACAAATAGGTACTCTCTCTATTATTACTCTTCTATTTATTTTTATTTTAGTCTACGGGTAAGAAATATTTAACAGAAATAACGTGTGTTTTAGTATCAGGAACTGGCCCCTCCCAAGACAGCCCATTTGGTCCAGGCAAAGTGGAGGTCAGAGCTGACTTCAACACCTGCAAGGAGGATATCACCTGCATCTTATGTCCTCATAGCCAGACAGCGACGCCTCTTAATGGAAGTTTTCGCAATGAAAGTGGGGATCAAAAATGCATAGTTACAACTTTGTCACAAAATGTCCACTACACGGCAAAGTTCGTATGTAATGGAACTTCAACTGCAGAGACAAAACTTGAATATTATTTTAGCTCAAGTAAGTAATTGTGTTATTATGATCATCATTTTAGTAAAACGATTATGAAATCTTCTAGCTTTTATACATGTTGTCACATTTGGAAACATCTAAAAAATACGTAACATTTATTTGAATATCTTCCGCAACGCCATTTGTAATGAATAGGCTATGTACAAGAAAACATTTTCTCAAATCTGAGTTAAAAAACTTCTAATCTGGTGAGAGTAGTTAGCGTGTCTTAACCCCACCCAAAGCCAAGCGCAAACGGGTTGTGTCCTTGTGTGTAATATTTGGAAATATAATGTCGAAAGAAACAACTTCTAACTAGTTGCGACGCTAAACGCCAAAAGGTTTCCAGGATAAAAACACGCGCAAGAATTAGTGATCAAAGTGATCCATCAGTTCAAGTGTATTGGCTGTGGTTTCACACAGAGAGAAATAAATGTTTAAGCCAAGAAAAAAGACGATATGGCAAACATCACAAGCTCACATTCCGACTGAACAACCTAAACACAACCATCACGTAAACTTTCTTATTCGTCAGAAAGAGGCTGCAGCCGTCATCACCTGTGCTCACCTTTCCCCTCAGGGTTATCGACGTTCTCTTCTTTAACCGAGATGCACGATGTCACACGTTGTCCAAGTGTAATCTATGTCCGTTTTATGATTGTTATTATTTCTTCTGCTAGAATTAACGTTGCAAACATAAGGAGCGTAATTTGACAAGAAAACAACATTAGTCATCAGCTCACTATAAGTATGTTGTCATTGAGGCTGTGAATATGTACCCTCGTTACCAAGTAAATCACGTGGATCTGTTGAATAAATGTTTTCTCCAAAAATTGGAAATTATATAAATATTTGATAAATTTTACTTTTTATGAGTTTTTTAAAACTGTTTTTTTTTATAAAAGTGTTGGGATACAGTAGGTAAGAATGAAATATGTTCCAACTTTAAAAATTATTACCACAAAATTTTCCAGCAGATATTTTGAATCACTTTACAGGTCCTGTAAGGAGCAGCTCTGTTGTAAGTACTGGGTCCCGATCAGTGAACATCATGATGGAGGCCTTTTGTTTCGCCATGCGTGTAGATATCGGGTACTTGATGGTCAACATAAGAGAAGACAGGCGTTGTGTTGTGTTCCCGTCGTGTCATGCGTGCAGTCGCAGTTTATGTCCCGTAAGTACGTCGTCATCGTCACCACCACCACAGCAACCACCACCATTACCCCTACTACTCTTACTACTCTCATCATCACTAACTCTAACCTCCTCTTCTAGGCATTTTTACTTTTGTATTTGCATTTAACTTCATTATTTGTGATATTAATTAGATGTCACGACCGTCCTACAATGGCACATAACAGTAATGTGCTCTTTAACCTTATGAAAGATGACTACCCGTCAGTGGCCTTTTCTGTACTTTTGCTGGTACAAATGAATTATCAAATATTGTTTTCAACTCACAGTATTATACGTAAGTTACTGTGAAATTCCCATATACAAAACAGATCAGTTGTTTAGTATAACAGCATTAGAACCTTCGATAAATCAAATACTTGATCCACACGAAGAAAAAAATTACTATTATTTCACAATAAACTACTACTTTTGCAAACAAAATATTTCAAACGTATTTATATTTTGTCCACTCTTAGTGAACTAATTTGCCTGAAAATACTTCACTCACTCATCATAGAATAGAACACATCTGATTATGTTTGAAATTTACAAAATCTACCTCACCCAGGAGTATAATGAAAAAAATACTAACGCAGATCTGAACGATTTGATTTTAATTATTATTTGCACAGTTACGCATAAGCACCCTTAAAGTAATTTAGGTATTGTAAACAATTTAAGCCTTGTGAACAATATTTTGCTTTATGAGCATTAATTAAAAGACTTCTCTTGTCCTCAGCCGCCGTCATCGTGTGGAAAAGTATCAGTCATTGATTTGTCGAAATGTGAGGATCCGAACAGCTACCTCAACATAACCTTGCACCTGGATACTCTTCGGCCCTCAACAGACTACACGTTTGACTTATCTTACTTGTACTGTGACCGCCTGGCCACTAACATCAAGACTTCTACCCTGAACACAATGACTACCGATGGTGGTAAGAACTTTTATGGGAAAATACCGCCGTCATATTCTGGTTACTTTACTCCCTTTACATACACACATGTAGGGGTTAATGAAGATCATTATTTCAACATAAAGTCTCATGAACGAAAGCCTTTCCGAAACGAATTAATTTTCTTTCATAGTTAATGTTAATGAGATCCACGGCTTGATCTGCCGGAATATTTAATTTCATTGCTGCCGACAAAATTCATTGACTTGTGACGAGGGGCACAGGATGCAAATATAAAGAAATATAAAGAAACACGAAAGCGCATACGTATATCTGTAACAACAAAAATATAAACTTGTTACATCTTGGATTACATTTGTTACTCTTATAAAGGCTGTTAAAGAAGATACAGTACACTGAAATATTTTCTTTTGACTAATTAGAACAAACCCTTAACTTGTATTAGAAGGATCCACTTTATTAAAGACACCTCTAATACACTTGTTTATTAAAGTTGTAAAAATAATTTTTTTATCTTGAGCATCGCCTATTTACACACTAATGCTTTAAAATAGTTTGATTTTAGTAGAAATAATGTTACATTTCACTGATTGTACTATTTTTTTTAAAGAACCAGTTGATGTGACGAACATAAACGTCACTTCCACCGGGTCTAGAAACTTCACTGTGACCTGGGCCTTACCTTCTGTTGATCCTGCAAACTACAGCCTGCACATCAGGGAGGCCGTCAGCGGTGACCCTCCCGACGGAGATGCGGCAACAGGATGTGACTTGAGCACAACATGGCCGATCATTATACCCTGGAATGTCACTACATGTAGGTGAAGAAAGGGTTTACAAAACTATAACGAGTAACATGCTGGGATTCAATATCTGGCAGGTAATTGTAGGAGGTGACGTTAAAAGGTAAACAGTCTTACCTCGGTTGTCGTGTGGATATTAAAAGTAAGTGGTTCACCGTGTCCAGCTGCCGACAAAAACACACAAAGCAGCCTTCACCTCCCGAGGTAAATCATGTAGCCATTTCTGCTGCACAGCTGGTGAGTAGGGTTGTAATAGGTTTTTAAATCGACCATTTCGTCCCTCTGCAGACTCCTGAAAAAATGTCATCATCTCCGGTATCATGACTTTACTGCGCCATATAAACTGATCGTCATACTATTACACCAATGTGATATTCTATTGGTTTTACACATTTTACACCGAGGACAAGGTACAGGACGTCACCCAGGTCATGATATGACGGATTGTCATCGCACATCGCGCACAGACAGGGAGTAGATCAAATATAGGGGGAGGCAAGAGAAGCCGCTGGACTCTCTTTAGCTAGTAAAAGGGGAGATAAAAATTGCGGTGTCCGTCCCCGTCATGCTTTCCTCCCTCTCTGAGGCTGAGCCATTTACCACATCCTCCCATGCGTGACCAGGTGTAAGTTTTCGCTTACATGTATGTAGCAGGGTGGGATGAGGTTCGCTCTCAGTCTCACCGCAATGATAACACAACACCGTCGTGGGTTCAGATTTACTAGCGCGTCAGAGGGTATGTCTGACTAGGCGAAAGCATATACATCAAGCTCTAACAACTCCTTGGTGGGGCGATCCTCCCACCTCTCTTCTCTCCGTTCGACTGTCTCTCTCCTCCCTCTCTCACCCTCTTATTCCCCTCACACCCGACTTTTCCAGAAGCCCTGTCCTTGTTACTAGGCGACCCCCTTCCGCTCTCCTTCGGCCGGGTCGCCATTCGGCCAGTGGTTTTCCCCAACCCCCTCCCACTCTCTTTCGGTCACAAGGAATGTCACCTACCTTTCTATCCCTGTGTGTGTGTGTGTGCAATGCGTGTGTGTACCTGTGTCTGTGCGTGCCATACCCCATACTACTATACACACCCCCTCGAGGAGAAATGTCGTCCTCGACATTTAAACCTGCAACCCGGTTTTTCTAATATAAACATACTACAAACATATATAAAATACAGAGTAAATGAATCTACATATATCCAATCACAATATCGTCAAAGTCCTTTCCTCATAAAGCCCGAATAGCGTGCGAGTCTGTGTGTGTTTACAACAGTGGCCAGACAGCCTCGATTAACATGCTTATAACACTCTCAGGAAGTTTTTCTGAAGACAGTTTGTTCAGCAACAAGATAATCTTCTGGCACCTCAGGCTATCGTCTGGGCTCGGCTGCTGGCGAAGTACAAATTCGTCGCCTCTCATCCACGCTGGTTGCTGACGTGGCCTTGCTGACACTCGAGGGGCGTGGTGTGGTAACGGTGGTGCACCCTCCTCCTCCTCTCTTCCCCCTTCCTGAGCGGATGGGACTTCCCTGTCGTTGACGTTAGGCATTGGAGGCTGCGTGGTGGCTTCTGAATCTGGGTCAGGGACCGGACGGGGTAACTCCATCTCGTCTTCGTCCCTACCCTGCTCTTCCTCGCTACTAACTGCACTCGCCATCGGTTGCCCTCTTGACCCGGTAGGTGGCGGCCGTGTATGTACGAGCGCTGTGCTAGATGTGTCGCTGTCGCTGTCGCTCTCACTTTCACGGGCCGATGAATCTGCTCTGTAGTCATTTCTGATCGGGCGGCGTAGTTTTCGTGGCCTGCGATGAGGCAAGTGATCTCTCGCACCTTCTTGTTGATGTTCATCCTCTAATCTGCCGCCCACTGGTAGCAGCATGTTGCGGTTACGAGTCCGTTTTTTCTTTGAGCCGTTTGCTAGCTCTACTTTGCACTTCACACGTGTGACCTGGCCACCATCCGTTTTGCTGGTTGCAAAATTCTCGGTGTGGCTGCTAATCATGTCTTCGATGCCCGACTTCTGTTTCACTGTCAGATGTGGCGAGATAGTCATTAAGTCCACACAGTTTGGTGCCGCCTTGGTCATACCTGTGGCGCGTTCGCACGGAACCTCGTTGACTGGATTGATGGTCTGTAAGCAGCGCGCGTACGCCAGTCTATTGCGATTCATGCGCAGAGTTCTGTTTCGCATCGGTAGGCAACTAAAAGAACGATGCAGTGATGGTTGCAGCTGTGCGTCCTGCAGGAACTGGGGTCCATGCTTCTCTTGTGCCTGGTGCATAAGTTGCTCCAGGACATTTGTACCTAGCTGCACTGGAACATTGTCGCTGTACCTGGTCGATGACACCACCAACAATAGGCAAGGGAGGCTGTCAGCCCCGCCCCCTGCCCCCTCCACTCGTATGTCTGCTTTGATGTACCCTATGTACGGGAGCAGTCGGCCATCTGCACACTCAATGTGTAACACTTCTTGAAGCGGGCGGATGGCCAGGTGTGCCAGTTTCTGGCGATAGAATGTGTCCGTCACAGTCGATACAGTGGCACCCGTGTCTAGTAGCGCTGCTGTGGCTACACCTTCGATACAGACATCTACACACGTGCTGGGTCCTATCAATGTTTCCTCCCAACCGGGGCCGCGTGCTGGCGTGTGTTGGCCTACCGGTCGCTCCCTTCTGCAGACCAGCTTGTAGTTTAACGGTGTGCGCAGATGGTCAGCGCGCACTCGACACCCTACTTGAATGTGGCCTTTGCCACCACATCTGAAACATGTCGGCCCCTCGTCCTCATAGGAGGGGCGTGGCGGCCGCTGCTTTGGCTCTTTGCTGGCAGCGGGCCCGTCGCCTGGCCTCTGTTGCAGTTGGCACTGCAACGACTGCACCTCCGCCGACAGCTTCTGCACCTCCGCTCTCCAGTCCTCGATGGGGGTCGGTTGTGCCACTTTAGCTGTTGCTTGTCTACCAGCACCTGGTTTGTGGGCTGGTTCCTCGGCGTCTCTCTCCACCTGCCGTATGAAGCGGAATAGGCTATCCACGTCGGCCTCCATCTCGAACTTATAGGCAGTCCTGTCCTTCAGGGGCTGACGCAGGCCACCCCATAGTCTGCAGCGCAGCGTCTCATCATACACCCGCTTCTCAATGAGGCGCGCATTCAGGGCTTGTGTCAGGGTGTCTTCAATGCGTCGACACCGCCACTGAGTAACATCCTCTCCGGCCTCCTGGCGCGCGTTGTAAAAGGCGCCGAGTATGTCCTGGTCATATAGCACCAGACCAAATATGCTGTCAAACTTTTTCAGCAGTTCGTCTAGTGTAGCTTGCGGGCCCAGACGCATGGCCACTCTTGCCGCCTCTCCTTTCAATGAACGGCGAACAGCCTCCAACACAATATCATCAGTATATCGTCCCCGCAAGCACATCAGTTCATACCTCCAGAGGTCGAGCGCCGTGTCGCTGTTTCTCCCGCCAGAGAAGGGTGGCAGTCGTGGTATCTGCGGCCCGCTCGCCTTCGACAGTGTAGCTCCCGTTGTCTCGGCATCGTCTGCCATCCACTGTTGTAGGTTAGCGGCGGTGTCTGCTGTGGGCTTCACCGCCAGATTCCTGTAGGCCTCCAGCACTTGCATTTCCTCTTCTGTCAATTCCATTTTCGGCACTAAGCTTCACTCAAAGTTTCGCCCAGTGCCCCACATTGGGCGCCAAAAATGTAACAGGGTGGGATGAGGTTCGCTCTCAGTCTCACCACAATGATAACACAACACCGTCGTGGGTTCAGATTTACTAGCGCGTCAGAGGGTATGTCTGACTAGGCGAAAGCATATACATCAAGCTCTAACAACTCCTTGGTGGGGCGATCCTCCCACCTCTCTTCTCTCCGTTCGACTGTCTCTCTCCTCCCTCTCTCACCCTCTTATTCCCCTCACACCCGACTTTTCCAGAAGCCCTGTCCTTGTTACTAGGCGACCCCCTTCTGCTCTCCTTCGGCCGGGTCGCCATTCGGCCAGTGGTTTTCCCCAACCCCCTCCCACTCTCTTTCGGTCACAAGGAATGTCACCTACCTTTCTATCCCTGTGTGTGTGTGTGTGTGTGTGTGTGTGCAATGCGTGTGTGTACCTGTGTCTGTGCGTGCCATACCCCATACTACTATATGTATATCGGAAGTTTCTCTGTGGTATATTTTAATTTAATTTGAAGCTCGCACTGACTCCTTAGTGTGAGAAAAATAAACACTAAATATAAACATGCTCTTGTGTAACATATATTCTCTAAAATATTACTATTAAGTCTGATGACGGCGAAAAAGCTGTATGAATTTGCATATATTTCAACCGCCGACACATACAGACACAGCGCGAGCACGCACGCACACACCCGCACACAAACACCCATAGTCGCACATGCATTACCATACTCTGCTTTATTTAAAAAAAACAAATCTTTTATATAATATTCTCAAACTTCTGCAAATTTTCATCATTGTTTACTCGAGAAGATGATGATGACGATGATTTTTTACGGATGTTTACTGTGGACACAAGTTCTATCAAAACGTTTAGGACTTAGTTTTTATTATTTTATGTCATAAATTTTGTATCTATTTAATAAGGATACAAACTGACACGTATGTAGCCTGAATGTTAACTTATATCATTTAACATTGCTACTAAATGGACTCTCGTTTACACACAGACGAGGAGCAGGCTACCCAAGGCCCCTATGACATTGAGGTGCCCTACCCCTTCTGGGAATACGAGGTGGCGGTGGTCATGTTTACTGAGAATGCCAGCTCCACCCCTCAGTGGATTAAAGTCAAAACTCTTGAAGAACGTAAGTCAGTGTCCATTTGTGTCAGCCTTGTGTCACAAAGAGTGATCATCTAAAGACATAAAAACGAGATGCCGTTTAATCTAAAGAAATAGCATTAGGGAAAGAGAGAAGGTAGATGAGTATGCACTTACTTTCTGTTGTAAAATTTAAGTTCAACCGAGTTGCCTAAAACCACAACAAAAAATTTCATTTGTATTTCTGTAAGTTTAAAATCGGTCTTACTTCCCAGTACTTTTCAGTGAGGACTGTATACACTGGAGCAGATAAAGTCAGAATAGTTTTATAAGTAGCTCAATGTAATTCTGTGTTGACCATCGTCTGTGGCATAGAGCCAGGGCAGCACAATCCTAGTGTCATTGTCAAAAACTGTGGTAGCGAGAGGATGGTGGTGGTGGTGGTGGTGGTGGAGGAGGAGGAAACAGAAAGTGTTGTAAGAAAATAGCATGACTGTGTACCAGGGGTGGTTCATAACTACAAGGACTGGCAGGGTTTCTATAGTTATAACCTATGTTGACAAAAGTCTCAACTGGTTGCACAGCTATAAAGCTGAATAATAATAATACTGTTTATAATTATTCATTTTGTAAGCCATGTTTAAACGTATTGGAAAAGAGCAGGGTTGTGACAGGCTATATTTTGCGGATTTTACTTTTGGTTTAGTAGAATACATTAGTTAGTAGAAAGACTTATTTCAACTTTCCAAGTAGTTGTTTCTCTGGACCCAAAAGTTTTTGAAGAGAGTTTATCTTAACGTCGTTTCTAGGACCTTGTGGCCACTTGTACTTTAGCCCAAACTTGTCATTGCTTGTCATTACATCGACAAGTCTTACTGAAATACGATGAAATTGAGTTAAAATAGTTCAATATTAAAAGTTAAAATACAGCCGATTCCGGTTAATCGGACCAAATTGGGTCGCAATCATTTTGGTCCTTATAACCAGGTGGTCCGATTACACGAACGTGCCCTATGTTACAAGAAGGGACATGCTATAGGTAACATATTAAATGTCATTATGAATATTATATGTATAGAATTTGTTTTGGTTTCTTAGGCTGTCATTCTTGCTCGATCGTGGGCAAATTTATCATGCTTATCTCCGTAAACTTTGTGGAATGAAATCTTTCTTGACATAAAAATGTCTAGGAGACAAAGGAAAGAACATTTATTAATGATGAGGGTGTCGGGATAGTCAGTACTTAGAGTTCTGTGACACAATTCTAGACAGCAAACTAACATGGCATGACATCATTGACACAAATGTCCATCAGGAGCAACAATGACTAGAGTTTCTTCGGAAACTTTGTTATTGTCAGTCAGTGAAGGAGTCTTGCATTGAACGCCTTATCATTTGTCAAGAGTTTCCTTTTTTGTAGTTTCATATTTTGTTCATTAAAAGGGCAGAAAGTGGCTCCTGTCAACGTTTGATCAACATCATAGAATTATTTTGTTCATGCTCACTATTTCTTATCATTCCATATTACTTGTCATTTAATTTCTCTCCTTTTCAATCCACTCAAAAATACCCCATACTAGTATTTCAAGCTAATTACCACCGCAGTTTATTCAATCTACGTGGTTTCCTTTTCTATCCCTCGTGTGAGTATTATTAACTTAATGTCATAGTTTATCTAATGCTATTCTAAACCATAATCCTAGTTGTATTTTTCTGTATTATTTTCAATATACTTTCTGGCAGATGCTTTGATTGATAAATAAAGTGTTGCTGTTGTTTGTGGTGGTTTCTATTTAAGTCCCTCGTGCTGTTCCTCACCTGGAGGTAAAGACAAGGAAGCCTGTATAAGACCTTTTCACGTGTGGCGATGAAGTCTGGGAGTCTTACAATGATGTCTGTGTTATGTGGGAGGAGATCTGTCCACGTGAACGAGGCGACATAATCACATCCTACGAATACAGTCTTTGGAATGGCGTTCAAAATGTAAGTGTGGATGTCAAATGTACTCTAGCATGTGTTAGAAAATGATAAACAGTGAAGTAATGTCAGCCTAGGTTCCTAACATTACAAGTGCCGAGTCACTGAGATATCAGTGTCCGTATGTATCGCTATTTCTCTTTATGTGTCTGTCTTTCACTCACTCTTTCAGTCCTTTCTTCCGGCCTTTAGACATCTCTCTTCCTCTGCTATGTCTGTCCTCTCAGGCGATCGTAGTGCTAAATCACAGTGATGCATGATAAAGATTAAGTTTTGTATTTTTAGGATTCAAAACATGTGAGCTCCAAGCTGTGGGATAAATATCAGAATAACGCCGCTTTCATGCGCCATGACAGGACTAGGACCACCTACCATGTCCTGGTTACTGTCGACACAGGATCTACCTACACACTTTGTGTAAGTCAGCTTTCGTCTAATGAATAAAATACGAAAGCAGTGAGGGTTGGACGATATCATATTTTTAACATTTTTGCTCATTCTTCAGGTGACGGCGGTAGGGCTAAGGCACAAGGGTCATAGCAACTGTACCATTTTTGAGGTCCCGAAGATTAAACCAAACATCCCCGATAAAGAGCAGCACCAAGCCAGTGAAATGCCAACACAAAAGCAAAAGACAAAATTCACCCTTTCATTGACATCATATTGCTTCATGACATCAGACACCTATGGGACAGTCATGAAGAACGGATTCGTGATTTCCAAAAGTAAATCCATTTGTCGTTTTCTTACATTTACAGAAAGAAAGAAAATCTGTCAAACAATTAATCTTTTAGGAAGAATCTTAAACATCTCAATAATAAAAGATAACTAAATACTTTATTTTTCAAAGGTTTGGATAACAGTAAAAGTACGTAAAATTCCCTACGGTATAAGCAAACCAAATTTACAGGAAATATATATTTTGACCTGACATTTGTACTTTTTATACTCATTTCTGGGTCTTTCAGTTTAATGTTAATTATCAATCTAAAAAATCTCAATAAACCTTTAATACCTCTATATGGTTAATGTGTGTGTGTGTGTGTGTGTGTGTGTGTGTGTGTGTGTGTGTGTGTGTGTGTGTGTGTGTGTAATTTATCGAGATTTTCATTTATTTTTAGAAAAATGGACAAATGGTGGCTATTTATCTATTCTACCGACATGGTACAATAGATCCATAGGCTACTACCAGATTCGACCTCCATTTCTAAGTAAGTGCAGAGTTGTCGATGCTGAGTCATTTCTTAGCATATTAAAGTAACAGCATAGATGTTCTGTCGATGTGTCCATTTAACGGTTTAGTAAGAAAAACATTAAAGATTCAGAACTCCACGTCCTACTCCCATTTTTAAGATGTTCTTCTCGACTCCCCACTCTTTAGTTGGATCGCATCCGAGATGGCTGCTCGAGCACCTAATCTCACACACGTGTAATGTAGTTTTTTTTATTCTCCAAACTAAAGTCGCAGTCTGTGAAGTTCTAGGATCTGCTGTCACAATTGGAATATAGTGCAAAAGTGTTAAAAAGAGTAAAAATGTTCTTTCCTCTAAGCATATAAATGTTGCTGAAGCTTTATAATGCTTTATTTTGTCGTAGACAATAAAGAGTCTTGTAAGAACAAAAGACCCTTGACTGTTGGTAATGAGGTCTGTAATACCCCGACGCTCAGTCCATACTGCAATGGACCCCTTGATCCTGGTACCACATACTCGTAAGTCTTTGTCCATTTAATACTTTTCAATCTTAGTATAAACATGGACATGTCCTCGAGTTTGCACAACAGATGAAAAAAATTAAATATTTTTTAAAGTGCGTGTATGCGTCTTTTTCAGCCATTGTAAACAAACTGTAAGCAAGATATTTTAAAGCACAGTAATTTTGAGCAGTATATTAGTATGTGTGAACTTTTTCAGAGTTACTGCCTTTGTATGTACGAAGGATGGCTGTGATACAGTGCCTGTTGCAAAGGACATCACAACAGAAGGTCTGGTATATTCAAATATTTGATGCAGATCAATTTGCTCTACATTTCAGCACATAATTTTGTAAATTAAAGTACAGGGATCAGTTGCACAACATATTTCTAATTTTAAACACTTTTAGGCCCTAACTCTATTTAGATAATTAGTGTAAAGTGCACACCACAATTTTAGAATTTTTAAAACTAAAACTGCTTTAAGTAAGATAAAGTTGTTTAAGTCTGACTTTCCGTCCTGTCAGTACAATTTTGTATGTTTTTCTGCAATACATCAAAACGGCTAAGAAGAGATTTTGCTTCTTTAGAACAGTTTTAAAGGTTAGAAACGTGTTGTGCAACTGGCCGCAGAACACAAAATCCGATGATGATACATATTTTCATCAAACTTTAGCTTGATGACAAGTGTTGACAGTCATTGTTAATAAAGATTGCTTCTACTGTTCACATTCTTAGTGCAGTCATTGGTTAGAAGAGACGCACATCAAGGACTTTCCCAGCAAACACACAAGATTTTGCCAGGCTTGAGCCAAGCTTGGGCATATCTTGTAAGCTTGGTCTTTCCAGAGCCAAGCAACTCCCAAGCAAAACCCCGCCATCCCGATGAACGCACGCGCAGCGATCTGGCGGTCGAAATATTGGAAAAACTACGCGTTGCCAAGATTTGAGACTCAACCTTGGCTGCCCAATATTTAGCCTCGCTGATATATATCTGCGTGACTATCGAGTATAGATGTACACTGGCGCGAGTTCATATTTAACGACTGTTAAGTAGCTTATAAATATATTTTATACTTTATGGTTATCTGAAGTATATATTTTAAAGAATCCTTACATGCAAGAACGCTTACTCTAACCACGTGGCGCCCTACTATCGTATCGTATTCGGACAATACTTTCTCGTTCTTACTTTTCTTTATCAGTTTTTAAGATTCAGGTATTCACGCTTGAAAATTATCAAGAAATTTTATAAATTTTGGCGAAATAAATAAATATTAGGCCTTTTCTCGACCACTCGCAAAATCGTAATTTAATAATAATAATAATGAACATTATTTATAGCGCTTTTCCAATGATTTTCTCAGAGCGCTTTAGAGAAGTGAATGACAGACCTACCACATAAAAGGAATCACTAACATCATGCACCCATATTCGCATAAACAGACACGCTCGCTTGTACAACAGACACACCTACTCATACACAAGGTAAGTGCACACCCTATGCACACTCATGTCAGGACAGGGTCGCAGTCAAGTCTCTGTTCTGAAAACATGAAAACATG
This sequence comes from Marisa cornuarietis, assembly GCA_004794655.1. NCBI lineage: Eukaryota > Metazoa > Mollusca > Gastropoda > Architaenioglossa > Ampullariidae > Marisa > Marisa cornuarietis. The sequence continues at coordinate 1,959,628 of SMMW01000564.1, read as the reverse complement.
CGTCTTAAGGTTAGACTTCAAGTTAGTAAGAGAATCAGAGTGTCAAAGGCTGGAGGGTAATCTATTCCAATTTGGTGGGACTCAGTAGGAGAAATGTGTTAATATTACAGTGATATATCTTGATTCCCTTCTTTATTAGTGTTTAGAATGTGTTTTGCTTGTGAAACTCACGTAAGTTTGATAACGAGAAAGTAACAGCTTTCAGGTTGTTTACAAAACTATTTTAGAGGAGACACATGATCGAAGTTCCTTCCTTAGGACGCTAAAACATTTACATTATAGAGCCTCTTTGTACAATCTTTTTGTGTGATCCCGTGGCCTGTAGAATGTGCTACTGGTGAGACTACACTAGTTTAACACATTCATCCTAAGTGTAAAACAGAAGAAAGTCTAGGTAAAATTGAAGGACATTTAACTACACAGAATAAATAAATTCATTTAGAAGTCCTTTTCTGCTGTGTGTATTTTTTCTGTGCTTTGTCTTAATGCAGACTTTGTTAAGGAGCATGCAGAGTTTTTAACTCTTCTATATTAAGGCATGCATTGCTATATTGGGTTTGCTAATTTTTTTCATTTTATGCAGAATATTATGTAGTAATTATTTTGTATATTTTTATTTTCTGACATTTTACAGCTTCGTACTAGAAAAGCTGCATATTTTTGTTTCCATTTGACACCTTTATTAACGCACAAAAAGGTATGATTTTAGCATTTCTTCTGTAATGTATTCATGTACAATTTACAGAATAAGCAGAACTTTTAATAAACTTACAACAGCCTAGTAGAGTAGATGATCATAAAATTGATAAATCACAGGATCTTAAAGTAATATCATTTGAAAAGGTTTTTGTTTGTGCTTTAGAAAGGTTTCGTTGAATAAACCAAGTAGCCTTTTATTGCTATTTCAGGTTGGAAAAGGCTACTTAAGTGAACATGAAAAAAACCATGATTACAGAGTTGCATTTTATATCAGCTGTTAAGCTGCAGACATAATGTTTATTTCAATTTGTGAATTTTTCTGTTCTTTAGAAAAGAACAAAAACAATAACTCTCAGCTTAATAATATATATCATGTTCTTGAAAGAGACAACCGTGTTTGTTTTTTTTAGAATCAACTTCAAGTTCATGTGAGCCAAGAAGACGATAAAGGTCTTGATCATCGCTTTTCCAAACTTATTCTTCACAAAGAATCATAAACCTTCACCAACGACAAACTTATCTGCATTCCCCCAGCACCACCAAGACCTGATAGATCTGTTCAACCCCACAACTATCCCCCTCTGCTGAGACATTTTTCGTCCTGCTGTCTCTCCCAAACCATCGATGCTAGAACTATTTACTTGGGCACTTTCACCGATCGATCGTTTTCAATTCTCCACGCAACGTGGACGAAGAAAATATTTTAGATCAACTTGCTTAATGGTTTAACACAATCCAGCCAAGCAAAACTAGCTATTTCACTGTGGCATTTTAATTCTTTTTTTTTTCATTTCGATTAATGCGAAAATGGCGGGCATTTGGAACCGGTTTATGACTTCCTGTTGCATAATGCTACTATTGTGGATAATCCATACAGTGTTTATTAATACTTTCACTAAATGTTTTGCAAGTTTTGTGGCAGAAAAATCGGTTGTTATGTAAAAGCTTACTTCCTTTTGTCTGTTTAAATAAAATGGCTTTGTCCATGTAGTGTTGCACTGAAGGAAACACGGAGCTTTCTTAAGGTAAGAATGCATGCTTTAGAATAAATACAGTACTCTAGGACAATCGACCTGAACCTTACCTGCTGAAATAAGGTGGAGGAAAGAAAGTCTGGGTCATCAGGACGATACGACCACTATCCCCTTTACCCAGTTTATGAAATGCCGTTTATCTCGCGTTCCCTTTGTTTAAACGCATCTCTTAATGTAATACGAGTTATGTCTTGCAATAGAATGATATCTGTTGATAACAGTGATAACAAAAGTGATAATAGGACATACAAAATCAGTCTTTATCAACCTCTAATCCTGGCGATCGTTGCTATTCTGTTATGATACCACGTGAGCATATAATGATGAATGTCCTATGAGGATATAAACACTTTAAGAGAATTTGTTTACTCTAAATACTATTTCTTACAATTTTCTTACTTTGTCTACCGTGCGTTATCATGAAGTTAGATTTTGTAGACTAATCCCTCTTCTTTCAAAAGAGCCAGGTATGTCGCCCTATGCAACTGTTGCCTTGTTCCTTGGTCTTTGGGTATTCCACTGCTGTCGTAACAGGTAAATAACACAGCGTTTTACTTACACACACTACGAAGTTACATAGTGTGACAGATTTTATCCATAAGGATAAGCTTTTCCGTTTGTCAGTGTGTCCTTTCATAATCAACACTTTCTGCTTTTGTATTCTTAGTGCATAATTTTAATACAATACTTTCCACAGCTTTATTAAGTTCTTTTTCACTTTCTTTCTAATCTCGCTTTTTGCACATTGAGTATAAGGACATGATGCTTCTCAAAGAAGATTTAAAAGATAGTTCTCTTCTGCTTTGTTGGGTAATACTCCTGGTAGTTATTCTCTCTTCCTTCGTTTTCATTCACGGTGTTTTCTTCTGTTTTTCAACACAGGGTAGTCATTGCATGGGAAGGGAGTTTTGAGTTTAAAGAATTTATTTCCAGAGAAACAATGACACTATTAAGGCTTGAAGATAAAACGTACGTGTTTAAAAACTGTTCCAGACGTGCTGGCTTGGCATGTGAAAAGCTTGGTTGCTGTAAAGTGCCCACTGAAGAAAATATAAGAAAAACAGGTTTGAACGTATTATCTTCACAATGTCAATTTTATTTATTTTTCACAGCAAATAACATCTGTTAGAGCTGCTAAAGCGCTTTGTAATGACCTCCATCATACACATACAATACGGTCATTTTAAAACTACAGCAAGGGAGAGAACCAGGAAAATATGATGTCGATATTTCCAGGGAAGTAATTGCGCAAGAATAGACACCTTGTCTTTCAGTCGAAGCAGGGTTGTTAGTCTTGCGACTTTGGCGGTCGACTCCAAGAGAATGACAATCTGGTGTTGATAAACACATTTTGCTCCAGTAATCACGATAGTGAGACCCACTGACGGATAAAAATGATTCCCGGTCGTTTTGACTAGGGTCAGTTCGTCTAAGGTCAATTCGACTAAGTCGTTTCGTCTAACGGTTATTTCGACTAGGGTCATTTCGACTAAGGTCAATTCGACTACTTAAGTCGTTTCGTATAACGATCGTTTCGAGTAGGGTCAGTTCGACTAAGGTCGGTTCAACTAAGTCGTTTTGTCTAACGGTCGAGTCGTCTATAGGATGCATGAAATGCTATAGGACGCATGGAATGGAAAAAAAACTATTGAAGTGATTTGAATGTTAATAAACGATTTAAATGTATCATGTAAACAGTGCTAATTGTCACGTTAAGCAATCGGGCTCCACACGTTCCACCCTCGCATGCACGCTCTCAACCACACAGACTCAACAAACAGTCAAACGCCCGATGCCGGTGACGCATCCAACCGTCCCTAAGTTTAAAAATTGACGCGCACCTTATAACGAAAGTTGATGTAGGAGTTGCGAGGAGGCAGGCTGTCATCAAGCGGCCCGCGTCCTATAGACGACTCGACCGTTAGACGAAACGACTTAGTCGAACTGATCCTAGTCGAAACGACCCTAGTCGAACTGATCCTAGTCGAAACGACCCTAGTCGAACTGATCCTAGTCAAACTGATCCTAGTCGAAACGACCCTAGTCGAAGACCGTTAGACGAAACGACTTAGTCGAACTGACCTTAGTCGAATCGACCGGTTACTGAAAAAAATAAAGGTAGCGACTTTTTTGTCGCTGTTTTAATACAAAAAAATTGCTTTGATATTCTGTGTTAATGTACGCAGAGAATCATGTGATCATGTCTCGTGGGAGCACATGCTGCACACATCATTTACACACTTTTATATACTCATTTTTTCTCAGCTACAGCTATCAAGAAGACATCTGGCCAATCTAATATTTTGTAAATTTAGCTCCTCATTCACTCGCTGAATGTGACACAAAAGGCTGGCAAGGAAAAGACCGATCACAGGCATTACATCAACAAAGATCTGCGACAAAATGTGTTGAGGACGTAGAGGCTGATACAGATGGCATCGAGGTTGATTATACAAGTGACCGCAACTAAGCCAGAGAGGCTAGATAATGAGAGGGTCAGCTCCTTCTTTGTGCCTACTTGCTTAAGAAAAGTATTGACGCAGTTGCGTCCCTTCGATGCTACGTGACAGTTGCTGCTCTCAACCACTACTACACAAAGTCGTCGCTAGCAGCGTTTCTTCAGAGTGAATGCCTATAGGTGTTTGTGATATGAAATTACTTTCATCTAAGAACAGATTTTTATGTCTTATATTCATGGGAACTGCTTAGATGAGGGGAGTTTGGGAGAGTTTGACTACATGTATGACAGCTGACTATATTTAAAAAAAGATAACTTTTATAAATTCAAACAGCAAATCCATGAGCACAAATTTGCATTGATTTAAAACCAATAAAATTCTAATTTATGAATTTTAGAAGAAAAGTTAAAAACAGACTTACACTTGAATATAAACATGACACAAACATGCTCACAATTAGAAGATTTGTTCACATGTTGAGACATAGATTTCTGTTTACATATTTGACATACAAACATGCAGCAATAAATGCTTTTTCATTTTCTTCTTTTTGAGCTCTTCTATCAGGCTGCTCAGTTTTTCTTTGAGATTTGCACCTATTAGCATAATGAAAAGGAGTTAACAGTAGCCCAATTATCCTAAATATCTATATGTAGAATCTGTACAAACATGCATACCTTCAAACAGACCTTTTACTTTGCAAGCTATGATCATCTTCAGACTTATGTGCCAGTTAGAGTGACCTAGCTTGACAAATGTTAATTTAAAAGAAAATAAAATATGACAAAAACAAAGCCTTTGAAGATAAAATTTGGGTTAGTAATATATCTAGTAATTGTAAGTTATCAACCTTGCAAAGTGGATTTGGGATGTTAGAAAACTCTAGGTAAAGCATTCCACACAAGACTTTTTTGGGGGTTGAACAGTTGTACTGACTTACCTCAAAATTATCAGAACACAGGCAGGAGCCTTTTCCATACATGTCAGATACTTTAAGATAGTCAAAATGTTTCCTCCATGTTAAATTCATCCATCTCCTGCACCTGTTGCAATAGCTGTTTCAATATATTAGTAACAAATATTTCAGTAATGCAAAATTAACCAGTTATAGCATTATGAGACTGTACGTGTACAATAGTGTACCAACCGTGACCATCAACACCTCACCCAGTGACGAATGCCTTAAATGATAATCCCATAAAAATGTATGTAGGTTCATCATTGCATAAGTGACAATCCAACTCACACTTTCACAGTATAAACAGTATAGCAATTTTAATATTCATATTGACGAGCAACCGCTTGTATCAGACGGCTTTCAACTACAGTACACATCGTATATTGAGAATAAATACATAGCATACCTCTCTTCGTCCTTTGCGAAGGTGTGGTAGCGCTTCCCTTTCAAACTTCGTTTAAATCTGGCGTTCTGGCAGTTTATTACTGAACAAAATTGTCCACTTTGCCTCACGCGGTCACCTTCGCTAGCTTGTGGCATGTTGTTTCTTAACATCCAGTTACGAAAGATAACTCTAACCGACGAGTTTTCCCTTCGGTCCAGAGTTGACCCTCTCATTATCTAGTCTCTCTGACTAAGCTCAGATTACAATAAAAGAATGATGAGAACGTTATTGCGGTTTTTCTGTTTTACGTTTTATTTCTCAGTTTGTTTCATATAACTGTATGTCTGTGTCTTGTTTGTATCAATAAACTAGTGAGTGAGTGAGTGAGTGAACATGTTACAACGTATTTGTGTGAGGGTCTTTTTGTTCCTTCCTGTGATGTTTAGGGGCTAATATAATCAGTGTTTTTTGTGACAGATGTTTTGTTTCCTATCAGGTTTTTGAAATATATTTATAGAGCGTTCTGTCAATTAATGTTAGAGTTTAATTTATATACAAAGCCCTTAAATTTGGCAAAATGTTTTTTAAGGATGAAAATGTCCTACATTAGATTACTATTTTAGAGCGTGTTCTGCCACAGAAAGGATGATTTACTGGTTTACTCAACCACCATTCATTAAATCAATTAATAATTCTATTACTGCTTACAATCAAATTTCTATAATGTGTCTGCTACAGTTCTCTTAAGCGTCTGATATACGGCGGTCCGGTGGCGCAACGGTTAGCGCCTGTCACCAATACAGTGAAGGTTTGCTGTCCTGGGTTCAGTTCTCGTCTCGGGCACACTGTTCTTTCTCTGCATGTGGCATCTGTTTACAGGGTTGGCTGCCTTGCCGTGATATAGCCTTAGTTGTTGGCTCGGCGTAAAACACCAACTGAAAAAAAAGCGTCTGATATGGCTGTGCCGTCCTGAACTTATGATACAAGTTCGAAAGTGAGAATTTCTCTCTTGGATACATACTGCACCTCTTGGATAAAGTACTCCTGACTGACATTGCGGAAAAATACAATATTATTTCGGCATTCAGCAAAAACATCTAGTATTTTCAATCTCAGTCACATAAACATGTTCACAATTAAAGTAATAACTTTAGACTAAGTAAATTATTGACACAAAAACATAGAAACTTATTAAGATAAAAAAACGTGAGGATATATTGGCACAGATAAGATTTATGTGAGAGAGAATGGTCTTAGAATAATTAAGCTTTGTGCGGATGTACTCAAGCTGTTTTTCTCTTACCCTTTACACATAAAAAAAGAAGCTTGCACAGAAGAATATCAGAGAATCACTCGAAATATCAGAGAATCACTCGAGTGAAGAATACCTTAGCTGAAAAATAATACTTAGCACTAGATTAAAATAATTGACAAACATTTTGCACAGGTCGCAAGAAATAAGCAGAAGTGTGTAATATAATGCTGTGTGTAAGCAGACAGTGTTTGGGAAGTAAATTTCTATAACCAAGTCAGTTACAAAGATTGAATATATAGTACATCATCAATCTTCTACTTACGACACGTTTGTAATTGTTGATGCAAGCAATGCGAGACTAGAAAGAACAGTCTAGACAAAAGAGAAAAGAGAAAAAGAATATAGTTGAAAGGAACTAGCAGTAGCAAGAGTAGCTGCTTTTGTTTTACTGTTGCTTCTACAAAAGACAGATGAGTCACACAGCGTTGATGATGATCATTAATAACATATTTTGTTCAAAATATCGAGCTGTGCATACAAGTTAATCAGCATCTTATGCCCCAAAATCCGATATTACACACAGTAATAAAACATGTCCTGCTCCAGACTACTGAGGTGTGTCCACAATGTGATAATCACAGTCATAAATACAAAGTTAATACCGTATGTTCATTCTGCGTACATTTTATTTAATAACATGAGTTTCTATATCAAAACAGGTTAGTAAAAACATTGTTATCCTTTGTAAACATTAGATCTTCTAGAGCTGAGGGTGACTCCTGTGTAACTTCCCGCTCGATTAATTTTTTTTAAGAAAGATGCCTCCAAAGCAATGAATGTTCTGACGAGGTCAGTGAGGAAATGTTTCTATGGCAACAGGCCTTGTGTGTCGGATTTCCTATACATACAAAGCAGCTTAAGATCCCCTTGAAGGAGACGAGCAGAGAGCCATGTGTCATCTAGACTACGCCCTGTGTTGGTGAGCATGACATTGTACAGGGAACTTATTCCTGTTAAACACATCGCACACACACGCACATAAATATATACATACACACATAAATAAGCTTGTGCGCGCTCCCATGAAAATGCATGCTCCCACACAAACGAACGCGCACGCTCATTTGCTCACACAATACTTCTCTCTCTCTCTCTCTCACACACACACACATACACGTGTTTACATAGCATAGTATACACATTAACACACCTAACTACACACTGCTGTTCACACACACACACACACACAAACACACACACACACACACACACACACACAGGGAGTGAGGGAGGGAGAGCGGGAAAACTGTAAGATGTAAACTATTTGAGGCGAATAAGTACCGAATACAAAGCGTTTCTGCCAGAGTTAACCGTTACACCGCTCATCGTATTCTATTGTTTGTCTGCTCCTTTGTGTATGTTTCAGTCTGTTTATTAAACATTGAACCTTTCACAATGCTATCCATATCAACAACACACATAAGGAGAAATATACTATAAGACAGTGACAATGAGATATATATTGTACTGAACAAAAATGAATTATGCCTTACCTAACGAACACAGTCCTCCTGATGAGCTTCAGTACCTACTACACACTCTCGTCATCATACCTTCCGGTCAGGGGAGACGATGTGACGATGAAAGAGCGACGTGTTTTCACTTTTGTGCTGTCACCAGCACCACAAGGTCCCGGCGAAACAGCTCGACCTCAGTTGTCGGTGAAAGTTTCGAGTTGAAGAGTGAATTAGTGCTCAGTCATAAGTGAAGACACAAGCAAATATACAAGTTATTCTGCGGCACTTTACTTTGCTGACCTTGCACTGTTGTCGCCATCTTTACCTCTCCATTGATTAACAATGGGTTAGCGGTGGGATAAATACATGCAGCTTAAAGATTTTCTAAATCTTCGACTATAAAATATCTCTGCAAACCTTTCTGAGGCAGTTGAGTCTGTTTGTTAATTAGTGTGATGCTATGAATGTCATAGGAGAGGGTTTACAAAAGTCATCTCTCGAGTTTACACTGTTTTTTTGTCTTTCTTACAACACACTTTTTAATTTAGTCTGTGCCCATTAAATGTGTTTCACCGGCACGCGTTTGAGTCAAGGACTGTTGTCACCATCACTTACTCAGCAGTCCTTGACCTGCATTCTCCACATTACGAAATAGTGCTCCCAGTTACTGTACCCATGACTAAGCTACCGGTCATCAGATGCATGTTATATTTCGTTAAATATTTTGATGTTTGATGTAGATTGAAAGCTGTGATGTTTTTGCTGCCAAAGGCTTCGAATACTTCCCGCAAAATTGGTGCTCTTCTCTACAGATAAATAAATTTCCAATACACTTTGATGAAATGAGCTTGATTTCTTGCGGCTTAACACTATGAAAACAGGCTTAGACTAAGTACATTACGATGAACAAACCACAATCTTCCAAGTCTAAATATTCTGCAAGGGGTTACACATATCACTGCCCGTATTGTCTTCCGTAAGCACAAAGCTATTTCACACCTCCCCTCCACAAAGTGGCTCGCCTCCCAAAAGTAGCCACATATATGTCCTCATGATCTGGCCCCATTATGTCTGAGATTTTGAAGCCCTACCAGCCAACTCGTCACTCCGGTCTGCTCATGGTCACCTTCTGCACGTGCTCCACATTAGACAAGAGACATTTGTGAGCACTTTGTTTATCCACTTGCTCCAGCGTTTCAAAGGTTCTTCAGTGATCACCTTGTGGACTTTCAAGACTAGCCATAACTTACATATCTTTAGTAAATGTATCCAGCTCTTTTTCTTCTACCTCCATCTCTCTCTCCTACACAACTGGCCTTTTTATTGTAGGTTGCTATTCTATTGTTTCTCATACTGCTCTTTTCTCAAGCATATTGAGCCAATTGCTGTTTAAATACTCGTATTCTTTCTTTATTCTCATCCTGCCAAGTGTCCTCTTCTGTGACTTATATCAAATACGTCCTGGAGTCAGCTGCATGACATGTGGATAGGATTTGGCTGGGTGGTCAGCTAAAATAGCCCTTTATGCGCTAACCACCAAGCTAGCGCATAGTGATGCGTGCACATACAAACTGAGTGTTACTCGAATGCCTAAACACATTTCTTCCATAGAGAAATTGGATGTTAGATATTACATCACGATGGCAAACATGTCTCAAAGCGATTTCCGTGACTTTGATATCCTGTTCACCTCTGCCTCAATCAGTTCTTCAGTTCCGTCTGATTGTAAATCAGTTAGCCAGTTTCTGACTTTCTGTCTCTCGGTTGGTGTCTCTTTGTCTGTAGGTCTCCCTGTCTGCCTTCCCGCCAGGTTGTTCGTCTATTCGCTCTACAAATGCAATTTCGAGTCGGTTCGTCTGCTTTTTCCTGCTTCTCTATAATATATCTATCCTGGAAGCAGTCAGGCGGATAAAGAAAGAACATAATACCAAATACTCAAATCTTGTGCACAACCCATTGCGGGCATCACAGGATTTGTGTGCAGCATAGCACCTGGCGTTCGGCCGACGTTAACCAGATGTCACGTGTCCTGTCGTCCTCCATTTCATCCAAAGACGACTGAAGTGGGGCTGTGTCTTGCAGCCCACTAATCAGGATGGTGTATGGGGCGGAAGAAGATAAAGTAAGAGTATAATGAAAGAAGGGGTGCAGACGAATGTAGACGAAACTTCATGTCCGGGTTTGGAACTGACTGATGTTACTAGTGGCGGGATTTGTGTGATTATTTTGCGAGTACATATGATACAACTCGTGGACTAAATTTCAAAAAGCAGACGAGATAGAGGCAAGTCAAGTACTTTGTCAATATTTTCGTTAGATTTTGTTAATGTTTCTTCCTTTATTAATCACACACACGAATGAAGGCGTTTTAGACCTTTTCTCTGCCACCTCTGATGATCTTACTTGTTACTGTAGAAAGCAGCAGAATATGTACTTGTCTTTTAAATGTGTTGCCCTTGTGAAGTCAACACCAACTTAAACATTTTTTAAATTAAATTAAATAAAATAAATGGTGTAGTACAGAAGAACATATACCCAAGATTGTGCCAAACTCTCCGTACGCATCTTTTAGCGGTTTTGTCCCATAGTATTATTATGCTAGTTAGTTTTATTGGAGGTTTTTCTTATTCTCCCTAAAGAAACGAAGAAATTTGCAAACGCCATCACTTTTCTTCTCATGCCTTGATTTTTGTATCACACGTTATAGCAATATTATTATGACTTTTGTTGACCTAAACTTGTAAATATTACAGAAAAAATGACAAAATGTCAACAAAATTTCCCCGGATCACGAAAGACTAACGCAGTTTTTAATGTATTTTAATTCTTCTTTATGACGATGCCGTTCTACAGGCCGTTGCACCTTCCGCTACGTTAATAACACTGAATAAAACATAATGTTTAAGCTCGCAAGGCGATGTAAAGAAGTCTTCTAAAACCAGGCTCACCAAGATCTTACATTTATTATAACGATAATAAAAGTGCAAATACTCCATCGTGTAGACAGGTAAGTCTGTCCTGTAGACGGGTTTGCATATGGCGACGCGGAAGTTAAATATGACTTGGGGTGTCTTAACATATCACTGCTGTTAGTGAACAGAATCGCCTGTCAGTAAATGGCTGCAATGGCTAATGGTCGTTTTTGCAAATGTGTGTCTGTTTGTGCTCTTGTGCATATGTTTGTTTGTTTGTTTGTGTGAAAGAGAGAGAGAGAAATATCTCCTTTTTAACTGTGACATCCCTCTTTTAAACTTTCTTTTATACGTCTAATTTGCCTCCCTTTGCGCGCGCGCGCACGTGAGTGCGTGCGTGCGTGCGTGTGTGTGTGTGTGTGTGTGTGTGTGTGTGTAAATTGCTTTTATTTTTTAAAGGTTTTAATAAATGTAACATATGTGTACACACAGGGGGAAAGGGAAAACCATGAGGCGGACACTGCCACTGCTGTATTTCCTCGGCTGCCTATATGTAAGTGAAAGTATCTGTGTGAGTGTTATATTTGTATGTAAAGGAAAATATATGTGTAAGTGGGACATGCAGAATTCAAAAATAATTTACAAGCACTCGCTAGCTGACAGAAAACTATTGTGGGAGTCGCACTTCATTATTTCGCTTGCTCCTCTTCTTGGCAGAGCAATTTTTCCTTAATTATCTAGCCCTCTATATGTCGCCACCCTCGTCTCTCGCCAAAATGTGCGACTTCTAAAGGATGACTCACTGATCGCCAACTCCTCTTTTGTCTATGCTTCAAACTCTTCGTGGAAAATCAATATGGCGCCGGGCAAACATGTCGACACAATGTTTGGCCGGATTGTCCAATTCTTTGTTTACTGTTTTTTGTTTGAAAGAATCAAATTTATACTAGTGTGTAGTTATTAAGGTTTAATGCCTATAAAAATGATTGACGACTGTAAGTACGAGTCTGTTTCTCTGATATCATCACAAGCGCGAAAAACTTGCTTTTGCAACCGCTTATATTAACACTTTCTCCCCGACGCATCACGACGGCGCGGAAAATGGAAATTTCGACTGGTATTTTAAAATTGCTCTTCAGATTGTCCTCTGGCACCTTGAATTAGGAGGGTCCTTAACTCCCTCTTGCCCTGATCCCAAATAGTCAGTCATCGCCTATCCAATATCTTAGTGTTCGATACAAGCACAACGTAAGAATGTGTCTTCTCTGATATCATCCTCTTCTTCCTCTTCCTCCTCATCATCTGTATTTTGTTACTTTGTGTAAAGCACTCTCAGCTGGCCTTTGATTGTGGGGTAAAGCAGCTATTTAATCAACGTTTTTATTTATATTTATTATTATTAACGTACCGTACTATGAAAGAAAGAACATAAACAGAAATTTCTTGCTCTATGCAAAACAGATGCATAAAGTGCTGAAGAACAATGCAGCCCTTGTTAGACTCAAAAATCCTCTCACTGATGCCCATGAAATAGTAAAATTGTAAGCGTACGGATTAGAGAGCATTCATTATAAAAATGCCCACACAATAACTGTTAATTTATTGAACAGGTTTCATTGGCGCACATCTGTAACCAAAATGGTGAGTCCTTAACACATTTTCACTTTGAAGTTCATGCTTTAATGTTTTAATTTGTTCATGATTTTAATCACTTTTAGAGACATATCTTAATCGCAAATGTCCTAGCTTTTAAGCGTTTTCTGTTTTAAAAAACATGTTTGCTCAAACAGTAAACGCTTTTTCGTGCAGCCTTTAACTTAGGGCTGCATCTTTCCAAGTAATGTACCACAGTATCAGTGCTGAGCGAGATCTAAACACACAACCACCGACCTGGACTATCGTGGTTAACATGTATTAGGTGTTAAGGATCACCACCAAGTGGAAGGGAATATTACTAAATATAGAAGTAAAATAACATGCAGGTACTCTTTTACTTACTCTTCTGTCTCCCTATCTCTATATTATTCTGCTCATAAGAAATATTCTACACAAACAACGTGTGTTGTAGTATCAGAGACATTGTCCTGACGCCAGTTCAGTAGAAGTCCAAAGACAGACACTAATTAACACCACAAATCCAGAATTAGTTAACATGCAAATTTTCCAAGAAGTCACACCCACCACCGTGCATAAAAAGAATAACGGCGACTAACATTAATACTTGTACCCTGAACACAACGACTACCGATGGTGCTAAGAACTTTTGTGGGAAAATACCGCCGTCATGTTTTGGTTAATTTACTCCTTTTACATACACAAACACATACGGTTTATTGAAGCATCATTATTTCAACATAAAGTCTCATGAAAGAAAGCCTTTGTGTAACGATTGGAGTTTCTTTCATTGACTGGTGATATTTGGTGGATACACTAACACTGCAACTACAATGCATGGTTTATCTGTCGGAATATTTAATATCATTGGTGGACACGATGCAAATAGCAGTGAGAGCCTAAGCTGATGATACATGAAAATACAATCCGTTCTAATGTAGTATCTTGTCATAGTCATATATTAATTTCTTGTTCTGACACAGATAAAAAACAGCTACTGAATTTGTTGCATATAAAATATCAACATCTTTCTTTTGAATATAAAGAAACATGAACGCGTATACGTATATCTGTAACAGCAAAAATGTTTTAACATGAAACATCTTAGGTTAGATATCTGTTAAACTTAAAAAGGAGTTTAAACAAGGTAAAGTACACTGAAATAGTTTTCTTAGCCTAGAGCAAATCCTTAACTTCTTTTAGAAGGATCCACACCTATTTAAGACACCTCTTTACACAGATTTAATAAAGTTATCAGCATAATCTTTTATCGTGCACACAACATATTTACAGATTAATCCTTCAAAATAGTTTGATTTTAGTAGAAATAATGTTACATTTTACCAACTTTACTATTTGTTTTTGAACGAACCAGTTGATGTGACGAACATAAACGTCACTTCCACCGGGTCTAGAAGCGTCACTGTGACCTGGGCCTTACCTTCTGCTGATCCTGCAAACTACAGCCTGCACATCAGGGACGCCATCAGTCATGAACCTCCCGACAGAGAGGCGGCAACAGGATGTGACTTGAGCACAACATGGCCGATCATTATACCCTGGAATGTCACTACATGTAGGTGAAGAATGTCTTTTCAAAACTGTAACGAGTAACACGCTTGGAATCCAGTATCTGCCATGCATTACCACACTCGATCTGCTTTATGTATAAAATAAGTAAAACTTTTTTTTTATAATATTTTTAAAATTCATTAAATTTTCACCATTGTTCACGCAGTCGATATGAAGATTTTACGACTGTTTACCGAGGACACATGTTCTTTCATAAAGTTTAAAATTAATTTACATTATTTTAAAGAATCGAGTTTATATCTGTTTAATATAGATGAAATTGACAGGCGTATCCGGCCTGAATGTTAACTTATATCATCTAACATTGCTGCTCAGTGGGCTCTCGTTTACACACAGACAAGGAGCAGGCTACCCAAGGGCCCTATGACATTAAGGTGCCCTACCCCTTCTGGGAATACGAGGTGGCGGTGGTCATGTCTATTGAAACTTGCAGCTCCACCCCTCAGTGGATTAAAGTGGAAACTCTTGAAGACCGTAAGTCAGTGTGCTATAATGTGTGTGTGTGTGTGTGTGTGTGTGTGTGTGTGTGTGTGTGTGTGTGTCAGTCAATTAAATGATAACACTATGGTACGTCTTTGAGTCAACTGGTAAAGTTCCATACATAATTGTTTAATAATTCACACGAACATGTCATGTATATTGTGTAGCAAGAAAATGTGAGAAAATAAAAACAAAATACTAAATTCAAAGACTTAATGTAGGACAACCACATTACCTTTATTTTCGTCCCTGTAATGATTCACAGGGTTAACCACTGGTCCAGCTTATACCAGCGATGTTTTTTTTTTATCTGAAATGCTTGCTTACTCTGTTATGGAAGGTTGTGATGTGACTGTCGTATTAAATAAAATGTTACAATGATGATGATAGTAGGGGCCGGTCGGACACTAATGAATGATCTGATTGCGAGTGTTTGTGCAGGCCTAGAACTTGCAGATGAATTAGTGTAGATAACTTCCCACGTGCTTGCGTGCGTGCGTGCGTGTGTGTGTGTGTGTGTGTGTGTGTGTGTTTGCAAGAGAGAAAGTAGGTGAGCATGCAATTACTTTATGATATAAAGTTTAATTATAATCACCACCGCAGCTTGTACATTTCACGTTGTTCTCTGTTCTGGCCCTCGTGTGAGCATTTTTAACCTAATGTAGTAGTTTGTCTAGTGATAAACCATATTCCTAGTTGTATTTTTCTGTAACATTTTCTGTATACTTTGATGGATAAATAAATTGATTTGTTTTTTGTGGTGGTTTCTATTAAAGTCCCTGGCGCTGTTCCTCACCTGGAGGTAAAGTCAAGGAAGCCTGTAGAAGACCTTATCACGTGTGGCGATGAGTCCTGGGAGTCTTACAATGATGTCTGTGTTATGTGGGAGGAGATCTGTCCACGTGAACGAGGCGACAACATCACATCCTACGAATACAGTCTTTGGAATGGCGTTCAAAATGTAAGTGTGCATGTCATAGGTACTAAAGCATGTGTTACAGTCCAGTGCTGCTTAACCATTTCTCGCCTGGCGGCCGCACTCGACAAGATACAACATCTCGCGAGCCAGAACATCGCGGTTTTGTCAGAACCATGCCAGCGTTGAAATTGAAATTATGCAGCGATATACCAAAGCGTAGGATTCGGTTAGAAAGAAAGAATTCATAAGGCTTCCGGGTAAAATGAGGCATGAGGCACCTTTGCGGGCCGTAGGTTGGACACATCTGTTACACTCCGTTAGAAAATGATAAACAGCAAAGCATTGTAGGGCTAAGTTCATAGTCTTACAAGTGAATTTACCGGCACATTGGTATATATCAGTGTCTGTATGTATCTATAAGTCTCTTTATGTGTCTGTCTTTCACTCACTCTTTCAGCCCTGTATTTTTGCCTTTAGATATCTCTTCCTCTGCTATATCTGTCCTCTTAGTTTATCTGTATGTATGTATACGTGTAAGCCTATATATTTTGGTACCCATAATTACTAGTTTATGATAAAGGAATCAATGTAATTGTCTCCTCAATACTGAACATGACCAGGGCACCAAAGTCCATGTCGTCAGCAATCGCGAGAAGGGTGGACATTTTATCAGCCGGATTCATATTCAGTCTCGGGTCTAGGACTTAGCAGACATATTCTGACTTACACGCGATTGTTGTCCTGCATCATAGGTCGTTGAACATAATATGAAATATTATATTGTAATCTCAGTTATAAAGTACATCAGTTCTATATAATGTTTTTTCCATTAGTTTAATATTTATTGTTAGCGCTATTAAGTTTATCTAGTCTATTAAAGACTGGACAATGTATTAAAACCTAGCTGGCAATTGTACTGCTAACTCTAAGTGATAAATGATAAAGGTTAAGTTTTGTATTTCTAGGATTCAAAAAATGTGAGCTCCAGACTGTGGGATAAATATCAGAATAACGCCGCATTCATGCGCCATGACAGGACTAGGACCACCTACCATGTCCTGGTTACTGTCGACACAGGAGCTACCTACACACTTTGTGTAAGTGAAGCTTTCGTCTAAAAAACTATACAAGCAGTGTGGGATAGATGATATTATATTTTTGACATTTTTGCCTCATTCTTCAGGTGACGGCGATAGGGCTAAAGTACAAGGGTCATAGCAACTGTACCAGTTTTGAGGTCCTGAAGATTAAACCAAACATCACCGATAAAGAACAGCACCAAGCCAGTGAAATGCTGACACAAAAGCAAAAGACAACATTCACCCTTTCATTGACATCATATTGCTTCATGACATCGGACATCTATGGGAAAGTCGTGAATAATGGATTCGTCATTTCCAAAGGTAAATCTACTGGTCATTTTCATACAGTTAGAAAGAGAAAGAAAATCTACCAAACAGATGATCTTTGAGGAAGAATCATAACTATATCACTAATAAAAGAGAAGTATGTAATACATTATTTTCGACATGTTCTCATAGCAGGGGAAGAGATCCTACTTTCATTACAATGTTGTTGTTCCAAATCAAAAACACTTTTAATTACTCATTCAGTAGACCTTTGCTCTCTTCAGCTCATCCTGCTTGCTTTAAGTTTGACATAAAACTTAGTACACAGCATAAACAAACCACATTTACAAGGAATGTATATTATTACTTTTTCTACTAACTTCTGTGTCTTTAGTTTAATGCTAATTATCCGTCTAAAATAAAAATCTCAATTTGCCTTGAATTATTGCCTTTATTGGATTAGTGTATCTATCTATATATATATACGTAAGCAAAGGGTGCGTTTACGATTGTAATTTATCGAGAATTTCTATTTTATATAGAAACATGGACAAATAATGGTTATTTATCTAATCTACCGACATGGTACAATAGATCCATGGGCTACTACCAGATTCGACCTCATTTTCTAGGTAATTGCACAGTTGTCGATATTGAGTTATCTCTCAGCATATTAAAATGACATATAATAGCTACCAGTGTGTCGTGGTTATCACCAATTAAGACAATAACCAATGGTGATGATGATGACTGAATGGACTTAATTACTTTGGAACAAACGTGTTACGTAAGAGCACGCAACTCTGTAATTCCTTACCGTAATTAGGGTAGAGCTAAGGAAGGAGGTCTGATTAGGTTACTAACATTATTAAATCAAGTTGTTTTGGAAGGCCTAGTTCAGTCTTTAACTGGTATTAAAAGGGAAAGTATCTATAAACTCTTTTTTAAGGAGCACAATAATGGTCCAGAAATCTACGTCCATTTTCCATGTGTTTAATATGTTTTGCTCAACTTCCCACACTTACGTTATTCTTACCAATAGTAGGCTTCTCAGTCAAGTCGATGCATATCGGTAAAATAATCACAAGTCTATCTAAAAATCAAAGGAAGTCCAGGCACTGGACTGATGTGATCTACTTTTCAATCGAAACGTATCATAATTTCAAATGTTTTCGTTCGTTCGTTCGTTCGTTCGTTCGAGAGTAAGAGAGAATAAAAATGTTGCTTCTTCTAAACTTATCAAGGTTGCTGGAGCTTCCTAGTTCATCGTTTTGTTTCAGACAATAAGGGGTCATGTAAACATAAAAAATCCTTGGTTGTTGGTAATGAGGTCTGTGACAACCCGAGTCTCAAGCCCTATTGCAATGGTCCCCTTGATGCTGGTACCAAATACTCGTAAGTCTAGTTTGTTTTAATTTTGTCCTTTTTAATATTTTACAATTTTAGTATAGACATTAACATGTTCTTAAGTCTGCGTGTTCACAGCCTGCTCTTTGTTGTCCCAATTTATCTGTTTGTGTTTTGTATCTTTTAATATCGATTGTGGAATGGCAGTACAAGAAGATTATTGGATTATGTAGGCTGCATAACAGGTGAAAAGGAAACACATTTAATCTCCTTTCTGACGTGCGTGTATGCGCCATTTTTATTTACTGTAAACAATGTGTAAACAATTAGTATTAGAGTACAGTAAATTTGAGCCGTATATCAGTATGACTGAGTTTTTCAGAGTTACTGCCTTTGTATGAACGAAGGATGGCTGCGATACAGTGCCTATTGCAAAGGACATCATAACAGGTCTGATATAATCAATTTTTTTTTATAACAGATCGATTTGCTCTAACCTTTAGCACGGAGTTTTGTACACCGAAGTACACAACACAAAGGCCAATGAAAATTTAGCTTGATTATAAGTGTCGAGAGTCACTGTTAGTAAAATAAAAAAAATGCTTCTGTTCATGTGCTTAGAACTTTTATCGCTAGAAGAGGAGCACACAAAAGATTTCATACTTATTTTAATCTTTCACTTAACGGGGACGAAGAAAGTAGCGTGAAGACAATTGGCTTAATTGTTTTTTTTTATCTAAACATTGCAAAATATCTTTTTACTGAGAGATTTACATTCATTTTTCATTTTGATTAGTTTTTTGGTTATACTGACGGGCGAGAACACGGTGCTATGGTAAATGAAAGCTTGAAAATATTTATTACTTCCCCCTTGCATGACGTTATTATTTGTTGATAATCTCCACCGTGTTTGTTGATACCTACAGTGAATTTCATGCAAATTGTTTGTATGGCAAAAAAATAAATAAATAAATTTAAAAAAATCAGCAGTTATGTAAATGCCTAGTTCCATGTGGCAATTCTTTAAAGAAAACCAGATGTTTCTTAATGCTTCAAAATATATGTAGCACTCTAGGACAATCGACCTGAGAACTTACCTGTGGAAGTAAGGTGGAGGTAAGGAAGTAGGTCTAATTGGATCATCAGGGCTATTCGACTAAGTCATCATTATCACACCTAACTCTAATATAAAACATCCCTTTTAACGTCTTTGTTGAAGCCAGTTCGTTTGAAGTTTTCTTTGTTTGAATGCATCATACCCAATATTTCTACTGAAGCAAATAATTTCTAAAAACACTAGATCTTTTCATCGAGTCTGCATGAAACCCCTACAGTGCTGTATCTAAAAGCATATTTTATCTAAGATTTATATTGTTTGTTACATCACTGCTGTTTATAACTTTCTTAGCGATGATGAAAAAGTTTCAAAGCTGACAAAGTTGACAAACTTTTAAGCGACCACTAAGAAGGAGTAGTCTTTAGTGGTATCATCTCCGTTAATATGCATTACGATGAGGATATAAACATAAGGAGAATCTTTATACTAGAAATACTATTTCTTAAATTTTTCTTACTTTGTCTGCCGTGCGTTATCGTGAATTTATATTTTGTAGACTAATGCTGCCTCTTTCAGAAGAGCCAGGTATGTCTCCCTATGCAGTTGTTGCCTTGTTACTTGGTCTTCTGTGTATTCCACTGCTAGGATTCATATTTTATGAACTCTTCTGTCGTAACAGGTAAATAACACGGTGACCGGACACTTAATCCCCAGACACTTAATCCTCAAAAATGCCCCTAAAAAAACTGCTATTTTGTGAACTTGAAACATTATAACCGTAAGAGAAATGTGTCGCGTGGTAACTCTAACGAGACGTAACAATCGCCCCAATTAGGGTACCTCCGATCATTAGCTTACCTGTCATATTGATTAACAACACTTTTCATATCATATTATTGAAGAATATTGACTTTAATAGCTCACATGAACTCAAACTGATGTTATAGATGTTGAAGTTAAGTATTATTTTAATTGTCAAACTTATTTTGATGTTTACATGAAAATAATTATGTGAATTTGAATTAAATTTTTCATTCACTTCATATTTTTTTGAGTTGAAATTTCATTTTTAGGATTAAGTGTCTGGGGAATTAAGTGTCTGGGATTCAAATAACACAACGGTTCACCTACACACACTACGGAGTTAGATATCAGGACAGATTTTATCCATAAGGATAAGTTTTTTTCTGACTGTTAGTGTGTCTTTTCATAACCATTACATTCTGCTATTGTATTCTTAGCACATAGATTTAATACAATACTTTCCGCAGTATGGTTGCGTTCTTTTTAACTTTTTTGTCTAATCTCGCTCTTCAAACATTGATAATAATGACATAATGAATCCGAAATAAAATTTAAAAGATCGTTCTCTTCTACTTTTTTGGGAAATACTCTTGATACTTATTCTTTCTTTCTTTCCTTTTTTGCACGGTGTTTTCTTCTGATTTTCAACATGTGTCTCCTCATAAGGACGTAAATTTTACATTCCAAATACAGGATAGTCACTGCATGGTAAAGAAGTTTTGAGTTTAAAGAACTTATTTTCAAGGAAACTGTAGCACTTTTAAGACTTGAAAATAAAACGTGAATGTTTATAAACTGTTTCAATCGTGCTGGCTTGGCATGCGCAATGCCTGATTGCTGTAAAATGGTGCCCACTGAAGAAAGTCTCAGAAAAACAGGTTTGAACTTATTATCGTCGCAATGTCGAGTTAACTTATTTTTCACAGCAAGCAGCATCATGACGACCTATTAAAGCCTATTTTAAATAACCTCTATAATACAAGTAAAGTGGAGAACATAGGAACTACGTTGTCGATATATCCAGGTAAGTAACTGTCTTTCAGTCGACGGCGGGTTGTTAAACTGTCGGCTCCAAGAGAATGGCAGTCGGTGTTGATAAACCCATTTTGTTCCAGTAGTCAGGATATCAAGAGCAAGCGACGGAAAAATAAAGGTATAACATCTTTTTCATTTTGTCAATACAAAAAAAGTCTGCTTTGATATTTTATGATAATGTACATAGAGGGATATGTAAGTATGTAAAAATATAATTATAATATTTTTCGCAAATTGACATGTGACTAAAATTTGCCTCGTGCTACCACATACCGCATGTGCCATGTAAAAACATTCTCATATAGTTATTCAATTTTTCAGCTAAAACTCTCAGATTTAATACAAAAAATATAAACATCTGGCTAATCGAATATTGTGATGTTCTTACATTTAGTTTCTCATCCAATCGCTGAATGTTATAAAAATGGCTGGCAAAGAACAGACCGACCACGCGCATATCGAAAGAGCCAAAGACCTGCGACAAATATTTAAATGAAAATGTGTTGTCGACGTGGAAGGTGATACAGATGACATAAACCTTGATTATACAAGTGACTGCAACTACAACTCAGATTACAATAAAAGAATGATAATAACGTTATTGCAGTTTTTCTGTTTGAAGTTTTATTGATCAGTTTATTTGTTGCATATAACTGTATGTCTGTGTGCATGTTTGTATCAATAAACTAGTGAGTGAGTGAACACGTGACAAGGCATTTGTGTGAGGGTCTTGTTCTTTTCTGTTATGTTCTGGGGCTTATATATCATCATTGTTTTTGTGACTGATACTTTCCTATATTATTTTATATATATATATATATAGCTTTCTGTTGACTAAAGTTAGCATTTAATTTTGATACAAAGCCCTTAAATTTTGCAAGACATTTTCTTTAGGATACATTGTCATTTTTCCACAAAAGTGCCCTATATTAGATTATTTTAGAGCACGCTCTGACACAGAAAGGGTGAATTTTTTTTATTAACAGATCTGCTTAACCACCATTAAATCAATTAATAATTTTATAACTTCTTACTGTCAAATTTTTATGTGTGCAACAGTTCGCTTCTACGTCTGATATGACTGTGTCGTCCTGAACTTATGTGAAAATGCAAGTCTGAAAGTGAGAATTTCTCCACACATCTTGAACAGCGTAAGATTAATCCTGACATCCTGCAAAATACAAAATTGTTTCGGCATTCAGTAAAAGCATCTTGTAATTTCAGTCTGTCAAATAAACACCTCTTATGTGAATGTTCACAAAGTAATAACCGTTGGTTATTTAAATTGTTGGACCTAAGAAAAAATAGAAACTTATGAAGATGAACAAAACGTGAGCATATATTGGCACAGACCAGATTTATGTGAGGGATACTTCTCTTAGAGCAAATAATCTCTGTGCGGATGTATACAAGCTGCTTTTCTCTTATCCTTAAAATATACATAACAAGCTTGCACAGAGGATAGTAGACGGAAGATATTTGAGAATCACTGTAATAAGGATTTCTTCAGATGAAAAGAGCATTAAGTACTAAATTAAACTAAATGACAAACATCTTTAAATTTGGGCACAAACATTTTTTTTCATCAGTTTACAGCCTAAAGCTGGATACGGCAATTTTCAAATGACCCCAGGAAATTTCAGTATTTAATTAAAGAAGAAATGCATCAGGATATAAGTAAATGTGTGTAACATAATGCTGTGTGTAAGCAGACAGTATATGGGAAGTAAATTTCTAAAACCAAGTCACTTACAAAGATTGACTACATAGTACATCATCAATCTTCTACTTACGACACGTTTGTAACGGCTGACTAGAAAGAACAATCTTGGAGTTCAAAATTGTTAAAATATAGACAGACATACAGAACGAGAGAAAGAAAGAAAAGAAAAAGAAAGAAGAGAGAAAAACGGATCTAAATAAAATGAAAAACAAAGATAATAAATGATTTGAATAAAGTTTAAATTAACTAGCAGTAACTACCAGTAACAAAAGAGTAGCTGTTTTTACTGTTGCTTTTAGAAAAGATTGATGAGTCATACTCAGGGTCATTAATAATATTTTGTTCACAGTATCGAGCTGTGCATACAAGTTAATCAGCATCTACTGCCCCCAAATACGATATTACACACAGTAATAAACCACGTCCTGCTCCAGACTACTGAGGTGTGTCCACAATGTGATGATCACGTTATACAGTCATAAATACAAAAATAATACCCTATAGTCATTCTGCGTACATGTTATTTGATAACACGAGTTTCTATATCAAAATAGTTTCAGAAAGACAATGTGATCCCTTGCAAACATTACATCTTCTAGAGCTGAGTGTGACTCCAATATAACTTCCCTCTCGATTAATTATTTTCTTTATTAAAACGCCCTTTAAAAATGGCACCAAAGCGATGACTGTTCTGACGAGGTATGTGAGGAAATGTTTCTATGACAACAGGCCTTGTGTGTCGGATTTCCTATGCGGACAAAGCAGCTTAAGATCCACTTGATAGAGACGAGCAGAGAGCCATGTGTCATCTAGACTACGCCCTGTGTTGGTGAGCATGACATTGTACAGGGAACTTATTCCTGTTAAACACATCGCACACACGTGCATTGATATATATATATATACACACACACATAAACAATATTGTGCGCGCTCCCATAAAAATGAACGAAGGCGCACGCTTACTTGCTCATACACCTACTCACATAATGCTGCTCTCTCTCTCACACACACACACACACACACACGTACGTTTACACAGCATAGCATACTCATTCACACACCTAACTACACATTATTGTTCACACAAACAAACACACAGACGTTTACATAGCATAACACACTCAGTTACATAAGTAGCTACACATATCTCTTTTTTCACACACACACACACACACACACACACACACACACACACACACACACACACACACACGGTGACGATGATGGAGGGATACTGTAAGATGTAAAACTATTATTGGGCCAATAAGTACTAAATGCAGAGCGTTGCTTCAAGACTCAACCCTTACAGCGCTCATCCTATTCTATTGTATGTCAGTAAACCTCTATGCGTCTCTTTCAGTCTGTTTATTCAACACTGAGCCTTTCACAATCTTATCCATTCCAATAACACACATTACTGTACGAGAAATATAGTCTAGGACAGCCATGACAAGAAGTATATACTGTTCTGACTCAAAATAAATTATGCGACACCTAACGATCACAGTCCTGATTTAAATCTCTGCTTTGATATTGCAATTTGTCCAAAGGCCAACGATGTCGTGGTTTGTTTCTGTGGAAGAGCTGCTTTAGACCCTTAAATAGTTAGCTAGCATGGATTAATATGAGTAAATGCGATGAACTTCAGCACCTACTACACACCCTCGCCGTTGCATCATAACCTCCGGTCGGGGGAGACTACGAGTATGCGACAATGAAAGAGCGACGTGTTTTCACTTTCATACCGTCATCAGCACCACAAGGTCCCGGCGAGACAGCTCGACCTCAGTTGTCGCTGGAAGTTCTGATTGAAGACTGACTTAGTGTTCAGTCATAAGTGAAGACACAAGCAAATCTTTAAGTTATTCTGGGGCTTATACTTTGCTGACCTTGCACTATTGTCCCCATCTTTACCTCTCCATTGATTAACAATGGGTTAACGGTGGGATATATGCATGCAGCTTAACGATTTCCGAAGTCGTCCACTATAAAATATCTCTCCAACCTTTATTCATTTTGATGCAGTTGAGTCTGTTTGTTGATTAGTATGTCATAGGATAGGGTTTAGAAAAGTCATTTCTTGAGTTTACACTGCTATTCGTCTTTTTAAAATTTAGTCTGTGCCCATTCAATGTGCTTCCTGGGTACGCGTTTGAGTCAAGGACTGTTGTCACCATCACTTAGTCAGCAGTCCTTGACCTGCATTCTCCCCATTACGAAATAGTGCTCCCAGTTACTGTACCCATGACTAAGCTACCGGTCATCAGATGTTTGATGTAGATTGAAAGCTGTGATGTTTTCACGACCAAAGGCTTCGAATACTCCCTGAAGAATTGGTGCTCTTTTGTACAGATACATAAATGAATTTCCAATACACTTTTGATGAAATGAGCTTGATTTTCTTCAGCTAAACAAT
This sequence comes from Marisa cornuarietis, assembly GCA_004794655.1. NCBI lineage: Eukaryota > Metazoa > Mollusca > Gastropoda > Architaenioglossa > Ampullariidae > Marisa > Marisa cornuarietis. The sequence goes on along the minus strand of SMMW01000564.1, from coordinate 1,934,069 downwards.
AACAATACGATGAACAAACCACAATATTCCAAGTCTAAATATTCTGCAAGGGACTAAAAATCTCAATCCCCCTATTGTCTTCTGTAAGCACAAAGCTGACCAGTTCTCACCTCTCCCCCATGAAGTGGCTCGCCTCCACTACAAACTGGCTACATAATTGTCCTCATGATCTGGCCCCAATATGTCTGTGAGATTTTGAAGCCCTACCAGTCAATTCGTCGGTCCTGTCTGCCCATGGTCACCTTTTGCACTTGCTTCACATTAGACAACAGACATTTGGGAGCACTTTGTTTATGCACTTGCTTCAGTGTTTGAAATGTCTTACAATGACTACCTTCCGGATTTTTAGTAAATGTATCCAGCTCTTTTTCGTCTGCCACCATCTCTACCTCCTACACCACTGGCCTTTTGTATTGTAGGTTGCTATTCTATTTGTTTCTCGTACTGCTCTTTTCTTCAAGCATATTGAGCCAATTGCTGTTTAAATACTCGTGTTCTTTCTTTTTTTCATCCTGCCAAGTGTCCTCTTCTGTGACATAAATCAAATGAGTCACCGGGACGACATATGGCTAGGATCTTGCTGGGTGGTTAGCCCGTTAATGCGCTAAAAACCAAGTAACCACATAATGATGCGTGCACATAGAAACTGAGTGTTCCTAAAACGCCTAAACATATTTCTTCCATGGATAAATTGGATATTAGATGTTACATGTCGATGGCAAACATGTCCCTGACTTTGATTTCCTGTTCATCTCTGCCTCAATCAGTTCTTCCGTTCCGTCTGTTTGCAAATCAGTTAGTTTCTGACTTTATGTCCCTCGGTTTGTAGTCGTTTGTCTGTAGGTCTCCATGTTTGCCTTTCCGCCAGGATGTCGTTCTAGTCGCTCTACAAATGCAATTTTGTGTCGGTTGGTCTGCTTTTTCCTACCTCTCCTCGTAATATATCTATCCTGCAGCAATCAGTCAATCAACGAACATAATACCAAATATTCAAAGCTCTTGCAGAACCCACTGCAGTCATCACAGAATTTGTGTGCAGCAGAGCGCCTGGCGTTAACGGGATGTCACGTGTCTTGTCCTACATCGCAGGCAACGACGATCGTAGTGGGGCTGTGGGGGCATCCCGGTTAAGCGCGAGATGTGACACCCACACATACGTCGCTCGCTGTAGCAGAAATAGTTTTAGTCTTGCAGCCCACTAATCAGGATGGTGTATGTGCCGGAAGAAGATAAAGTAAGAGTATAATGAAAGAAGGGCTGCAGACGAATGTAGACGAAACTTTATGTCCGGGTTTGGAACTGACTGATGTTACTAGTGGCGGGATTTGTGTGATTATTTTTCGAGGAGATATAATACCACTCGTGGACTAAATTTCAAAAAGCAGACGAGATAGAGGCAAGTCAAGTGCTTTGTCAATATTTTCGTCAGATTTTGTTACTGTTTTCTTCCTTCGTTAATCACACTGACGAATGCATGACGTTTTAAATCTGTTCTCTGATATCTCTGTCGATATTAATTGTTACTCTAGAAAGCTGGCAGAATATGTACTTGTCTTTAAATGTGTAGCTTTTGTGCAGTCAACATCAATTTATGGTTTATTAAATTAAATTAAATCAATGGAGTAGTACAGAAAAAAACATACCTAAGATTGAGTCAGGGAATAAGAAACTCTCCGTACGCATCTTTTAGCGTTTTGTCCCATAGTATTATTATACTAGTTAGTTTATTGGGGGCTTTTCTTATTCACCTCAAAGAAACTGTAAGAAATTTGCAAACGCCATCACTTCTTTTCATGTCTTGATTTTTGTATCACACGTTATAGCAATATTATTATGACTTTTGTTGACCTAAACTTGTAAATATTACAGAAAAAATGACAAATTGTCAGCAAAATCTCCCCGGATCACGAAAGACTAACGCATTTTTTAAAATGTATTTTAATTCTTCTTTGTGAATCTGCCTTTCTACAGGCCGTTGCACCTTCCGCTACGTTAATAACACTGAATAAAACATAAATGTTTAACCGTCGCAAGGCGATGTAAAGAAGTCTTCTAGAACCAGGTCCACCCAAATCTTACATTTATTATAACGAAAAGAATAAAAGTGCAAATACTCCATCGTGTAGACAGGTAAGTCTGGCCTGTAGACGGGTTTGCATATGGCGACGCGGAAGTCAAAGATGGCTTGCGGTGTCTTAACATATCACTGCTGTTAGTGAACAGAATCGCCTGTCAGTGAATTATCGCAATTCTTACAAGTCGGTTTTGAAAATATGTGTCTCTGTTTGTGCTCTTGTGATATTGTGCATATGTTCCTGTGCGTGTGTGTGTGTGTATGTGTGTATGTGTGTGTGTGTGTGTGTGTGTGTGTGTGTGTGTGTGTGTGTGTGTGTGTGTGTGTGTGTGTGAGAGAGAGAGAATCTGCTTTTCAACTGTGAAATCACTCTTTTAAACTTTCTCATGTTAAAATATTTTAATAAACCCTCAAACAGAAGATCAAAAATATAAGCGCCTATTTACAAACATTCGCAGTTAGCGCCTTGTATTGTTTAGACAATATGTCCAATATATATATATATATATTATATCGTATTTGCTCGGTTTTCGCTTAGTTTCATTTGCCTTCCTTCGTGTGAGTGTGTTCTTGTGTGTGTGTGTGTGTGTGTGTGTGTGTGTGTGTGTGTGTGTGTGTGTGAATTGCTTTAATTTTAAAAAAAATCTTTAATAGATGTAACATGTTCCTACACACCTCCCCAATCCCCCCACACCATCGCCCACCTTCCCAACACCCACATTCCCCAAAAGACCCCATCCCCCACAGTTCGAAATTACCGAGAGGTGGAAGCACTTTCCCTTTCAAAGACAACAACAACAACAACAACAATAACAACAACAACATGTGTGTATGAACTTAAGCCATTTCAACATTGCAACCAGTGCAAGAAAAAAATGCAGATTTGAACGTGGTGTCTTTGTGCACAGATTGTGGCTGTTGCTTACTGTCAGCGACCAGCTCAACGGACATGATTCAACTGAGTTAAACAGGAAGACACAGGGCGGAAAGGGGAAGCCATGAGGCGGGCACTGTCACTGCTGTGTTTCCTCGCCTGCTTATATGTAAGTGAAAGTATCCGTGTGAGTGTTACATGTTTTATGTAGGGGAAAATATATATTTATGTGTAAGTGGAACATGCAGAACATAATTTTCACGCAGCGCTAGCTGACAGAAAAATTGTTGTGGGAGTCGCACTTCATTATTTCTCCACCCACTCTCTCGCCCTTCTTTGTGGCAGAGCATTTTTTCCCCTAATTATCTAGCATGTGGCCTCAGTATGTCGCCACCCTCGTCTCTCGCCAAAATGTGTGATTCTAAAGAATGACTCACTGATCGCCAACTCTTCTCTTGTCTGTGCTTCAAGCTTTTGGTGGAAGCTCAAGACGACGCCGGGCAAACATGTCGACACAATGTTTGGCCTGATTGTCCAGCTTTTTGTTTGAAAGAATCAAATTTATACCAGTATACAGCTATTAAGATTTACTTCCTGTAAAAAAAAACACATTGATGACTAGATGAGTGTGTTTCTCTGATTTCTCTGATTTCGCCTGTCATATCTCTTGGATCACCCACACGTGAAGTCAGATACAATCGTGCGAAGTTTGCTTTCGCAACTACTTATATTAAACTGACCTCCACTACCTGCCATGTTTTCTAATACACGCGATCTCCACTAAACAAGAAATATAATGTTTCTTTTACTAATCGAGACTTCAAAGACAGCCTATTCTTTTACTTCACTGAAACATACCCGATTCGACTCTTCAAACACCTTGGGCCGTAGTTATGAAGCGAGAGTAAGAAGTTTCTCAAAGGAAAAAATGGGAAAATCAAGGAGAAGTGTCTTGTTTCCGAAGTTATAAAGCAGTATAGAGTCCCTGCGAACACTTCTTCATTTCGCCTAAGCTTTGTCCCTACGGATCCAGGGTTATAACATCTACTGGATCTCAACACCGCTTTAGAATTTCAGAATTCTCCCTACTGTCCCAGGGCAACCACTTATTCTCACTTCATATCTACGGCTCCTGAATTCGCACTTATCGTGCCGATCGTTCGCTCCAACTTTCTAGCAAGACAGAGAGAGGCAGTGTGTTCTTCATAACGGTCAGATGGTGCACGGACTGTAGAGTTATATCCGTGCATTGCTCCGGCGACATCAGCACGATACGTATCCACTGCAAACCATTTTATTTGGCGAGGAGATTTATCGCCCTCTTGCTAGTGGGTGTGTGCATTCGACGACAGAAAATGAGACACTCTCCCAAACTCTATGCGACACTGAAGACAAGTTCTAGACTGACTTTTCAGTTGAGGGGAGACTTCAGTCATACCAAACTGTCCTCTGAACTCCCACGTTACAAAAAGCAAGTGGAAATTAAGACCAGAGGGAATGTTTTGCCTAGACACTGCTATTGCACCATCAAAGATACCTACCAGGCCAAATTACGGGAAGCGGATGGCCGAGGGTTAGAGCGCTGGCGTCTAAACTGAGAACGCGCTGGTTCGATTTCCGATAAGCGCAGCAAACTTTCCAAAGTCGACCCAGCTGGCGGTAATGGGTACCTGACTCTATAGAGTATAGAGTGTTGGGGAAGGTATGGCAGGGAGGGAAAGGAGATGGGCACCACCCTCGTGTAAAGTTGGCTCTGAGGTAAGTGAAATCTCTAACACCTCATTCCCCAACGACCTGAAAAGGTTAAGGGATGACCTTTAGTTTAAATGGCGACCACCTCTCGGTCTCTCACACCATTGGATGGTGAATGTGCTGCCATCCTACGGACAGCGTCTCAAGTCGACCACGCCGCAGGTGAGGTCCGTCAGGAGGCTACTCATAATTTACAAGGCTGTCCTGCTTGTACTGACCGGGAGGCACTGACAGCCCCCTGTGCCCCCTTACACCGTCACATCCCACATCCCAGATCCGTGTGCTTACGTGTATCTTTTTGGTCTCGTACTCTAAGAGTTGTGGAAACACTGATTTAATTTTCTGCATAAAATAATTTTAGGGAAGACAAACTTCTGTTGCTTTCTTACAATAAAGCAAAAAAAAAAAAAATTCAACTGATCATAAAGTGGTAAATGCAGCGGTGTAGCATCTTTTCGCAGTCTAAGATGTTTAGGAGCTACTGTTCTACAGCTCGTGGTTCAGAGCAATGAAGGCTTCATTAATCTGTGATAGAAAAAAATTGATCAATAGTCTATTCTGTAAATCAAATCATCAAATCAAACTGTCACGAAGTAGAGAGAATAGACAACACTAAATGAATATTTGTGATTTACCGAGGAAGTGCGATAACCCGACGGTGAAAGTCAACGTTACAAGAAGCGATGACCTATGAGGCTAATCTTTTGGTTGATGACCCCGTCTCTTTACTTCTTCACTTTGTTCTCATCCTCCTCCTCCTCTGTATTTACTTACTTTGTGTAAAGCACATTAAGCCGTCCTTTGATGGTGGGATGAAGCAGGTATTTAATCAATTTATTATTATAATTTATTATTAATTTACCCTGCTAATAAAGAAAGAACATAAACAGAAATCCCTAGCTATAGTTTAAAGAGATGTATAAAGTCCTGAAGAACAATGCAGCCCTTGTTAAAGTAAAAAATCCTCTCACTGATGCCCATGAAATAGTAAAATTGTAAGCGTAAGGATTGAAGACCGTTCATTATAAAAAGCCCACACAATAACTGTTAATTTATTAAACAGGGTGCGCTGGCGGACATCTGTAACCAAAGTGGTGAGTCCATCATACATTTTCACTTTGAAGTTTATGCTTTAATGTTTTAACTTGTTCGTGATTTTAATCACTTCTAGAGAATCCTTTAATAGCAAAATGTCCTAGCTTTAAAGCGTTTTCTGTTTTAAAAAACATGTTTGGTCAAACATTAAACGCGTTTTCGTGCAGCTTCTAGGTTGGGTCGCGTCTTTCCAAGTAATGTACCACAGTCTGAGGTAAAGGTTCAATCCGAGTACAGTATTCTAATATCAGTGCTGAGCGAGATCTAAATACACAACCAGCGACCTGAACTATCGTGGTTAACAAGTATTAGGGTGAACGATTACCACCAAGTGGAAGGGAATATTACTAAATATAAAAGTAAAATAGCATACAGGTACTCTTTTACTTACTCTTCTGTCTCCCTATCTTTATATTATTCTACTCATAAGAAATATTCTAACATAAAAAACTTGTGTTTTAGCATCAGGAGCTAGCGAAGCCCAAGACAAACCATTTGGTCCAGGCAAAGTGGAGGTCACAGTTAAGGTCGACACCTGCAAGGAGTATATCACCTGCATCTTATGTCCTCATAATCAGACAGCGACGCCTCTTAATGGAAGTGTTCGCAACGAAAATGGGAATCAAAAATGCATAGTTACAAATTTTTCACAAAATGTCCACTACACGGCAAAGTTCGTATGTAATGGAACTTCAATTGCAGAGAAGAAACTTGAATATTATTTTAACTCAAGTAAGTAATCTTGTTATTCTGATCATCATTTTAGCAAAACAATTACAAAATCATCCAGCTTGTATACATATTTGCACATTTGGAAACATCTAAACAATACGAAACATTTCTTTGAAGATGTTCTGCAGTGGTATTTGTGGAATAGGCTAAGTACAGGATAATATTTTCTCAAATCATAGTAAAAAACTTCTAACTTGGTGAGATTAGTTAGCGTGTCTTAACCCCACTCAAAGCCAATCGTAAACGGCATAATGTTCTTGTGTGTAATCTTTGTAAATATAATGTCAAAAGAAGCAAACAACTTCTAAACTAATGCCCCTCAGGCTGATCAACGTTCGCATCTTAAACCGAGATGCACGATGTCACACGTTGTCCAAGTGTAATTTCCAAAGACCTCGCACAAACGACAAAGTGAAAAGTTCGGTGGAAGCTAAGAAGTCATAATTCTATAATAATATTCTGTATCTCTGTGACTCAAGGAAGCCTCTGAAGAAAGAGAGGAAAAACAACCCCGAAGTTGCCACCAAAGTGAAGAATAGCAAACAGTCACACCAAGAAGGGAATAAAGGTAGTTAAGGAGAACGAGATCGCTGACCAGTGCCGGAGCATAGAGAAGTGAATGGCAGATGGTGATATCAAGAAATGTCTACCAGCTACAGGCATTACCGCGACAAAGCTTCAGTAATCAAAGACTGAACTGGCCACCTTGTCACTCCTCACAAAAGGCACTACTGTAATAGCACGATCTGTACAACTTCCGCTAAAGACATTTCGGCATCCTGAAAAACTGCAGACCTGTAAGTCTTAATGTTAAAGATGGAGATTCTGAAAAATGTGCAGTCACTTGGCGTTAATAATTTCTTAGTGGAACTACTCAAGCAGAGTACAAAAGATACACAAAGACCCTTAGACCTTTCTGATAAAATATGGACCAGTCAATTGACGCAATAACCTATTATCCTTTTTTAAACCACGAAAGCAAAACAATGCCAAAACTTCTGAACCATCAGTTTAATCAACCACCAGCTATGATTAGAATAATGCAAAGATGTCTGAGCACCACACCTGGGGAACAACTAGCAGAACTGGCTGTTTTTAGACCAGGCAGAACAGATCTTTAACTATCCCATCTTGAAAGAAAAGCGTCTATAATACGACCAGTATCCTTTTTTTAGAAGCTTATTGTCATCATAAACATTTGACAGAGTCTTGTTCGAGTAGCTTGACATTGGAAGAAAACATTCATTCGAACAGGGTCTCGGTCAAGTCATCGAAGAGCTTACAAATCAGTTCCTAACTGGAAGACTACCTTTTGTCGTGTGTACTGATTAACATCTTCATCGAGAACATCATGCAAGAAACCCTTCTAACCGGCTACACGCTCTGTGCCATAGGTGGGAGGCTTATATCAGACATACTCTTTACAGCCCACATTGACCTGATGGTAGTCAACAACGAGCTTAAGACTTACGGACAGCTTTTTTAGGAGACTAGCACCGACAAGACCACAGATATGAGTAAGATGGCAGCTGCAAGGCATATATCTACATGATTTAAAGATGACAAATATACGGAATACACCAGCACCAGGATTGCAACAGAGACAATAGCAATGGTCAGGGTGAAGATTATTTGGCAAATTAGCACCACCAAGATTGTTACCAACTACAGCCTGAACAAGTCATTCACATTCTGCATCCTGCTTTAAGGACGCGAGACAGAAAAAAAATCCAATGCTCAATTAAACTGCTGCGAATTTCTAACAAACTGAAGAACGAAGGACCAAAGACGGAACGCAGTCAATATCCTCGTGGGACATTGGAAACAGTCTTCTCGCAACTGTAAAGCAGCGTAAGCTATTCTGGTTTGTCATATGACCCGGAGCAACACACTTAGACCGTCATTTAGGGAGGATGGTCGACGCCGAGGAAGAATTGAATAGCAAACACTATAGCAAACATTAAGGACTGAAGTGGGAATGTAGAAACTACTGAAGACCAACCAAAGTGTCGATCTTGTCCGTCCCTGCGCTTAACGTGCTTCCCCATGAGGACGGGTACCAGTCGACCAACTGAAATGGCCGTCAGCTGATATCAGTCATGTCATGCATGGATGAATGAATGAATTACATACATATGATGACATTGTCAAAGTTACGGCCAATGGAACTCAGACTAAATGTTAATTTGACTTTACAGGTTCAACTCTTTGTGCGTGTTGGTGTTTTGGATTAAAGGAGTAAAAACTACAGGAAATCGTGATGCTAGCAGGCTATTATGTAGAGAAAGGAATGGAAGGGGCTGTTGTTCACCCAAATATTAGGAAATACTGTCTTTATAAAAGTTACTTTTAATGCTGAAAAAAGTGAAATACTTCCTGTTTCCTGTACAACCATAACAAAACAATTCTCTCATGAATAGTTTTTTCTCTTTGGCGCAGAAGAGCTTTGTATTTGTTATTGCCAACCTGTTTGTTGCGAAAAGAAAATTTCCATTGCAATAAGTATTTCTTTTATCATTATTATTATTTCTTCTGTTAGAATTAACGTTGCAAACATAGCGTAATTTGACAAGTAAACAGCACTAGTCCCTCAGCTAAGTATATGTTGTCATCGAGGCTATGAATATGTAACCTCGTCACACAGTAAATCACCTGGATCTGTTAAATAACCGTGTTCTCGAAAATGTGAAAATATAGAAATATTTGATAAATCTTACTTTTTATCAGCTTTTTGTGAAGTATTTTTTATAAACACTGTTGGGATCTAGTAGGTGTCTTAGTGACACCAAAGAATGAAATATGTTCCTACTTTAAAAATAAATAAATCACAGAAGAAAAGTTCCAGCAGATATTTTGAATCACTTTACAGGTCCTGTAAGGAGCAGCTCTGTTGTAAGTACTGGGTCCCGATCAGTGAACATCATGATGGAGGCCTTTTGTTTCGCCATGCGTGTAGATATCGGGTACTTGATGGTCAGCATAAGAGAAGACAGGCGTTGTGTTGTGTTCCCGTCGTGTAATGCGTGCAGTCGCAGTTTATGTCCCGTAAGTACGTCGTCATCGTCACCACCACCACAGCAACCACCACCATTACCCCTACTACTCTTACTACTCTCATCATCACTAACTCTAACCTCCTCTTCTAGGCATTTTTACTTTTGTATTTGCATTTAACTTCATTATTTGTGATATTAATTAGATGTCACGACCGTCCTACAATGGCTCATAACAGTAATGTGCTCTTTAACCTTATGAAAGATGACTACCCGTCAGTGGCCTTTTCTGTACTTTTGCTGGTACAAATGAATTATCAAATATTGTTTTCAACTCACAGTATTATACGTAAGTTACTGTGAAATTCCCATATACAAAACAGATCAGTTGTTTAGTATAACAGCATTAGAACCTTCGATAAATCAAATACTTGATCCACACGAAGAAAAAAATTACTATTATTTCACAATAAACTACTACTTTTGCAAACAAAATATTTCAAACGTATTTATATTTTGTGTGTTGCCTTCACGTCTTGTCAAAGGTGCAATCGCAGTTCATGTCCCGTAAGTACGTCGTCATCGTCATCCCCACCACCACACCGACCACCACCATTACCCCTACTACTATTACTACTCTCATCATCACTAACTCTAACCTCCTCTTCTAGGTATTTTTACATTTGAAGTAGCCCTTGGCTTTATTATATGTGATAATAAATAGAAGTCAGGACCGCCGTACAATGTAACATGACAGTAATGTACTCTTTCACCTTATATAAGACGACTTCCTATTAATGGCCTTTCCTGTACTTTTGCTGGCACAAATAAATTATCAAATATTGTTTTCAATTCACAGTATTATACAATGACAATGACAATAATGACCAACTTTATTTGTCCTAGTGGGAAATTTGAACATGGGAATGTGCTCTAGTTCCAAAATGAAGAAAAGAAAAAAAAAAGTGGGAAAGTAGCATATATCATATACATATATATAGATAAAAAAATTACTAGGAAATCAAGTATGCACCTACAACATCAAACACACACACACACACACACGCACGCGCGCGCGCACGCACACGCACACGCACACGCACACACACACATCGTTGACAATTCATCTAAGATTGAGTAACTGTAATTGCAGTAATTGCAGATGGCACAAATGATTTCAGGTGTCTGTTACTCTTACAAATAGGCATGGCATACCGTTTACCTGAGCTTAATAATACAATTTTTTTGTTAGTACACGTTCAGATAATGATAAAATACATGAAGCTTTCCGTACTAATTGCTGGTCACAAAATGAAGCTAAATCCCTCTGTTTGATGCCAAAATACGCGAGTTAATGTCACAGTCCCATATATAATACAGATCAGTTGTTTAGTATAACAGCATTAGATTCTTCGATAAATCAGACTGAATCCACAGGAAGAAACTATTCTTATTATTTCACAATGAACTATTGCCTTTGGCAACAAAATATTTCAAACGTATTATATTTTTTCTACTCTCAGTGAACTAATTTGCCTAAAAATACTTCGCTCACTCAGAATAGAACCCATCTTATTATGTTTGATATTTATAACATCTACCTCACCCAGGACTATAATTGAGAAAAAAAACTAAGCCTAACTCAGATCTGAGCGACTTGATTTTAATTATTATTTGCAGAGTCACGCACATTCATAACCAATTAAAACTAATTAAGGTCTTGTAAACAATTTGAGCCTTGTGAACAATATTTTGCTTTATGAGCATTAATTAAAAGACTTCTCTTGTCCTCAGCCTCCGTTATCGTGTGGAAAAGTATCAGACATTGATTTGTTGAAATGTGAGGATCCGAACAGCTACATCAACATTCCTTTGCACCTGGATACTCTTCGGCCGTCAACAGACTACACGTTTGACTTATCTTACTTGTACTGTGACCACGCGGCGACTAACATCAATATATCTACCCTGAACACAACGACTACCGATGGTGGTAAGAACTTTAATGGGAAAATTTAGCGGTTAATTTACATTTTTTACATAAATGCACATGTAGGGGTTAATGAAGTATCATATTTCAACATAAAGTCTCACGAAGGTAAGCTTTTTCTGTAACGACTTGATTTTCTTTCATAGTTTGCCGATATTTAGTGGTTGCACTTGTCTTAAAAGTCACGGCTTGATCTGTCGGAATATTTATTGGTGCCCACAAAAATCATTGACTTGTGACGAGGCGCACAGGATGCAGAAAGCAGTGAGAGCATATGCTGATGATACATGAAAATACAATCCGTTCTAATGTAGTATCTAGTCATAGTCATACTTTGATCTCTTATTCTCGCAGAAATAAGAAACGTTTTTGGGAACAACTATTGACTTGATTGCAGCTTAAATATCAACCTTTCTATTAAATATAAAGAAACACGGGCATACGTATATCTGTAACAACAAAAATGTAATTACATCCTGGATTACATTTGTTACGCTTATAAAGGCTATTAAGGGAGGTAAAGTACACTGAAATATTTTCTTCTGACTAATTAGAACAAACTTGTATTAGAAGGATCCACCTTAATAAAAACACCTCTTTACTCTGATTTTTTAAATTTGTATACAAAATATTTGTTGCGCATAACATATTTACATAATAATGCTTCAAAATATTTTGATTTTAGTAGAAATAATGTTACACTCTAACAAGTTTACTTTTTCTTTCAAAAGAACCAGTTGATGTGACGAACATAAAAACCACTTCCACCGAGTCTAGAAAATTCACTGTGACCTGGGCCTTACCTTCTGTTGATCCTGCAAACTACAGCCTGCACATCAGAGACGCCGTCAGCGATGAACCTCCCGTCGGAGAGGGGGCAACAGGATGTGACTTGAGCACAACATGGCCGATCATTATACCCTGGAATGTCACTACATGTAGGTGAAGAAAGGCTTTACAAAACTGTAACGGATAACACATTGGGATACAGCCAGGGAGTAGATCAAATAAAGAGGGAGATGAGAAGATAAAAATTGCGGTGTCCATCGCCACATGATTAGGTAGTTCGCTCTTACCCGTCCACGCCTTGCTTTCCTCCCTCTCGGAGGCTGAGCCACACACACACACACACACGCAGAGCACTCGCAGAGCACTCGCACGGATGCACATACGCTCATGCAAACCCTCATAGTCGCATATGCATTACCACATCCTTCTTTAATTATAAAATTAGTATACCTTTTAGTGAATATTCTAAAAAGAATTCTGCAGATTTTCATCATTATTTACTCGAAGTCGAGAAGATGATGATGACAATGATTTTACAAATGTTTATTGTAGACACATGTTCTATCGAAACGTTTAAAATTTAATTTGCATAATTTTATGTTAACGAGTTTGCATCTGTTTAATATGGACCCAAATTAACAGTCGTATCCGGCCTGAATGTTAACTTATATCATCTAACATTGTTGCTTAGTGGACTCTCGTTTACACACAGACAAGGAGCAGGCTACCCAAGGGCCCTATGACATTGAGGTGCCCTACCCCTTCTGGGAATACGAGGTGGCGGTAGTCATGTCGACTGAGAATGCCAGCTCCACCCCTCAGTGGACTAAAGTGAAAACTCTTGCAGAAAGTAAGTCAGTGTCCATTTTACAGTAGCCTTGTGTTACATGCAACGATCAAGAATTTAAAGACACAAAACCCAAGATGCCATTTAAGCTAAAGAAATACTTATTCAGCACTTTTTTTTACCTTTCTTACCATGTCACGTCCATGACCTCTTACACCATAATATGATTGTGTGTGTGTGTGTGTGTGTGTGTGTGTGTGTGTGTGTGTGTGTGTGTGTGTGTGTGTGTGTGCTGTCCATGTCAGTCCATTAAATGATAACACTGTGCTACCTCTTTGAGTAAAGCGATAAAGTTTATTTTCTTCCTGAGATGTGCCACAAACAATTATTTAATTGTTTAGTAATTGATACAAACATCTCATGTAGATTGTGTATCAAGGAAGTGTGTGGGAACACGAAAAGAAAATATTAATTTCCAAAAGATGGAGTGCAGGCCAACCATAGTACTTCTGTTTTCTTTCCTGTAATGTTCCACAGGGTGTATCACTGGTCCAGCTTATACCAGCGATGTGTTTTAATCTGAAATGCTGGCTTACTCTGTTTTGAAAGGTTTTGATGTGACTGTCGTATTAAATAAAATGTTACACTGATGATGATAGTAAAGGCCAGTCGTACACAAATGAATGATCTGAATGCGAATGTTTGTGCACGTCTAGGACTTGCAGATGAATTAGTGTAGATAACTTCCCACGTGTGTGTGTGTGTGTGTGTGTGTGTGTGTGTGTGTGTGTGTGTGTGTGTGTGTGTGTGTGTGTGTGATTTTATTTTCCTTTGCTCTGTGTGTGTGTTTGCAAGAGACAAAGTAGATGAGAATGTAATTACTTTCTGTTATAAAGTTTAATTTTACTCGAGATGCTAAAACCACAACACAAATTTCATTTGTATTTACGTAAGTTTAAAATCGGTCTTGCTTCCCTGTATTGTCCAGTGAGGACTGTACACACTGCAGCAGATAAAAGTCAGAATCGTTTTATAAGTAGCTCAATTTAATTATGTGATACCCATCGTCTGTGGAATAGTACCACGGCAGCATTCTCCTGGTGTCATTGTAGAAAACTGTACCAGCAACAGGAGGGGGAAGGGAGTGCTGACTAAACAGAAAGTGTTCAAAGAAAATAGCATTGCTGGGTACCAGGGGTGCTTTATAACTACAAGGACTGGGAGTTTTTTTTACAGTAAAATTATTAGTTCTGTTGACAAAAGTCTCAGCCAGTTGCACAGTGTCACAGACTCGCGTAAACGTAAACGCCTGGGCATTTCCGTGTTCTTGTCTTCACAAAGAAAAACAACTTTGTCTCTTTTGCAGGCCTGTATACATTTAATTATATTACAATAACTAATAAAAATACACAATAAAAGTAGAAAAATGATTTTTTCGTTAAATATACGTCAATCAATCTTTACTACTAAAAGCTCTGACTGTGAACACTGCTTACTTCGTTGACTAATTAATTAAACCACTCTAATTAGCAGATGATATAAAAATACTTAATTGTATAAATTCTGGCACAAAGTCACTGCTTACTGTTCGCTCTTGATAATGTTTTTGTAAACTGAAGTCTGGTGTTCCACTGTAAGAAGAATAGTCAATGGGGACTAATGTGCAGAAATCCAACAAAAACCATATATATATATATCTTCCACACACACACAAATAACCTTAATCACAGACGATTCCACTCGGGAACGACAGTTACAACACACAACTCAGCGCTGCCAATTGGGGTCAGACGTTGTACACAAAATGGTGATGTCTCTGGAGACGAGCAACTACAATATACTCCAGTTTAAAATCAAACGATTTCAACTCAAAAAACACCAACCAAAAACTTCTCAAATATTCCCTGACATCTTCTTGGTCCCGTAGGCTTCATGGCCCATCACCCGGCCCCGTAGTCCGTAGACTGCGTCTATTGACATTTACAACAAAAGAAATAACTAATACATATTTATATGTTATTTAAAAACATACAGGAAAAATTCAACTTATAGAAAAAATCCGAGATACAAAAATATGAAATGTCGCACCTTTCTATTAAAAGACGCAGCCTCCACTCCCCTACACCTAGTGTCCCTCCACTTGCCCTGTCTCTTTAGTGAAGCACTGGCCGGCAACAGTTAATTAAATCTTCTCCTTTCTCTTTCCACTATCTAAAAAAACCCCCCCTATTACTCATGTGCCAGGTGCGACTCGGCCACCCGCACTGTTCTGGTAACTCTCATGTCACCCCTTTGTGACACACAGGTATAGAGCTAATAATAATAATAAGGTGAAGCTAATGGACTCATTTTAAACGTTATGCTTAAACATCTTTCAAAAGACCAGGGTCATGACAGGCGGTATTTTGTGGATTTTTTTGTTTAATTTAATAGCACGCAGCTGCATTAGTTATCAGATGGTCTTTTTCACATTTCTTATTGCCCAGCTAAGAGTTTCTGTGTATTGTTTTTTTTAAAGTTAATTTTAACGTGGCTTCTAGGACTGCAGTTTATTATATCGACAACACGACGAAAATGAGTTAAAATAGTTAAATATTAAAAGATGAAATAATTTATGTCTGACGACAAGCACTCTCTGTCATTCTTGTTCGATCATGAGCATTATTATTATGCTTATCTCCCCAGACTTTGTGCTCTGGTGAGACTAAATGAACCTTGACACAAAAATCTAGGAGAAAAAAGAAAGTATATTTAATGATGAGGGTGTCGGGATAGTCAATACATAAGCATCTATAGGCACCATCCTGGACAGTCAGCTAACATGGAATGTCAATATTGATATGGCTGTTATTCAAGATCAACAATGACTATACGTTTTTGGAAACTCAAGTCTTTCACTTAAACTTTGTTATTGTCAGTCAGTGAAGGAGTCTTTTAATGAACGCCTTATCATTTAACAATTCTTGTTTCTTTCTTGAAGTTTTACATTGTGCTCAATTAAAAGAGCAGAAACAGTTTAGTGTCCCATATCAAAATTTGATCAAGATCATCGAATTATGTTGTTCATTCTCAGCATTTCTTGTCATTCCATACTCCTTATCATTTCACTTCTTTTAATCCGACCAAAAATTCTCAGCCCCAGTATTAAAAACTAATCACCACGTGGTTCTCTGTTCTGGCCTTCGTGTGAGCATTTTTAACCTAATGTAGTAGTTTGTCTAGTGCTAAACCATAGTCCTATTTGTATTTTTCTGATCATTTTCTGTATCTTTTCTAGCAAATGCTGTGATGGATAAAAAAAGTGTTGCTGTTGTTTGGTTTCTATTAAAGTCCCTCGTGCTGTTCCTCGCCTGGAGGTAAACACAAGGACGCCTGTAGAAGATCGTATCACCTGTGGCGATAAAGACTGGGAGTCTTACAATGATGTCTGTGTTATGTGGGAGGAGATCTGTCCACGTGAACGAGGCGACAACATCACATCCTACGAATACAGTCTTTGGAATGTTGTTCAAAATGTAAGTGTGGATGTCAGGTACTAAAGCATGTCTTACACTCTGTTAGAAAATGATAAACAGTGAAGTAATGGAGTGCTAGGTTCATAGTCTTACAAGTGAGTTTACGGGTACATTGAGGTATCAGTGTCCGTATGTATCTACATGTCTCCTTATGTGTCTGTCTTTCACTAATTCTTTCAGTCCTGTCTTCTTGCCTTAGATCTCTTTTCCTCTGATATGTCTGTCCTCTCAGTTATTCTATGTGTATGTATACGTGTAAGCCTATATATTTTGGTACCCTAAAACTCTAAGAAAACTACTAGTTTACAATAAAGGAATCACTACAATTGTCTCCTGAATACTGACCATCACCAAGGCACCAAAGTCCATGTCGTCAGCAATCGCGAAAAGGGTGGACATTTTATCAGCCGGATTCATATTCCGGTTTTCAGTCTTGGGTCTAGGACTTACCAGGCATCTTCTGACTGACACGCGATTGTTGTCCTGCATCTTAGGTCGTTGAGCTTAATATAAAATATCATATTTTAATCTCAATATCATCATTTTTGTATCTTCAGAAGTTTAAGGTCGGTATTGTAGTTCATGTTATTTTCTATTAGTCTATTGTTTATTCTTGACTGTATTCAATTTATCAATTGAAGATTGGACAATGTAATAAAACATAGATGGCAATCGTACTGCTAACTCTAAGTGATAAATGATAAAGGTTAAGTTTTGTATTTCTAGGATTCAAAAAATGTGAGCTCCAGGCTGTGGGATAAATATCAGAATAACGCCACTTTCATGCGCCATGACAGGACTAGGACCACCTACCATGTCCTGGTTACTGTCGACACAGGATTCAACTACACACTTTGTGTAAGTGAAGCTTTCGTCTAATGAATGAACTACAGAAGCAGTGTGGGATAGATGATATTATATTTTTGACATTTTTGCCTCATCAGGTGACGGCGATAGGACTAAAGTACAAGGGTCATAGCAACTGTACGAGTTTTGAAGTCCCAGAGATGAAACCAAACATCACCGATAAAGAAAAGCACAAAGCCAGTGAAATGCCGACAGAAAAGCGAAAGACAAAGTTCACCCTTTCATTGAAATCATATTGCTTCATGACATTAGACATCTATGGGACAGTCATGAATAAGGGATTCGTCATTTCCAAAGGTAAATCTATTGGTCGTTCTCGTACATTTTGAAAGAGAAAGAAAATCTACCAAACAGATGATCTTTTAAGAAGAATCATAACTATATCACTAATAAAAGAGAAGTATATAATACATTATTTTTGACATGTTCTCACAGCAGGGGAAGAGATCCTACTTTCATTACAATGTTGTTGTTCCAAATCAAAAACACTTAATTACTCATTGAGTAGATCTTTGCTCTCTTCAGCTCACCCTGTTTGCTTTACGTTTGACATAAAACTTAGTACACGGTATAAAAAACCAAATTTACAAGGAATGTATATTATTACCTTTTCTACAAATTTATGTTTTTTTAGTTTAATGTTAATTATCTGTCGAAAATAAAGATCTCAATTTGCCTTGAATTATTACCTTTATTGGATTAGTGTGTATATATATATAAATACGTAAGCAAGGGTGCGTTTACGATTGTAATTTATCGAGAATTTTATTTATATCTAGATGCATGGACAAATAATGGTTATTTATCTAATCTACCGACATGGTACAATAGATCCATGGGCTACTACCAGATTCGACCTCATTTTCTAGGTAAGTGCACAGTTGTCGATATTGAGTTATCTCTCAGCATAGTAAAATGAACAGGGACAAATAATAGCTACCGGTGTGTCGTGGTTATCACCAATTAAGACAATAACCAATGGGGATTATGATGACTTAATGGACCTAGTTACTTTGGAACAAATGTGTTATGTAAGAGCACGCAACTCTATAATTCCTTACCGTAATTAAGGTAGAGCTAAGGAAGGAGGTCTGATTAGGTTACTAACATTATTAAATCAAGTTGTTGTGGAAGGCCCAGTTCAGTCTTTAACTGGTATTAAAAGGGAAAGTATCTATAAACTCTTTTTTTAAGGAGCACAATAATGGTCCACAAATCTACGTCCCATTTCCATGTGTTTAATATGTTTTGCTCGACTTCCCGCTGTTAAGCTGGATCGTATCCGAGATTTTTGTGACGAAATCATTAAATTCACACCTCACTCAACCCTCAGTTTTCTAAGAATGTTTCAATGTATTTGAAGAAAAAAGGTGAATAACAAATTGAGTGTTAATTGGCCTTACCTTTACCTCTCCTTCAAAAATAATGGAGAAAAATATTTACTTGTTAATTCACACTTTATGCCTGCTGACCCACGTGTCATCTTCAGTTAAGCTTAGAACATTGTTACCTGTCGGTGTTGTGATTCATAAGCTGTGCGTCGAGAAGGAGAAATTAAGCTACTCGGCTGGCTGATGTACTTGTTTTTCTAATGTCCATCCTTTCCCGGGTCAAAGCTCATCCATCACTGTTTTTAAATGAGTGTATTCCAGAAATATCTCCTTATGGCATGACAGTCTCTGAGTTTAACCAGATTTTTTTGGATACATTTTACTCTATCTACTCTAATATTGGTGTCTTTCAACTGACTCCTCTAAGCAATGCATTGATTGTTTTCTTATTACAGTCATGTTAGTGAATGGTCCTTGATTTCATATCATTTTTTTAAATTAAAATGTTCATTGCCTTGAAGAATTCGGAACTTAAAACGTAGATCAGTTTCCTTCTGTACTCCAGCTAAAAGACAGCGGGTAATGATGGGGACTGGCCAAGACTGTTTGCTTCATTGCCGTTCCTTTAAGCTGTGCTTGGCTGTTAAACCTGTCTTAGAATAGTATTCTACAGTGGTCCGATGTTTTGTTTTAAGCGATCATCTCCATCATCACACAGGTGATGTGGTCTCACACTTATATTATTCTTATCAATAGTAGGCTTGTCAGTCAAGTCGATGCATATCGGTAAAATAATCACAAGTCTATCTAAAAAGCAAAGGAATTCCAGGCATTGGACTGGTGTGATCTACTTTTCAATCGAAATGTATCATAATTTCAAACGTTTTCGTTCGTTGGTTCGTTCGTTGGTTCGTTCGTTCGTTCGTTCGTTCGTTCGAGAGTAAGAGAGTAAAAATGTTCCTTCTAAACTTGTCAAGGTTGCTGGAGCTTCCTAGTTCATCGTTTTGTTTCAGAAAATAAGGGGTCATGTATGAATGAAAGACCCTTGGTTGTTGGTAATGAGGTCTGTGACAACCCGAGTCTCAAGCCCTATTGCAATGGTCCCCTTGATGCTGGTACCAAATACTCGTAAGTCTAGTTTGTTTTAATATTGTCCTTTTTAATGTTTTACAATTTTAGTATAGACATTAACATGTTCTTCAGTCTGTGTGTTCACAGCCTGCTCTTTGTTTTGTATTTTTTAATATCGATTGTGGAATGGCAGTACAAGAAGATTATTGGATTATGTAGGCTGCATAACAGGTGAAAATGAAACACGTTTAATCTCCTTTTTGACGTGTGTGTATGCGCCATTTTTGTTTACTGTAAACAAATTGTAAACAATTAGTGTTAGAGTACAGTAAATTTGAGCCGTATATCAGTATGACTGACTTTTTCAGAGTTACTGCCTTTGTATGTACAAAGTATGGCTGTGATACAGTGCCTATTGCAAAGGACGTCACAACAGAAGGTCTGATATACTCCTGTTTTGCAACCCCGCACGTTCCTATAATATTTGTCGGCGATTCTTGTAAATCAATTTGTAAGCTGGCCATACATACTGATGACGAGTGCATGTAACTATTGTTAGTACAGACGATGCTGCTGTTTGTTTCTTGTGGTCTGCCCTGTTAGAGCAGAAGTCTGCTTTAAAGTCTACCTTCTGAAATCATATTCGTCAGTTACACCTGGTATTATATAAAATGCATTCACGGAGCTGTATTAAAGTACAAGTATAGGTTTTGGAACAAATAATTTACTAGGGCGCACGATACAATCAGCATCTCGTGTTAAGTATGGTCCAGTTAAGAAGTAGGTTTAATTTGGTCATTAGCATTATCACAAAGGTTAAAACTATCCAAAGCCTAATGTAACCGATTAAAACAACAGGTCTTCCTATCACCCGGCTCATGATAGACTGTAAATTACTGGCGCACTGCTCCACGATCCAAAATCTTTTTTTTTCCGAAGCTGACATTTTCAAAATTATCAAGTTTACCATGATGACAAAAATGTAAGCATCCAGTAGGTAGTAGTTCTTACTGTACATTAAGTCTTTGAATAGAGCGATAACAGAGCAAACAGGACTAGTCTTACTTCGAGTCATATTACTGGTAATCTTTATTGTCCTGTGCTATTTGATTGTGAACAGGTAACAGCATAAATGTTTTGGTCATACAAATTTGGTTCTTGCACCGCATCTGTAAGGGATTTACATATATTTTCGTTCGAGGGAAGAAAACCAGTAGAGTGATTCACACGGCACATTCTCAATGTGTTTGTAATGGATAGAACTTCACAGTGACAAATTTTATAAAACTTGTTATTGTCCATTCAGATATCTAATGAGAAACATGGTTCTGCGACAAATATTTAGTCAAATGTACAATCGTATTAAAATGTTTGTTATTTTCAATATTTTTTAAAGAGTTCTATGCAAGTTCCTTCTTATGCCTCATCACCCGCGCGTGCGACGTGTGTATAAGAGAAAGTGCGAGATTGCGAGATTAAGATTTTTTAAGCTTATTTATGAACTCACCCCTTCTACATTCCCTTAATGTTGGTATTTTGAAATCTTCTCGTCAATTCTGCATGTTGTGTTTACGTACACAGTCAAAAATGTAAATTTATATCCAACAATAATGCTATTTTTGATAACAGAATTCGGTTTTTGTCTTTATCTTTTAGAAGAGCCAGGAATGTCTCCATATACTGCTGTTGCCATCTGTCTCGGTCTTCTGTGTATTCCTCTACTGGGATTTCTATTTTACCTTCTCTTCTGGCGTGAGAGGTAAATAACATAGCAGTGTACCTAAAGCACCAGAAGATTTATTTACCTGTTTATTTTTTATACACAATAGTAATTTTTTTCATGTTCTCTTTCTATGTTTGTCAGTAACTACCGTCATTTATTCACATTAACATTTTTCGTAGCGCAGAGAGTATAATAAAATGACTTCTAAAATGATGCTCCTTTACTAAAACCTCAGACTAACTTGTTGGTCCTGTATATTTTAATCAAATGACAAATTTTCTGTTAACACTCTGTGACTCAAGCTTATGTGTACTTATTCGAGAATGAGATTTTATTCTTGCCTTTTTTTCATTCGTCTCAGTTATGCTAGTCAGGTCTGGAGGTTCTACTAACAGTAATTATTCTGTCTCTCTGACTGATGTTCTGCTTGTACATTCGTGTGTGCACGTGTTTGTTACAGAGGCAAGAGAGGTTCGCTTGACGTGCCGCACGTGATGCGTGTGGTGTCACGGTAGGTTGACTTTGTTTGCTGGTGTCTTGTCTCTAGTGTTACCTGTGCAGGATGTTGCAGTTACTACTTCACCTTACTCAGCGCTGATTTCTCTTTCACCTATTTTGCATATTTCACACATCAGTGAACACATCTGACTAAGAATGAACAAGACCCGCCATAACTCATTACTCTGAATACGTTTGCGTTTGTGAAATTATTTAGAAAGACTCTGTCTGTGTGTGTGTGTGTGTGTGTGTGTGTGTGTGTGTGTGTGTGTGTGTGCAGACCTATACCTGAAATTCTTTACAAACACCTGTGTGCGTGTGTGTGTGTGTGTAGGCCTATGCCGCTGTCTAAGCTGGCGCAGGAGGTCACCAAGAAAGAGGCGAACGACTGGCTTTTGTTACGAGAAGAATATGAGGTAAGCTGGGTGTGCCACGAATAATATCACTCTTTTAAAAATGTACTGTTAATAGCATCTAATAATCCATTTGGGCAACTCGATCCATTATTATTATTATTATTATTATTATTATTATTATTATTATTATTATTATTATTATTATTATTCCTTTCTGAACAAAATTCAAATAAATCTTGTCCTCGAAACATTGATCTTAGTTCAAACTACCCATATTAACTGACATGCCCTAAAGAAAAAGATTTGACAAGTATTATACTGATAGAAAGAGCGACAAGTGCTTTAAAAATATTTATCGGCTAAAACATTGAAATAAGAACAGAAATTCACAAGACTTTAAAGAAAGGAGTTTATTGATAATGTTCTACAACCATAAACTCACTGACGATAAGGCTACAAAACACTGTTACAGGACATCCAGCATTGCAGCAAAAAATTTTCCTGCTCCAACAGCCATCTTGAATGTAACAGGGGAAAGAACCGATTCGCCGACATCAGCGCCTGTAAGTTAATACAACATCACCATGTTAAATACAAGTTGATTAAGTTTTCAAAATGATATTTCCCTAAATGAATGAGGTTCAACATATTAATTCATATTAAGAACAGATAACAGTGTGTGGTATTCTGTATGTTCATATAATTATTAACATATTTCTTGGTAAACATCTCAACCTTCACATTTCCGTTACTTTATGATATGGTAAATTCATATAACCAAGTTCTAGCATCACTTTGTTTTATAAAAAGTACAAAAAAATTTACAGACATATTTTTTAGGCAAAAGAGTTTCTTCGTTGTGATTCTAGAGTATACGGAAACGTGTGGCTTAAACCAAGCAAAGTGAAATAAGGAGAATGCCTCACGCAAAATAAAGACATTTTGGAGAAAAAATTAAATACAGGGGAGAACAGAGCTTACAACAAAGTCGGAAAATATAGCTGACCTCAAAATGCTATTTCACCAAAATTATTTATTATGGAGCTGCTTTGACCAGTCAACATGACCCATGTCTTGTACCTGCAGATGACCATAGCCGGGTCTCTCTGTCACTGGAAGATGGCATCGAGGGAAGTGACTACATCAATGCCAACTTTATACCTGTGAGTTAATGCTCTTACCTGATGTAAATTGTAGTACTGCCAAACCTAGTTTCTATGGCTGCCTCTGCAGATATTAATGTAATACTAACACATTAAGAACTGTCTTAAGGGACACATATATAAAAGTTAAAGTTAGTTTAAAGTAGATTTAAAGTTTCTTAATATTGTGTGAGATGTGTTTTACGCAATCTACCATTTACTACAATAAGGCAAATTTACATAAATGTCCCATAAGCTGCATTCTTACCTTTCATGCTTTTAACTAATGTTATGTTAAGCATATATTTAATAAATTAACAATGTAGGGCGTAGTTTGGAAACCGTGGCGATATACAGGTCTCATTCATTCGATGATCAATTTCTCAAATGATCAACGATCTTACAAATGTTGCCTAAGTCTTCTTGTCTTTATCTTCATCACTTGTAACCGCATTCAACTATTTGACAGGGTTATAACCGCGAAGAGGAGTTCATCGCCACTCAAGGTCCCCTGCCCGCCACCAGGAAGGATATGTGGCGTATGGTGTGGGAGCGTCAAGTGCCCATGATCATCATGCTCACTCAGATGATCGAGCGGGGCAGGGTGAGACAACTTTCTACCTCAACGACTTAAAATAAGGACCTGACATTCCTAAAACGAGCAAATGTTTTAATACGTATGTATTTTTTCCTAAATTTCCTCATGCCTTGCCTCCATCCCGACATGCTTGGTAACCTAAAATGAAGTCTACTTTTTCAAAGTATTTCAAAGGGCGATGTCGTATATAGTGTTTGACACTTATTCAAATCGCTACCACCAGGATGAACAACGATTCCCTGTTTCTTAATGCTTTTATTAGTATTATTGATATTACTTAGCATAAAATGTGGAAAAAGACCATCTAACGCTTATTTCATTTTAATCAAAAGCTCTGTTAGCTATTCAAAGGAAATTTGTTTTCATTTTATGTTTCACTGAGCGTGCATCTTAATGTCCTAAAAGAGTGGTAGCAGACCAGACTCATGGAAAAAAAAAACCAGAAACTATTTTTGAAACACAAAATTAAACGAAGGAGACAAATGTAATGGCTATGAAACAGAACCTGTATAACCTCATACGATGCTGTATTGATTAGGTCATGTGTGACCTGTACTGGTCGTCTACACCAGGAGATGTTAAAGAGTATGGAGAAGTGATCGTGCGCACCTTGTCTGTGTCGACGACAGATGACTACACAATCACCACGTTCTCCCTCAGACATGACCAGGTAACACAGAGACACGTATCTCGCCTCTTTATTTATACTTATCTTGAAGACAAATTAACTTGTAAGTTAGTTTATTTTCTTTTAGTCTGCCGCAAGTGCCCACGTTTATACATGTACGCAAATGTATGTGATAGTGCGTCATATCAATAAATGATAAATAAATCAAATACTGTGATGAGGCCGTATATACACAAAAAAACACAACTTACAGGACAAAGTTATCTACGTTTTCTTAAATCGCGTGCTACGATTGTACATGCACTGATATATAATAACATGGGGTGATCACATGGTTCAGCAAACTATTTGTTACAAATTTCCTTGTAAGCAGGACAACTTTTGTTTCCATTTTACCTTTAAATGCATATGTAAACAGTGGTTTATCATGTTTTCAACTTATAAAGTTTATCACGCTTACCTTGTATAAGCAGATGTTATTCGTGCTTGTCCCACATACAAAGGTTTATCCCGCGTAAGGACATGTTTATTACGTGTCAAGCCGCGTGCTCTGCACGTGATAAACGTGTGCGTCCTCAGTGTAAGATGCCGGAATGTGGTGGTGTAAATGATGGAACCTTGTCCCCCACCAGGTCCCGGACGAGGAGCGGGAGCTTCTTCACCTGCACTACCTTAAGTGGCCGGACATGACAGCTGACGTGTCGCTGGATTCCATGATCCACTTCCTCTATGTCGTCAGACACATGCTTCCAGAGAACTCGCCTGGACCTATCGTGGTCCACTGCAGGTACGGTTTTTAGCAGCCGAAGACGACCGAAATATTCCTCATCATCATATTTTTTCCAGGGTCATGAGAGTTAATACTGGTGTAGAACAGAGTTCAATTCCTGTATATCACCACACATTGAAGTACAGACACCTAACAAACACATTTACGTGCATGTGTTTGTATATTTTGTGTCTTTTCGTTAGTCTGACTTGTGTCTACTCTTTAAACAGTGCTGGTGTGGGTCGTACGGGGACATACATTTGTTTGGACTACATCATGCAGTTCATTCAGGAGAGGTCCCTGGACGACAAGCTGGACATTTTGAAGTTTGTTCTGCGCATGCGGGAACATCGCTGCCGCATGGTGCAAACGGACGTAAGTGTTATGCAGCTTGTGGTTCTTTCACACTTCGTTGAATTGGTCTCTTTTGTTTTACATTTACCGTCCTCTTGGGGTTTTTTGTTACCTTTTTATAAATATATATATAATATATATATTTTTTTGGCAGAGCCAGTACATCTTCATCCACCAATGCGCACGCTACTTGATGGAGATGAGGCGTAAGCAGGAGTCTGGGGAGAAGGTGGAGCTGGCGGTGCACGTGGCGCCCTTCAGCAGTTCCGCCTCACTGGTCAGAAACGACGCAAATCCTGACCAGAAGGCCAGCGACGAGAACGGCAGTGTGGCTGAGGGCGCCGACGCCGATGCGGTGGAGGCCGACATGAACGACGAGGATGTGGCGGAGGACGACAGGCTGATCAACGTCCCTGACAACGGTTAGTGGCGCATCGAGCACTTCATGCACCACAAGTTAAACTGTAAAACTAAAATTTAATAATGATAATAATAATACAAAAAAGAGGAGAACTGTACTTATATATATATAGCGACTATTCCCGCCCATTTTTGGTGAACGCTTTGCGTGTCTCAGAAATACTGATAAAAATGTTAATTTTTTTAATGACCGTGACTGACTGTCACAGAAGAGTCGAAAGTGATTGATCCAGAAAAAAGTACATCCTCAGTTTCGGTAGTTTGACATGGTGGACATTATTAACGCTTGGAAGAACATCCACGATGATAGGTCATGGAAATCAAAATACATCTGCACTGTCGCGAATTGCATCACCAGCTGCTCTCTGTCCAAGTCAAGGATGCTAAACCATCATGGCGGGAGGTGAAGAAGATCGGCAGTAAAATAGAAAGTTGAAAGTTGAAGATAAAAGAGGCCACATGCAATGAAACAGTCTAGCATAAGGATAACAACACCAGCATTATTGTAAAGAAACAAAAGGTAATAAAATCAGATGACTGATTAATGAAAGAAACAAGAAGTTCTCAAATTAGCACCCTCAATCCGGTAAGGTAAAGGGACATCACTTTTCAAGAGTTTGGGGCGTTATCGACTGTTATCGAAATTGCACACCAGACGGTGCCCGAAATCTGTTTTAAAGACAGAGAGCACGCGCAGTCTTATAGTTTACATCGGTTACTAGCATACGTTACTAATATGTTATATTATACTAGTGTACATCAGTTACTAATATGTTATGTTATACTAGTGTACATCAGTTACTAATATGTTATGTTATACTAGTGTACATCAGTTACTAATATGTTATGTTATACTAGTGTACATCAGTTACTAATATGTTATGTTATACTAGTGTACATCAGTTACTAATATGTTATGTTATACTAGTGTACATCAGTTACTAATATGTTATGTTATACTAGTGTACATCAGTTACTAATATGTTATGTTATACTAGTGTACATCAGTTACTAATATGTTATGTTATACTAGTGTACATCAGTTACTAATATGTTATGTTATACTAGTGTACATCAGTTACTAATATGTTATGTTATACTAGTGTACATCAGTTACTAATATGTTATGTTATACTAGTGTACATCAGTTACTAATATGTTATGTTATACTAGTGTACATCAGTTACTAATATGTTATGTTATTCTAGTGTACATCAGTTAGTCCGCTGCTCTGGCTCTTTGCACGATTTAACCATCCCGAGTTGTCATAAATAAACAAACAAATAAATACATCTTTACTCTGATTGGTCTGATGAAATCTCTATAAGTGGTTCCAGTCGTCTCATAACGTGTATTTTTTTTTTTGGTACCTCTATCTGTTGTCAACCCATTACTCCGTCCGTTATTTATTCTTCCTCCATGACTGCCTGATTTTATTAGAACAGAACGCCTCGAGTGCTTTTACACTAAACTCATATCTTCTGTATATCTTTTATAGCACTGGATTCCGGTTACAACAAAATATGTTAATCAATGAAGAGTATATAAAAAAACTCCCAAATCTACTGGAGTCTGGTGTTTGTGTTTTCAGAAGAAAAGTCCGTTGGAGACATGCCTCTTGCAGCGTCCAGCACTGAACAGCTCTGCTCCGAGTAAGCAGTTGGTGTGTGTGTGTGTGTGTGTGTGTGTGTGTGTGTGTGTGTGTGTGTGTGTGTGTGTGTGTGTGTGTGTGTGTGTGTGTGATGCCTTTGTTCATGTATATCTCGGTGACTTTGAACTGAGCTGTATTCACTGTGAATCCCGCAACACGCCATGGCGACTCGCTTTTCACCGAGCATCCATTTAAAGAACAAAGTGTTTGATGACAGACTTTTGCTTCTTGCCATCGACTGGTCTCTACACAGAGAGATTATGACGAGTGGCTCATTGTTGTAGATCGTGTTGAGTGATTGATGTCAGCCACGTGTTCTACATCGACTCTCAAGTGTGGCTGGGCAGAATCAGACCAAACATTTCTCACCTTTGAGATAATGGATGAATACTATTTATAGGTGGAGTTTGCAACGAATATTTGACTTTTGATGATCTTTTTCGTTATTGTGATTTTGTAAATTTGATTGAACAAAAGAAATGCAATATTTGTGACTAAGATCTCGAACCGACTGACCATGACATATTTACGTGTTTTTATGAGTTGAAAACGCCATAGTCTCATCAATGCTTTGTTAAAACTATTCTAGTGATATATAATAACACTGTATGACAGCAGTTCACAACATTCTTTTTTTTTAAACCTGCCAAAAGACGTATAGAAGTATTTGTATTATATGCAACTCTCACAATCGACTAACATTGAAAACTATTTTATACTGTATATATCTAGTCGTGTAACTATAAATCTTTTCCTTTATTTGATTTGTACAAAACACTCATTTTTCTTCCAAATTTTATAAGTAATTAGCATTTGGTCTGATTTTCTCACTCCAGTGTGGCTAGCACGAATACCCTACAGATGTCTACATACTGCTGTAAAATCTGTACAAACTTTGGTGCGTCTACCTTTATTTTACACCCTGGTACTCGCACGATGTCTTCCTGAAGAATGCACACCAATATCTTAGTGATGAGAAGATTAACTGCACGATACAAGAGATACACACCCACTATTTAACATGTGTTATAAACGACACCTACTAGGGATTGTTCAAGATACTCAAATGCACAAAACTTTTCAAATATCTAATTTCACTGAATAACAAAGCTTTAAGGCTGCTTCGGTCGTTTGCTTTACTAGTTTCAAACTCTACAGAGAGAGACAACCTACAAAGTATTAACGACAGTATTTCTGCTCTCGTTATTATTATCATTAATAGCTGCATTGTACATACATAAAATAGTTTATTGTGTTTATCTCAATCATCTAAAGGCTTTATATCTTCTCTTCTTTCACCCGTTTGCCTGGTAAGTAATTTTTTATTTTGTTTTTGACTCACCTCCCTGTAATCTCTATCGGATATAAATTGTTTTGAAAAAAATTTTGTTCACATTTTGTGTTGTTGGCTTTCAGCATCATTCTTCATTGGTCGCAAGTAAGAAATACAACGAAAAGAATTTTTTATGTAGTTTACACTGTTTAATGTTTATGACGATTGTGTGTTTATTTAATGTTTTTAATCAGTGAACTGCTGATTTTCTTAAATCTCTTAAATGCAGCAATTTGTTATGTAATTAATGGAAGACCAGTAAATATTAAACTGAGTTTCTTTATTTTAATTTCGTCTGAGGTATTGTTAGCTATAATTTTTCTAGACTACACCATTTGTATTTTTTCAAAGATTCTTTTAAAATATGCGATATGATATATTCTACGATAAAAAAAAATTGTTTGACATATCTTTGGTGAGGTTTAATCTTTCTTAATCTTATTTGGATTTTAAATTATATCTTTAGTTTTCTTCTTTGATGAAGAAGTTTCGCATCTTATAATTTTTGCTTGTAAATTTGTCTGTTGCAAGAATTAAGTATAGATATTTTACAGCAGAAAGTATAAAATATACCTGTAACACTGTTTAAAAGTAAAATCAGATAATGTTTGGAAAATTCTGAACTTACAAGACGTGTAATATTTGCCGCACTAAGACAGTGCTGCTTGACAATGCCAGCCATGTTGCTAATTCTTATGCTAAATAACAGAGACTCTGGTGAAGACGATAAAGCTGTGCTATGGAAAACATTCAGATATCCTCGGCAACTGAGAACTGAGACATTTTTTTTATTTATATTACTAGGGTCATAATTCTAATGAAAACGATGTAAATTTAACAGCTTAGCCTTTTTGATATTTGGGAAAAATAGGGGGAAATAGACATTGTTTTAAATTTTTTAACAGGGTGTTTAACATAATGTATTCTAAACATTCCTCGGTATTCAACATATCGAGATATTTCAAGATTACATATACACTGAGATTTACCAAGCGCTTTCCATTGCTCCATATATTCCTATGCCATTTCTTGCCATTACAGCTATCATATTTCTGATTGCTAAATATTATGACAGTATAAGACCTGTTTCTTTAAATATAGACACTCAATTAAATTGCAGTACCTGCAAAAACAAACAATACATTTTTTTCAAGAATGAAAAATGTCAGTTTCATAAGATCCCAGTTGTTAATATGTAAAGATTTATTAAAAAATTTTATAAATACGTCTCAAAATTATTACGAAATGTGTTGTCCATATCGCTAATCATGACAGAGTTGGTAAAATTATCTTAAAGCAAACATCAGATAACCGCTTAATGTATCTAGTATCTCTTGAAATTTATCACATCAGTCAAATTATCGCTTATTTTGAGTCTTTTTTTTGTTCTCTTGGACGTGTAGCTGTTAATGAACTTTTATTTGCAAGGCATGCATATGACTCCGTTTTTGACTCTCAGGGGAAAGAAGCAAATAGTTTCTTCGTAAATTACACATACAGAGTTCTTTCCCCTAAGTCATTTCTTATGTTAGTTTTCATGCGGTGAAAGCTGTTTACTTGAAACCTTCCATTTGCTAGCCAAATACGTTGTAACAGGTCAATTAATTTCTACATCATTAAACGAGACAGCTAAATAAGGAAGCATTAAACAAAAAGGGAAGCAGAAAAAAATTTACATCTGTCCACAGTTGTTTCAGGCAGCACCACAACATGGCTCTCGTCCTCGTTCATTTGAATGCAAGAAATGTAAAGATGCTAATACGCATACATGTCTCATAGGAGTGCGCGATTGTGTGTGTGTTTGGTGATGGAAGTAAAGCAGAAAGATACAAAAAATAGAAAGGACCATATGAAGAGGAAATACCATAAAGAGTAAATATTTAGTAAAGCAGAGTAATCATGAAAAATTAAGAGTGGTGTAAATTACCTCTGAACAGGTAAGCTCTCTTTTGCTCTTTTTTTCTTTAGAAGAAGTGATGAACTGATGTAATTTTGAGTGTTGAAACTTAAGTTCACGAATAAAAAGCATTCAAATCTCTTTCTTTTTTTCTTTTTCTCGGTATGACTCGGAAACATGGGGACTAAACAGAGTAGCGACTATACAAACGGTACCTCTTATTGCATGTAAAACGCTTCTGGGTATCTCAGTGTAAGCATCAAATAGGCTGGTGTATGGAGAAACAAGCATGTTTCCCCTGTATATTATCTCTGCAGCTAAATCTATTAAATACTAGTTGCGCCTGCTGAAACTCGGTTTTCCAAAAAAGCACATGATATGCTGTCTCTAGTAGATACTCGGGGGCATGATAATGGTATTAATGTTGGGTACTATTTTCTGTGTTTTTGTTGTTGTTGTTTTTTTGTTGCTGTGTATGGATGTTTCAGCAACTTGGAAATGAGAAACTGTTCTTAAAGAAACTTACAGGTAGGTTAATGGATATTTATTCCCATAAATGGTGTGCTGGTCTGCACAATAGCTCTCAGTGTGAGGTGTTTGGTAGTTTCAAAAGCTGCACAGAACAAGAAAAGCACATTGATATTTTAAAAAAAGAATAACATAAGAAAGGGGTACTCACGTTTTAGAGTAGGAGTATCATAGATAAATAGTCATAGGAACCGTTTCGCACAATCTCCAGTAGCTCGCAATTGTCCCTTCTACCAAGGTATGACAAAGGATGAAGTACACGTGTTATGTATATCTTTTGTTTACAGAAATGTGAGAGAAAATAATTTAAGATATTAAAGAAAGGACCGTATGTTCTTAAGCAATTATATAGCATTGGAGATAAATAAAGTGGTATTGTATTGTATAAGTCGGTAATAAGACAATTTGGACTTTTATATTCTTGATGTTGGAAAAACATCGTTTGACAATGCACTGTTATGCTGTGTGGTAGCTGAACAAGGGAAAATATCAGGTGAAAGGGTGTTGGTGTATGAAGATGTGGAGGAAAATGTGTGTATAAGGAAGGCAGAGATAAAATGATAAGTCAGGGTGGGTATAGGGGCTGTGGTGGTGCGAGGGAGGTGAAAGGTTTTATAGGGGTGTGGAAGTGGGTGTGCAACCTTACAATCTTTTCTTTGTTGTATAATTATATGTGCACATGAGTGTGTGAGAATACAGGTGACGTGTGAGTGACAATTGTATAGATTTGGGTATATAGCCATATATGAGTCTCTTTCGCACCCTTGCTGCAGCCAAAGTGCGGAAAGCAAAAAAAGATGTCTCTCTCTTTTACACACACACACACACACACACACACACACACACACACACACACACACACACACACACAGAGATACAAAGAGCTTGAAAAAAGGCGTGTGGGCGGAGGTCACGAACACCATATCTCTTTCCCTGTTAAAAAACAACCAGTTCAACAAGACTTGTTTCACTTCATTCCATCTCCGCCTTTTCAGATTTCCTTGCGGTGTCTTTTATTTTCTCGAATTTTTGCTGCATTTAAAGGCATCTAAAGCCGGACGAAGGCCGAGACAGGCAAAGTCGGATGCAAAACATTTCCGGCGGAGCCTTTCACTCTTTTCCTCCCAAACACACTCGCACGTGCCCTGATGCCTGCAGCTTGCTATCCCCTGCAGCCTCCACAGCCCACCACAGCCTACACTGCACTCACATATTATAAACGTGTTTACGCGTGATAAACCTGCATTTCCTCTCTTCATAAACGCCCGTTGTCAGGCGCTGTTTATCGGCCTTCAAATCGGCTGTGATCCATCACTAACCCAAAAAATATAATAGGCACCTGCTCGTAATATACAGCACGCATGTCACTACAAAAAAAAGAGAGAGGGTGGAACCAGAAGAAACACTGCTTTCTATCGAGGACGGAAACACAAAACAAAATACACCAAAATGAAAAAAAGGAAAAAAACAAAACAAAAGAAAAAAGCGATGAGAAGGTCTGTTCTGCGTGCATGATGTGAGCGCTCGTGCATGCGGCTCCACGCCCAGACGGAAAAGACATGGCGATGTTTTTATTTATCCTTTCGCCAGTAATAGACCTCTTGTCGACGTAATCAGCGCCATCTTTCAAACTGCGCGCACGTCTTTGTGCGCATGTTTTTTGGACGGGCGTGACTATTAATGTAACGTACTGAAATACGGTGTAACGTAGCCCGCCACACCATGACGTGTTACCATGGGACGTGATGCGACGTACTACAATATGATGTCCTAGATATGGCGTATCTCCTTCGATGTACGTGACGTGTTACGATATCAAAGGACGTGAAGTAGCTCAACGTGGGGTGACGTACTACAGTGCGATGTAACCCCCGTAGTACCTTTCAACGTGGGGTGACGTACTACAGTGCGATGAGAAGGACTATAATGTGATGATCTGTGTTACAGGAAGTCTGCAGGTGAGCAAATTACACAGAACCATGGCTGCCGAATCTTCTTTTATTTGTGGTTTTTCTCTTCATTACCTTGTGCACACATCAAAAAGCGTCAAGTCATGAGACTTTAGACTAATGTATACCTCTGGCTATGGGCAGGTATCTGACCGGAAAATTATAAACCTTCAGGAGCCAAGCAAATGACGTGCCTTAACACACGTGACAACAGAAAAATAATGAAAATAAAGCCCCAAAATAAATTAAAAAAACATGGATTTAATGTAGACAAACGAACATAATGTGGATGTGGGTGTGTTTTCAGGGGAGCGCAGTTTGATGTGTATTTATGTGTGGTTGTGTGTGTGTGTGTGTGTTCATGTGTTCATCTAAGAATCTTTCGTGTCCCACGTTGTGTTTCCGGGCACTAAATGGCGGAATGCGTGTTTCACGCACATTCACATTCAACGAGTAAAGTAAGGTAAAAGAAAAGTGGACTACGTGGCGATAGAGGGTCAGTCCCGACAGTCCGGAAACAGAAAAATGTGCCTGCCAACGGGTATCCGCCGGCAGGATGGAGGGGAGGGTACGTGTGGCACAAGCCTCGACCCCACGTCACGCCTGAGCCAAGCGGCCTGCATGCACGTGCAAGCGTCCGCGCGGCCGACGGTGTCTGCGACCCATACTGTCACATACCTACATCGTCTGTCGTCGACGTCGGCGGCGACCATCTGCCCACCAGTTACGGGGCGCGGCCAACTGGCATCACCGCTTGGTGTTGGTGGGGGCCCGGAGGTGGCGGTGTATGTAGTAGGCGCGCGGATGCCAGGCGAGGCTAAGCGCCAAGTGCCGTGCGCTTTGGGCTCCAGCCACCACAGAGAGAGAGAGAGACAGGGAGAACGAACCCTGCATGCTCTGTGAGCCTTTCCATGCTCCACCTACTGGCTTACACGGCGGAGGAAACACCGTGCGGGATGATCCATCTGGAAGCTTATGTGTTAAAGCTGTCACACCATACTCTCCTCGGTCCTTGCTGATTGTTTGTCCTAGGAATTGAGGTGTTCAGTATTGACCAGATACAACGTGTTTCCGTTTTTAAGTTGGTGTCGCATAATTAAACACACCACCGTGAAGTTCAGTTTGTCCATCTGTTTCTGAGAGACTATGTCGACGACAGCCTTCCATGCAAGATTTTTTCCGAAAGTAGTTTTGAAAAAACAGATGAGTTGTGAGCATCATTGAAGGTTCGTTTTCTAATTTTTGTTGTATGTATTCTTGTTGTGGGTTTTGTTGTTTATGATGCACTTGTCCCCACAAACATAACGATGACCTTTACACTATGGTCTGCCTTTTGACGACCATTCTGTAGCAAAAATTTACATTTTGGAGGGAAAAGAATCATTGATAAAGGTGAGAGAAGTCTTACCCAATAATAAATTGTGTGCAAAGTTAAATTCATTTAAAATCGTGCTGAAGCTTTTTTAGCAATATAATTTACTAAGAGTGTCGTTTATAAACTAAATGATCGTGATAATTATGGTAAAATGAGCACTGCTAATTAAGAAATATTGCATATCCTTCTCAGCGTAGGCGTCCAAATGTGGTGATCACAATGAGATTAAATTGGAGTGTCGTGCACGTTTGAGACAGATGCATAAGCCCATAGTTTTGAGGTCTTATTTTAACTGAATAGTGTGATGATAAGTTTTCCTACACAAAGATGTGTCGTGCTAGAAAGGCTGATATTAAATAAATTAATACAGAGTTAGACGCCATTTTAAAGCATTGATTATGAATCGTCTGCGTCATTGGCTGATGTATCAGGACTCTCAGAAGTGTAAGACATCCCCTGCTCCTCCAGACAAATAAAGTAAAGCTAGCAGATAAACTTGAAAAGTGCGAAACTGCTGACTACTTCCATTTATCGACATCACTGATATCTATTCTGTTGGTGGATCTGGGAATCCTCCAGTTATCTAAAGTAAACTTTAGTAGTTGTAGACTGTTTTATTTGTCACCACATTTAATTCTATTCAATTATATTTGGTTCTTTGTTGACTTATAGTCTTTACAGACATTAGTGCTTTGGGCAACTGGTCTATGCTATCTTCACTAGTCGTCTCTTGTATTACCTCTTCTGTACACATACATTAGATACCATCCGTGACAGATTGCTAATAAGGCTACCCGTTTTTGTGTTTTAGGCTGTTCGTTGAACGACTAGTTATCCCCCAGATAACCGTTCTGCTATATAATAACAGCTGGTGCAAGGCTAAAAGATGCGAACATGAGGTCACACACACACACACACGTGCCAACACGTGCATGCACGCACGCATGATAAGTAATGTGCGGTTTTTTATGCAGTTTGAACTGAAGGCACATGTAGAATGAGCCAAGGTTTATCTGTATTACTAGTGTAGGTGTCAAGATGGCTCGCTCGTGGCTGCAGCTTCTGGCTTATCACTGTCACTGCTCGCAGGCACAGTCCGCTCTGGGATATAGGATAGCTGAGCGTTGATCTTCAACCTCTGATGTTGACATGCATGTGAACTTTCCACGCTTTTCATCAGAGCGTAAAACTGGGAATATACTTTCATCTCCATGTGTGAGGAACCAAACGGAACTTTGGTTTACACGTGTTCGGAGCCAAACGGAGCTACATTTAGCATACGAGGAGGCGAAGAACTTGAGGACAAGACTGGAGTACTGTGATCATACAAGTGTTGTGTGTGTGTGCTCGTGAACGAGGTTTATCCTGTCGGAAATGTTGCCTGACAACATGGATCGCCTCTTGAAGGTGAACGATGAGTTCTGTTGCGGCTACAGGCTGATGTGGGATACGAACACTATCACAAACGTCACCCAGACCCACATCTCGGACCTGAAAGACGCGCGGCACCGCGCGCACATCACCTGTGACCTCAAGGCCGACAACGTCGTCACCGGGGCAGACAACTCCACGCGAGTGGGTGACTACGACTTCCTTCTGAACGTAACGGTGCACGACATTTACAATGTGACCCTCACCTGGCAGTCACGCGAGGGCCTGTTGAAGGAGTACCTGGGTGATAAGCACATCTCACTACCCGCCGTCGTACTGCTGACGTCACTGTACACCATCATCTTCCTGTCGGGCGTGCTGGGCAACGTGTGCACGTGCATCGTCATCGCGCGCAACCGGAGCATGCACACGGCCACCAACTACTACCTGTTCAGTCTCGCAGTCTCCGACGTCTTCACACTTCTACTCGGTGAGTAATCTCGCCTCCATCCACGAGAGCAAAGTCCTTAGTCTTGCTTCAAATGTGTGATGTCCAAGCTCCCGATTTTGCTGTTGTGTTTAGTTTCGTTCTGAATGAAAAGAGGACTGTGAATTTTTATCTAACTAAATTTGTTATGTTAATAGCCCTTTTAATACAAAGGTGCACAAACATCGTAAAATGAATTATTCATATTTCACCACGCGCTCTCTCTCTCTCTCTCACCTTGGGCAAACACACATATATATATATATCACATACATATAGATATCAACTAATGTATATACACTGTAGAGGAAACCGGAATACACGTAGAACATCCTGTGACAGTCAGCCTGCGCCCCGGTGTCTCATCTAGAGAGAGGAGTCTCGGAGGCGAGGTCCGAACCTACGACGGTCAATTGTTACTGTCGTGATAACTGGCGATGGACATCTCTAATATTTCTTAATGTGCATGATCATTAAATTCCAAACTGGCGCAAATTCCGTCTTTGAATTCGTGGCACTAAGTATGATATTCTCTTCATTAGCCGTTACATTGCCATGTGACATACTTACGACATTTAAAGCTAATCTTTTGTTTCTCTGTTCATATCATCCACGTCTCTTGCATACAATTGACTCCTAACATCTTTTTTTACTCATTCT
The DNA here is from genome assembly GCA_004794655.1 of Marisa cornuarietis. Classification (NCBI taxonomy): domain Eukaryota; kingdom Metazoa; phylum Mollusca; class Gastropoda; order Architaenioglossa; family Ampullariidae; genus Marisa; species Marisa cornuarietis. The sequence goes on along the minus strand of SMMW01000564.1, from coordinate 1,896,460 downwards.
CTCTACGACAGTCTCGCGCTCTCTCTCTCTGCTTGGGACGGTCCGGTGGTGCAACGGTTAGCGCCTGTCACCAATACAGTGAGGGTTTGCTGTCCTGGGTTCAGATCTCGTCTCGGGCACACTGTTCTTTCTCTGAATGTGGCATCTGTTTACAGGGCTGGCTGCCTTGCCGTGATATAGCCTTAGTTGCTGGATCGGCGTAAAACACCAATTTCCCTCTTTCTGTGTGCATGTCTATCTGTAGGCCTATGCATATTAATTAAATAGGTCCAAGTGTGTTACTGCCACACAGACCTACATTAGCTAGACTATCAAACACACACACACACACACACACACACACACACAGCTATCACACATAGCAACACCAGTATCACAGTCACTACTCATCCATCTTTCTCTCTCTTTCAGACACACACACACACATTCAGAAGCCATATGGCCGTAGCAACTAAGGGTCGCCCCAGTTTGTTTGTATTGCATGAAGTAATAAGTAATACAGTATGAGTTGTACACACGCACACACACACACACACACACACACACACACACACACACATACAAACGCCCGACATTTTTAACGCCAACAGGAGCATTCAGAGACTCGCATAAACTCAAGCGAGATATCAAATCATGCGAGCCAGAGATGAGTCACATGAACTAGTCAAGGAACTCTTACATTTTGGATACATAGGCATTAAATAATCCTGTGTTTGCTCTGTAAAAAAATACGAGCTGAAAGTAGATAAAATAACAAGACAAAAGCTTATGATGTAGCTGAAGTCAATGTCTTGAATTTACTGGTAATTTGCAGACCAATTGCTGTCCGTGCTCCTCAGGTGTGTCCAATACGATGGTGTGTCCAATCCAATAAATTGGATGCGATCCCCTGCCAAGACAAATCCGTGTCTAGTTTGATTTTCACTGTCCTGAGCATGAAAGAAAATTCTCTTTTTTTAACCACGATCGACGTGAAAAATCTTTGTGACAAATATGCACAAGTCTCCAGGGGCCATTTTCAGTCAAAAATTTTGAAAGGAAACAGAAAGAAAAGCTTTGGAAATGGCTGCAGTGTATTATACAATACTCCACACTACTTTATTGATATTGATTACCTGTTTGTTTTTATGAAACAAATGCACGCCCAACAACTGTTTCTTGCTGTTACTTGCGTGCATCCCTAATATCATTCTGCGGTCCATTTCACAATTTGAATAAAAGGCAATCTTCACGTGAGCATGCCGGGCGGACAAAATTTCTATAGAGTATTGACTTTCTAAAAGCATTACAAATGTACTTTTTGTTTTTGTATTTTGGTTATTTGTAAGTCTACGCGTGAGAAAAGGAAGTACAAGAGAGAAAGAGAGTGCTGTAGTTTCGGTCTTGCATTTCAATTTAAATACAAGATATCCACTAATAGCATAAAAATGAAAGCTTTTAACAACATCAGCACAAAAGAATGTAAAACAAAAAGGTTAAGACTAAATTCAGTTCCAACTAAAAGGAAAGATGAAAGCAATGCGAGGTTCGTAGATTACACTGTGGTGCTGGTCATTTTCAGTAAATCCTTCATCCACAATATTCTGGTTGAGACAAAGACATCATGAAGCGGATATTTCAAACCGAAATAATCAGGATAGAAAAATCACAGAAGTGGACAGGTCATGTCTTGAAATGACTTGCCAACCGTAGATCATACACTTCAAACATCGCAAGCCTCCAATTGGGTTCTTTACTGAGAAAAGACAGAAAGAGGAAAAAAAAGACAAATATGGCGCCGTTTCCCCAGTTTCATTGCCACTGCCTGGCGACAATGTTCTCTCATATTACTACGTAAAATGAAGAAGAGAAAGATTTATTTGGGGCCTTAAACTGCTACCCAAGAATATTTGTGGTTTTATGGACAGTGCCAGGACAGATGAAATACTGAGTAGATTAGACGTTGTGAGATTTTTGGGTATTGAAAGAATAACTCAGTAAATAAATCTAATGAAGCACGGTGGACATAAATGCTACTTTTTAGGCTGTTATCAAATTTCTCGTCGCAGCTTGATAAGACTGGGGAGATTCCGGGAGCCACAGAAGCCCATAATTTATTCAGTGACAGTTTATGTCGGCTAAACACAAACTGCGGTTACTTTGCTCATCTCCACAAGTCTCTTTGGACAAGAAGAAAAAAATGCCCGGAAAAGAATAGAGAAGCGATAAGGAGAAACAAAGCATTAAAGTGTTCTAGACGCCATCCACAACACGCAGTTGTTCGTCTTCCTACTGATACATTGGAGGATTTATGTTATATATATATTTTTTTTTTCTGAAGCTTTCACAACAAAAATTTATCACTTTCCTTAAATTATTTATATTTTCTCTCCCACACCCACGGAAGTGCGGGTACAAGAGAGAGAGGAAGAGAAGATTTAGAGTCAGGATTCCTCAAGAAGAGATACTTGTAAATTCGAGAGGAGAAAGAAGTGTAAATGTGAGGGAAGAAAGAAAAGTGATTATAAATGTGAAAGTTATCAAAGATTTACGGTGAATGTGAAAGGAGAGAGAGAAAAGGGTGGCTGCCAATGCAGTAGATGAACACTGCCTGAAGGGATTTCATACTCGAAGAGACAAGAAATCTATGAACAGTAGACCAAAGAAAAAATTACTCAAGCAATGGAGAAATAACGAGAAAATAAATAGTTATATAATCAGTTATGGAAGGGAAAATTCAGAAAAAATAAAGTGCGAAGTGGGAAGAAAGGAATGAAAGAGTTTCCGTCAGAAAAGTTGATTTAGAATGTCAGAATAGATGATTGAGAAACAGGACGCGCTGCTTTCACTCTGCTTGAGGTTGCATCACACTTACTGAAATGAAAAATAGAAAAAAGATGGCAAAACAGACTCTCTAACAACACTGCCTCGGGCTAATAAGTGAAGGTTGGTCGTTGTTATCAAACAGAACTAGTGTAGCATCAGTAACGCGTAACAGCTCCAGCACCCAGTACATGAGTTTGAATGGGTGACATGCGCTGTTAGGCCACATGTCAAGAAGTACAGAGCTGTAACCTTGTGTACCCGTAATCGGCGCGTACCCGCTGTTACCTACAGAGCCGATACGATAGAGCCTATAGCGACCGCGAAGGAACCTATAGCAAAGGTTATCAGCTTGACTGGCCTGTAAGTGGGTTTACAGTGTCGACATGAAATCCTGCCTAACTCCCTTACTATAGCGCTTTGTTTTATGCACCTGCCCCTGCGTTCGAGGTTATCCCAGAAATCAGTGCGACGCACGGGCCAGAGGGAGCTGCAGGACAAGTACAAGTATACAAAAGCATCAGAAATAAGTTGATAAGAGTTGGGGTTGACAGCCTCTGTAGCCCCAGAGCGTGTCTGTTAATATGGCTACGTGCCTGTGGCAAGAATGGCCGACCAGTGGACGATAACTCGATCATCCGGGTCGAGGCACCGGAAGCGGTGTTGAACGCAAGCAGGCAGATGCCGCGTGTGAGTTGTGTCAGACAACTGATTAGATGGGCTACGGTAACCCTAACACTTGCTCATGGCGCCCTTGAGGGAGCGCACGGGCACACACAGACACCCCTCACACACACTCACACACTAACACAGACACACATATACACACAGATATATAGTAAATGTTCGGAGACAGTGATGCACGTGCGCACATCACCACTCATGCATGTCAACGTGTACACACAAACACATGTTTTTCCTCTCTTACACACTTTCTTCTCACAGATACACTTTGTCTCAGTCACACACACACACACACACACACACACACACACACACACACACACACACACACACACTCTCTTTCTCCTAATCTATCTATTTTATATAAACAAGGGCGCTTTTGTATGACTGCTGTTAGTGAGTTTATAATGGCGGTACCAAACAAATTGTTCACTAGCCACTTCTATGTTACACACCACTTCACAGTTTACATGCAAGACTTTGGAGCATTCGATGCGAGATGTTTCAAAGTAACGCGACTCAGAGAAAAAGCACACGTGTGAAGAAGCAGGGTTAGGATGTGTCCCTGTCACATGTATACAACCTTCCGCTGATTATGTAGTTCCCTGTTCGATAATTGTGGACATGGTAACCCATCCCATACATAGTGTTAAACTAATATCATGTCAACTACAGCAACTACCGTTTACGTCATCAGGTAGTTGAAGTCGGCGCAAATGTTGTTTATAGGCCAGTATTAACACTACATCACGTACAGATGCAAGTAAAGCTGTAATACAGTTTGCTTTCAGTGCTTTTACAAATATTAAACACCGCAAGTTTTAATCTCTCTGCCAGCGCCTGCTGGGCAATGCTGGCTAACGACTGGGGTATTGCGACAGATCCATTGCATGTCCAGTCGCCAGTTGCGTGCTTTTAATGCCAGGAGGAAAAAAAACGAGGTCCCGATAGCTTTCTACATACAGGAAGGGTTTTCTTGCAAGTTTTGATCATTGGCAGCTCTTCACTCCATCAGCAATAGCGGAAGTTGGGGGCAGAAAGTTAACTGATAAATGTCAATACAGCTGGTAATGTTTGCTTTCTCGACCACTTTCATTATCGTCTCACTAGGAGGCTATGGATTTCATTTTAAGTTTTAAAATATGTTTTTTTGATTCCTAAGTATCGTTTTTGGGGATCTTATTTTTGAGGACGTTAACACAATTTTTATAAGAGGATCGTTGTTTCATTTTCTTTCCTCTTCTTCCTTTACTTGTTCTCAACAATCCTCTTTCTGTTTCATTCAAGAGTAAGCCTCGTATACTTGGTAGTGAGCATCAGGACTTAAGTTACACTCGACCTTTGACAAGCCAGTTTATGCAGCTCTCTGCAATGCCAGCGAAGAACCCGTGACATCCCGTATAGTTGGACTCATCAGCACTCTGTGGTGTCCAGTGTTGTCTAACCCATCGACATACTGTTAGTTCACTGGAGCTCGCTAAACAGCGTTTAGGTTTCTTCCCACCTTTTTGGGGGCCCACGGAATCAACTGCTGATGAGCGCTGGTACAGCTGTCGGCTAATGTTTATGGATTGTACTGGGTGTTGCTGTGGTCTTACGCCAAGATAAATGTTCTCCTGTAAGACCTTTCGTCTGTCGTCATTTCTGCGAGCAAATGTTTGACATCTAGAAAGCGGTTTTGTCTGCATGCTGAGCACGGAGCCCCTTAGATGCGTTTTTCCCACGTTTCCGACGAGCTTTTCGAGCAGTGAAGCAAGCAATCACCGTGTCACGGATCAAACGTCACACATTTGTGCACGATCCGTGTGCCAGGGCCTATTCGGCGTTACTATGTCTACTTTTATTTTTTTTATTTGCGCCAGATTGAGATATTTTTGACCCTGGTGCTGACCCTGGAGCTCACCCAGAAGTAGTTTGTTTCCTTAGTAAAATTCAAAATGAGGCAGAGCCTCACAACAGTGATGTCTGGGTCCGAATCAAAGACGGGCTGTTTGGATTCCTGTGCATCCGTGCGTTCCCAAGGTAGCCTGCCATGGTGGAGAGTCAAGTAAATCACGTATTAATAGCTGCTTGATGTTATCTGCATATAATGGGTCTAAATTGTATCGAAACAGAAAGATAAAAGTAGCGTTTTGTTTAAAAATTAATCATTATCAGGAAACAGGACAAGGAATAGAGGGGTAGCTGCCAGCTAGGACTTGATCAACAACAGCCCCACCTATCATTACTGGCATGGGCGCACTTGCTAGCTGGCCTGGCTTGGCTTTTCTAATTACTATGTCATTACTATGGCTGGCGTGGCCCACAGCGAGAAGGTTTGTAACACCTGATCTGATCATCCCTACTCCTGGTTACCACTTGCTTTGGGAGGTTACCGCGTTGCAGACAGCTGTATCCCGAGGGTAATGATAGGGTGGACAAAGAAGAACCTTCCCTGGCTCGCCCATGGGCATGCATGTTGCTCTCTCTCTCTCTCTCACACACACACACACACACATTCATGCACGCGCATGATCGAAAAAAATGCGTACTTTTCATTCCAGTAACGACTGTATGTCTGCTCAAAAAAGAAATGCATCACAAGCATACGATTTTTTTCTCTTTCATTCTCATTTTGTTGGGTTTTTTTTAACTGTCGCCGATGGTAATTTACTGTCTGCGTTAGATGCAGTCAGTTGCAACTAAGGCAGTTAGTCAAGAGAATATTGTTTCTTCAGTGATGGTCCAGTCATGGCGATTACTGTGAGGCAGTCTGGCCATCATCTGCTGCGCCTGCTTTGAATATTCCGCGTGGGTCTGTCGTGAAAGTTAAACAGTGCTTCAGGTTGTCCTCTTTGTAAACATTGTATTGGATGTTATTTCACAATAACACAAATGTATTATTATTTTTGGCATTCCTTCATCTCTCACTCCCCTCCTCTCCCTCTCTGTTATCAATCTATGTTTATATCTCTCTATCCATCTACTAAATGCATCCACGAAGTATTCTCCATCCGTTTATCCACTGCTCTCCCTTGCAACTGTTTCTGTGTCTGATGAACCATCTAGCTCTCTCTCACTGTCGTTTTGAATTAGGCAAAGCAATTCTAAAGTGACTGGCCTGTATAGCTTTTGCAGCTTGATGGAAAAGGTGAAGGCTAAGAGCTGTGCAAGTCTTTTCTTGTCTTTTCCTACCCCCACATGGCATGGCACAACAGCCCCACTGACAAACAACTGTAATATAGCCGCCACACATTCGCTGATATGAAAAAGGCATTACCTGTGTATTACGGCTTCTCTGTAAATTATTGTCGATGTGGCGGCTTTCAGATTTTCCACCGACGGATTTTTCAAAACAATGACAAGTGCGTGCTGCCTGCCACCCAACTGTGTTTCTGACCGACTACCAGGTAGTCAAATCTCAGTTTCAAAGCGCTTTGAGCAAATCAAAAACAAATCCTGCGGACTTTTTAACCAGTGGAAAACATCGCACAACAACTTCACCTGCCCATGAGTGATAAAAAAAGAGGTGGTTACTTTGTAGGGGTGGTGGTGTGTCAGCGGGAGTTTGAAACAACCGTCTAACCCTTGACCTGAGTGTCCATAAAGCTTTGGTAGATGACTTTAAACGTCGTAACCAATAATGATTATAATATTGATGCTTGATCTCCAAACGTGCAAATACAATATCTTTTTATTGATTATATCGCTTTTATTATTGATTGTGGGCTGAGGACAGTAGAAATGGTTCACAGGTTGGTTAATACTTGTCGACGTCCTAAAACTAGGCTTGCAGTGGAGTTGATGGTGGAAGGGGGAAGTGGGGTAGAATTATTTGTATGTTCCTTGGTCGTAAATAGCGAAGAGCGATTGCGATTTGGTTGAATTAACATTCGTGTACTCTCCTCACAATCCCATGTTTTGTTCTCGTATTTGTCGATGGTATAACTTTTTTTGTGTGCCTGAGAAGTCATCACCAGGAAAGCAAGCAAACTCTTCCTAGGCGCTTTTACTTTCAGATGAAGTATTGTGAGTAGGCAATGAGCCAGTCACACAGATTACATGGAAACTATGAGGCGGTGCGGTTTGCCTATCAGTCGATCTCATCCCCCAAACGTGTGCAGATGCGGCGGGAGTTTCATGTAAACCCTTTCATTGCCTCATGTACTTTGGCTTCGGTGCTACTGGGGCCAGTTCTTGATCGATGATGCTGCTCAAAAAGTTCTATTTCGATACAGTCTCCCGTTTTCTATTTTCTTAACTTGAACTATTCTGTTCAATAACAATTCACTAGCAAGCACACTGGTCAAAAACTCGAAATTTAGTTTTTTTTAAGTTTCCCCAAAACAAACGCATTAGCAGTAAATTTTTTCTGTGCACCGTGGTCGAGCTATGACCCTCCTCCTACACACGTTGCACCAAAAAGAGGAGGAAGGCAGGGAGAAAGAGAGGGAAAACAGGGGGATGATGTGTCTCGCTAACCCAGCTTCTGCCAAGTGGTGCGAGCAGATAGGAAGCCCCCAGGCTTGACTCCCGAAACTTCATAATGGAGGAGACCGCCGCCTTTTCTTTTTTGCTGTCCGTGTAATTGAGGCTGTCCTGCCGAGTCAAACTCTCCGGCACTTCGACCTTCACACGATGGTGGCGTGTAATCCGCACCCTGTGGATGAGGAAAAAGCGAGCAAGACAGAACAGAAGAATAGAGCAGGAGACAGGGGGATTGAGAGAGTGAGAGGTGGAACAGCACAGTACAGGCAGACAAAGAAAGCATAAATAGTGAAGGAGACCTAGGGCAAAAGACAGGAGGGAAAAGGGAAGGAAGAATATCAAAAAAAGAAGAGATAGAAACACAACAATATGGAGAGCAGGAAAGATATAGACACACAAGATGAAGAGGAGAGACTTTGACACACAAGATGAAGAGGAGAGACTTTGACACAACAAGATACAGAGCAGAAGAGTGATATACAACAAGATACAGAGCAGGAGAGAGATAGGGACACAAGATGAAGAGTAGCGAGATAGACACACAGCAATAGAAAAACGAAAGAGCTGGGGGTGGGGCAGAAAGTAAGAAAGAGCGAGTAGAAAGTAGAAGTAGAAAAGATAAACGCAATACAAGCGTCAAGAAAAAAGCGAGAGAGATAGAGAGAAAGGAGCAGAAGAACACTTCGGCGGAGGGGGGGGGGAGTAATGGTGTTTCTGTTAAGCTGTCATTACCTCCTCGTTCCACTAACACCATCTTTTTGCCCGAGAGAAGTAGAGGAGGGGGTAACAAATGTCAAGACTTGTAAGTTTGGTTTTATTCTATGCCAGTGTCGCCCTCGTGCAGAGCTCGGGTGCTTGTTACAACCCAACACTAACCAGAGACTGGCAGCGAGATGAGGCCTTGAAGCAACTGACCGTCAAAGACTCCTGTTAGTGCTATATATATGTATGCAGCGTGCACATAATTACGACTGTGTAATACATCACAACATCGTGCCCTGGAGAGAGGAAAAAGAAAATGGAAGAACGTCTTAACTTTTCTGTCGTTTGCACGAAAGATGTCTGAGCATCCTACAGACTTGAGGCAGGCGTCGGAATTAGTTTCGGTCGATCGTCTGACATTCACCGTCAGGATGTAAGTAGGAAGCTGCTGACTCTACTCAGTCCACCGTCTCTATGCTTCTCTGTCTGGTACCTTGCCTGCCTCGAGTGTCATGTGTGGGAAGGTAATGGAGGAGAATTTTCGGGATGGTCGCACACAATGAAAGACATGCTTTACAATCTTGCCGTACCTCATGGGTAAGCTGCACACGCTGCTCATGCTGTAGTTAGTTATTGTTTTCGGCATGACAAGGGGATCATGCTCGTTAGGGGGCGTGGGAAACGCCGAGGTATGTAGTCTTTAGGAATGCAGTTCATGGATAAAAAGAAACTGCAGGATGTCTACCTGTAACACTGTCCCTTTCTCTCTGATATCACACACACACTCAAGACATTTAGTGAGAGAAAAGAGAATTAAAAAAACAAAAAAGAGAGAAGGACCACATACATGTACACGTAGATGTAGACGTGGGCTTGAACATCAAACACACGTAAAAATGTTGTCAAACACACAGGAAACGTGTAACCCCTCCCCCGAGAAAGGTGCAGTTCAAGAGTCAAAGCTATAAATCTTACGAGAAGATGGTTCGGCTTTCTGCAAATTAATTATTGGAATACAAGTGAGCAATTGTCTTGAAAGGAAACGAGAGAGAACTGGGTGGGTGGGTGGGTGAAGAGAAAATTGCGATTTTTCTGGAAATGCTCTTGTCAATCACAAAGGTCTGCAACTCATGAACTTGACTTCTCAGAGTTATGCTTCATTGCATCCAGGGAGCCCGGCGATGGACCTCTGTTTGCCGGCAAAGTCGCTCGAAGGAGTAGACATAACGATTCTTTTTTGAACCTTCAGACATCTGTCTTTTCTTTCTTTGAAAGCAATTTATCTCGGATGTCAGTGGGTTTTAGCTGTGATTCTGGGTCAGTCTATGGCGCTGTCTGTGTCTGTGTGTGTGTGTGTGTGTGTGTGGCGCGTGCGGGCGTGCACGTATGTAGCGTCCTTGATCCTGTTTGGTTTGAGGCAAAAGTAATAAATCTGTGTTGAAACCGTTTACGTTCCTTCCAGATAAAAATGCAATTTTCCGTGATGAATGAAGGCCGTTCCCGTAGACGATTCCTATAACCTGTGAGGGATCTGATACAGTGATCAGCCCTTGTCACTGGAGTATGGCCAGGGCCATTTACACGCTGTTTAAATCTCCAATTAGGAACTTTTAATCTAAACTATTTAAAGACAATACTGTTATTTAATTTTAAGAGCGTATATTTAAAAACTGATCACATTTTTATTTTAAATCAAGTATTTGTATCGTTACAGTATCCGTGAACAAAAGCCGTTAAATTGTTTTTAGTCAATCATCGGTATCATCGTCAACGTTGACATCGCATTGCTTATCTCTTGAAATACGTGCTGCTTGTCATCCAACAAGAAGACACATCTGTTGTGAACCCTAGATCTATAATTATCCCTGATGGGTTGAGCAGTCTAGAGACAAGAAGGGCTTCCTGTTGTTAGTACGTTGGCCGGTAGTCATTCGAACTCGCTTGCTCATTGGCTGCTTTCATAAAAGCTTCTGGTCATGCGTGGAATGTCTTAGCTTACGGTGTGGAATCAGACTCCTATGTCTCGCAGTAAGCTCCTAAATGATTGCCAGACCACGGGCTTGTCCTGGTACAGCCGGCCAGTCCCCTCTTCCCGCACAAAATATCAAGGCACTGCGTATATGTGTTCTCATCACAACCGAATCCCACAGCGTCTAAAGAGGTCTTTGAAGACACTGGTATTGGATTATGATGAGGCACTGTGATGAGTTTCTTTCCATTTCGGTATATTTGGGGAAATAGGGAGCTATGTAAGGGAGGATATAGCCTCTGACCTTTGCCATACTGTCATGGTGAGCGTCTTGATGGAGCGTCTCGATGTGCACACCAATAAAGCATCTCAGCCAAGGTCGGGCACAGACGTGAACTGACTTTGCACAGTCTGCATGGACCAGAAGGCAGTTAAAGCAATTTGGTATAAGGCCCTCTAATTGCCTACTTGTATGTGCCACTTAAACTGTACTGGAAATGGCCGACGCGTATCTCTTCAGTCAAAGCTTTCATCAGCTGTGATAGAGACGAGCATCGCGAAAGGTTCTCGCCAAACTACAACATTCTTCCAGCAGTTTGCTTCCCCGAAGCATGGATGGTTGTTCCTCAGCCGGCTGTAGGACTTTTTTGCCGTGGAAGTGCAGCAAATTAGTTTGGAGAAGTCAGCTTGACTGGCAGTCAGCGCCAGCATGCTCGTGCTCTGGGCCCTGTCGTTCATGGCAGTACTGGCCACTGTTATATTAAACCCTGAAATCGACCGGCGTCCTACGTGGTTCTTCCACGCTGAGAGTAAAAATTGTAGACCATGAGGCTAGCTATTAAACTGTAGACTACGAAGCTAGCTGTTAAACTATTTCTCGCAAGTTTACCAGACATGTAATGCATGTCACGTCTTCTCTCAAACGATGAGAAATTAAATTGTGTATTCTGTGTTATGTATCCTGACATGCTCACATCGCTGATAGTCTTGTCTCCATTCTTTCAATCATTAGTCAATTTTTAATTGATGTTCTAAATTCATACTTAAGTGTTATGGGGATTACATCGGATTTCAAGTACACCGCATGATTTTAATGATTTTCTTGTAATGTGGATTTGACACGCCATCACAAAAAATTGACCTACTTTCTGTGGCCGTAAATGTTATGTACCAAAAACACAAAATTAATAGAAATATATCATCGATGGCAAGAAAACAACCCGTAAATATAGCAGATGGCATGCCAAGTACAAGGCAGAAAAGCAGAAAGACAGTGGTGGCAGCAGATTTCACATCTTCCAGCGCACAGCCCAACATCCGTTGCACTCCGATTTTGTCATATCTGGGAACCAGGACGAATTACAAAACTAAACAGCGCTGTGGCCGTGCTGAGAGGCGCAAGAAGCAGGCCTCTATAAAAGGTCGCTGGAATTGAAGAAATGGCCCGTCAAGTTGACTGATGATGTCCATGCTTGAGGCATGCTTTGTCTGCTATGGGCCATTGTGACGGTTCCCATCTTCATTAAACGAATGCCATGGGCGTTTCGCAGAATTGTCTTCCCTCAGGGTTGGGGAATAGCCACATCAGTGACTCTTAATCCGTTATACGCCTTCCTGAACACAAACGAACCAGCGCCAAAATTTGCCTAATTTAAGATGATGAGTTTTTTTAAAGTATTGGTAAAGGTGTTGTCAAAAGAACAGTTAAGGTCTTGGGTTCTGGCCTAGAATTTTGCCTTTTGGTCACGTGGTTTTCTCTAGAGTGACACTTGCCTAGAGGGCTAAACTGGCTTTTGTTTTATTACATGGTGGAAAACACTACCAGCCAGCCACTGTACGCACGTGCAATAACTTCTTCACAGATAAGCAGTGCATGTGCATGGCAGTCCGGAGCTGCACCTGCAATATCTCGCACCCCGAGCAGATGATAAGATCCGACTTTTCAGCTTCCTTCGCCTCAGAAATAGCTGAGTCTAGTGAAGAACAACCTGAGGAGATCGCTACCACAAGTCGTGCATGTAGGTAAAGCGCGAGCTTTGACGTGGATAAACTCTGACTTTACGACATTTACGCAGGTGTTTCTGCTCAGCTTCCTTACACATTTGAGTTTAGAAAGATATACCTGGGTAACAACTGAGTAAATAAATATTAAGTGATACTTGTAGCATTAATTGCTTCCAAAGTAAAATCAGTTCCCATTACCACCATCAGTAATATCTTTCAGCAATGACAACACAATACTCAAATTACGATCATATAACAATTAGGGATATGTATACAAAATCTCATTCTCTTTGAGAAGAAATGATTATGCTTAAATCAATCTCACACACCGTGAACTATTTTTTAATTATAACGTTGTTTTTTTGTTCATAGCAAAGTAACCTCGTCTAAAATCTTCGCGAGAAGGAAGAAATAAAGCAAAAAAGAAAAAGAAAAACAAAAACAAACATAAAACAAACAAACAAACAAAACAACAACAAAAAGCAGAAAGAAAGAACGACAGAAAAATGTAAATAAAATCAAAATATCGATAAAATAAAAAGCGAAAATTCTTGAAACAACAGAGCCACTGTACATCAGGAGCAACCAAATTTCTGCAGATCTGTGTCCACATGTAAAGAGGCTTTAGAGAATGTTTACACTGAGTTACCGCGAGTTTCACTAGACATTTAGTAATGGTGGTTTACTCGGGGCTCTTGCATTATTGTTTTCACGTTCCGTTCACAGACGTCTATGGCTAGAGTTTGAAGCGACTTGCCTGCTGCCCTGGCCTCATCTGACAGTGTGCGACTGGCAAGATTATAGCAAAGTCCCGGCCATTGGCCAGAGGCAGCCACCATCAATCTTTTCACCCAATTTTCTCTAAGGCCGTAGACTTTGCGTTAATCTTTTCGAAGCTCCTCCACTTGTTCTCAGTATGCTGCATTTGAGAACCTTGCCAAAATGGAACTTTCTTCTTCTTCTTCTTCTTCTTGTTGTCTTTCCTTCGTTTCTTTAGTCACTCTGATTTACTCAGAGAAAGCCACATTATTAAAGGAGTGACCACAGCATTTATTTTGATAATTCATTGACGCACGCACAGTTCACTTTCGCATGTAGAGAAAGTAAAAGAATAAAGGCACTCACGGACTTGTAACAGCCCCATGCGGTCCTGTCATATAAAGACCAGTGATTATTTTAATATAGCGAATTCACTGACTGACTACATTCTTTGTTTAGTTGGCAACACTAGCACCAAGACATCCACCCACGTGAGCACACAGTCGTGGTGCGGTGCTTTCTTAGTACTGAGCGGACGGACACGCATTGACCTTCTGGCTGATGATCCTTGCTTCATTCCTTGCTTACTAATGTAAACCTGTGTGTCTGTGTGTCTGTCTTCCTCTCTCGCCAACAGCAGCGGAAGAAAAAAATCCCGAAAAGCAGAAAAGCCGCTGTTAATGGTGGGATGATTACAATTTTGACAAGAAGAAGAACGATAATGATGATGATATTAAAGGCTTACTTGAAAGTTACCTCCTCCTGACAGATATAATTACTTAGTGATAAAGCTCAGCAAGATAGTGCAAGCAGGAACAAATAAATGGAAGTGTCGAATCAGTGCATAGTGAGCACGAGAGAAAAGGCGCCAGTGTCTACTAATTAACCTTTATTAATTTTATGTCTCAAAATGTTGTGCGTATAGGGGATTGTATTGGAATTTACAACTTGTTAATGAACAATCACCTGAATTTTAGACATTTCTCCCCCTGTACTTATTCCGTTAAAAAATCAGAAATTTGTATGTTCCTTTTTATTAGTAGAAACATTCTGAGTGCCAGCTGTTTGTCAATCCCACTTTTAATTCCGAGTGAAACATTATGGTTGTTACAAGCTGTTCTGAGACCAGTTGAACTATTTCCCATTTCCCCCATTTTTCCATAACAAGTCACAATATTTGTTATCAGCTTAATTTAACACCTATCAAACTTGTACAACTGATCAAAACATAATTGAAATTTGAAGTATTTCTATGCTCTAGTAACGTCTTTAATAATATAGGTCATCGTATCTGCTGATACAGTTTATGAATTTAATACATTATGCTAGACAGTATTAGATGGGGATGAACTGCAATCATTTGTCTTTCTGATTAAATTGAGTCACACATTACTAAGCATTTAAGAAACATGTAAGAAGCACATTACTGAGACTTATTACATCCAAAGACATCTGTAACCATTAAAAACCAATCGCATTTCGAGTTTAGGAATTTTTTTTTTTTTTACAAATTTCTAGCAAATAATTTTATAGTCTATCTTTATAACGAAAGCATTAACACCACAAGGAATTCCACTGGGTTTTCGTGGACGTGCAATAAATAGCAGTAATCGGCTCAAGAAAAAGGTTTTTCATGGCGGAGTGCGGCTCTTGAGCTCAGCAAAGTCCTGCTACACTGTCGCAGTGTGTCTCAGGGTAACTTGGGGCATTCTGTATTTATGGTCACCCTTTTCTGTGCTAGAAAGTGATTTATAAGAAGCTGATTTTTTTAAAAAATTTGCATTGTAAGCCCCCTAGAGGCTGCTGAGTGCAGACGCCTAATACTTAAGCCTGGCTGATAGAGTTAACTCAGCCCACACAGTGGTGTCGCCGCCATGCCTTGAAAGAGCTAACATCACCACATAACAACATGTCTCTGACTCAGTCAAGTGATCATTGCCCACGCATGCTGTCTCTGACAACCTGCCCACACATGCTGTCTTTGACTTGATTAATTCACATGCCCACACACTGTTGTCTTGCTGATGTACGGACGTTGCGACATTCCGTGATGGGAGACCTGTCTTCCTGTCTTCAATTCTACTTCACATGACAGCAGCTACACCCATTCACGCCCACACACACACACACACGTAGTGAGCAGATAGATATACTAAAAGTCTAGTTGGTCCGCATACATCAGAAATTTATAAATAGCTAATTTACCTATTAAAACATGTTTACATATGTTTACCTATTTATATTTGCAAAGTTACTAACAGTCTTAACTTGGATGTGGTTGCGGATCTAATGGTCTATGACACTTGTTTTGCTAACAGAATATTTGTCGTAATAATAATTCCCGTGATCCCTTTACAAAAAATCTGCATGCAGTGGAATTGTGTGTGTGTGTGTGTGTGTGTGTGTGTGTGTGAGAGAGAGAGAGTGTGTGTGTATGAGTCAGTACCTGAGTGCACACATGCACTTCTCTATAATTTATCCAGCATCTAACACTTCCTGTAGGGAGTCTCTACTATCTAGTTTGTCCTCATCCACCAGCACCAGATAGCGAGTCCGTAATTGCTGAGGCAAGGAAGGGATGGGAGGATGTTAAATGCTGTGTTCGGGGCCAGGGCGGCTGTCACTCTCCTTACAAGTCTGGTAGTGCAGGCGTCCACTTCTTGGGCACCCATGCATGCTGGCCGGAGACAGCCGCTAACAACGCAAGGGCAAAAGGGTTAATTATGCACGCTCACAGTGCACGTGAGGCACGGAGAGTTTTCGGGCTGTCACACGAGAGAGAAACGTGAGGCACGGAGATTCTCGGGCTGTCACATGAGAAAGAATGTGAAGATTGTAGCTGGCGAGGGCGGGGAAGTGGAACGAGTGAAACAAAGAAAGCAAAAAGAGGCAAGGACGACCAAAATAAAGGAAAATGGAGAATAAAGGCTGCGAAAAAGACCAGAGAGAGAGATGGCCGTCGACAGGAACAGAAGAAAAGTAAAAGGTCAGACATATTGTCGTGATATCTTTCATTATAGCAAACCAGCTAGTGGAAGGCTATAGTAAATATGTAAAGAGGCCAAGCAATGACTGATTTTACCAGAGACTTCAGCAAACCAACCTTTGTTTGACCGCAGAAAATGTGTGTGTGTGTGTGTTTGTGTGTGTGTGTGTGTGTGTGTGTGTTAAAAATGTGTGTATTCATGCATGTGTGTTTTTCTTTTGAGATAACTGGTGTCTACAAATACATCTTTATAAAACAGAAATCCTCTCTCACATAATTTAATAAAACGCTTACTTGTTCGTAAAACCTAACCAGTGCCATCAGGGTATCCATAATGCACGTTCACTAACACAACAACTGGGTGTGTTGTATTAACAACTTTTAATAAAATGGTCACAGTCCCTTCTTGTTCACATTTCAAGCGGACGTATTATGCTTCTACTAAATTACGGGCATTTTAGTTTATTTTAAAGCTATATTCAAAATCTGTTTTTAAAGTCCTGGGACATTGTGCCTTTACTTACCAGCATGTGTAACTATGAAAAAACCGGGTTCAAAGTAGGACCGTTATGAATGTGCCAGGACTCATTAAGACTACAGTTTGTTAGTGATCGCGAACGCTGCAACTAGTTGCGTATTCGTAGGCGTTTGTGATGTCACAGTGGTGGCGGTTATATTTATGCACCGATGACTGCTTGTTCTACATATTTATTTGTCACTATTTCTCTTTTGGATTGTGATTGATGTCGCTGTGTTTCTTAACCAAACATTACGGAAATGAAGGCGCCAGTGGCACAAATTGTATTTTTTTTTTTCGCATTAAATCAACTTTTTATTGAAGGAACTGCACTCTGTAATTGTTACGCTCATCCGGCTAACGATGTCATGCCCTTAAAGACACGAGGATGAAAAGGGAAAAGAAAGAGAGGGAAAAGTTGCCGGTGGACGTGACCGCTGCTTGATAAGAGGGGGATACCCGTCAACTTATTTTCTTTCGATTTTTTCGATTAAGGTGGAAAGGTCAAAAAGCGGTAAAAGAGGCGGGGTCGCCATGAAGAGCTTAGAATATATTGTGTTACGTCCTTTGTGTGTTGTTCCAAGCTTTTAATATCACCGCAAAGACGGAGTGGGAGATTAAATAAGCTGCCATCTTGTCTGCTGTTTTCTATAATAGGCTTACCCTCAGCTCGGATCAAAAAGGAGTTGATGCAACTTATCATCAAGCGTTTCAGACGATTTTTGTAAGAAAATGCTCAAAGAAAGTGGGGTAGGGTCTTTGATGGGTTGTCTTAGTCCACAGAAATGTTTGTGGGCGATGGGAACATTAGAACACATTACATTGAGTGTTTACTTACTTACACGTTAAGCGTAATTAAATTCATCGAACCATAATGATCAACTGCAGTGAGAACAAGGATAAATGTAACAGAATCATCGAACAGAAACAACTCAACAATAGGGTAGTAAAACAGGAGTAGCAATAAGATTAGCAGAAAACTCATTAGCAGTGCAAGCAACATTGATATAACAATTCTAGCAGTAATAACAATAAAGAACATTATATAAAACAAAACAGCAAAAGAAGATATGAAAGCAGCGGGTAATGCAATAGCAGTAGAAGCTGCAGCGGTTGCTGAGGTGCCTGGCGAAAGTGGTGCATCCACGTCGAAAGTGATTTCAAGGAGACATCTGGCTTCCTTGGCGCACGAGGTGCTGACACAGATAAGCACTTTGCATAAAAATAGGGCCGCGATCGTGGCCAGACTGCAGCAGTTAGGATGGCATCATCCGCTGTCTCCATCCGCCCGCTACAGCGTAATAAGTAATCTGAGCCACTCAAGTACCCACGATGACTCGAATGCATCTGCATAATTTTCCAGACAAGGGTCAGAAGGTCATGACCGTGCCTTGAAAATGTGGTCCTATCACCGACGTCTGTCCGAGACCAACTACCCCATGACGTCATGATTTTTTTTTTCTGTTTGGTGAGTTTTACGGGTATTCTGTCCCGACACCTTTTCCCTCCACGCACGTAAAGTCAGTTTTCTAAGAAATATACCCCCCAACCCCTTTTCATGGCTGATCCTTATTTATGTCTCCTCACGAAACTGTCGTACCCCCTACCCCTTAATCCAAGACTGCTCTGCTCATCTTCAGGAGGTCATTTTCTGTCGCAAGGGAAAGATAGGGGCCAGATGCTGGCATTCATTGTACGATGCACCCGGAAGACTTGCTCATATTATCTGTAATTGTGCGGAAGCAAGAAACGAAATGCCAAGCGTGCGTCGTGAGGGCGGCCTCCTCATCTGTGGTTCCTTTTCGTCTCGACTGATTGGATTTGGCGCTTGTTGCCTCGCTGACAGTCACAGCACACGGCTGCTGTGTTGACTAAATGCCAAGCCAGGGGCTGGGGAGCAATGTTCAGACGTCTTGCAGGCTGCCCCCGAAGAGTGAAACATGATTTACAATGTATCAAAATACGCGGCAATTTAGACCGATGCTGGCCACAGAAGAAGATTTAGGGACACACCTCTGTAGCGCAGATTTGCATTCTTTTCCATTATCCATTTCTTTCTTTCCTTTTTATTGAATTTCCCCGTCCGGTGGAGTGAGGAGGCGCTGTGGTTTACACATCTGGGGGTCGAGTGTGAGCGTCTGCGCATGCCTGCAAACTTGCATCTACTGATCCGCTTTTAGCCTTATATGTCGGGTCCTATAACTGGCTGTTGTTGCTGTCTTTGTGCAAAGAAATGGAGTACTAAGGAAACACATCTAGATGTTTCGATTTTAGTTTTGGCTATTACGAGGACATATTAGCTATAAATAAATAGTCCATATCTTGATGGCAGTTCCATATGTCTGAAATACCTGACTGCAGTCGTTTAAGAAAAAGATATGCAGAACACTGCTTTTTAATAAGATGTTCTGCCAGGAACAAAGTCTATAAGCATGCAGCTAAGTATTTGATTGATTTGAACACATTAATGTAACCGTCAGTAAAGCCACTATATATAGTGGCTTGTTAAAAACCCGACCGACTTTCAAAAGGGGCATTAACAGATTTTTAAAGACTATTTGAAATATTACACTCAAAGGACTTACCTCAAAGAGGACAGCAGGATGTCTAACTTTCTCTCTGTTCTGTAAATCCTGCAATATTCCTTAATTGATATTACTCTCATTTGAGCAGGTTTTCAACTCTGCTGCTTGTTTTTTTCTAAAGTGTGTCATTAAGAAATTACATTACCTTTAACGTGTGTACCTCCCTCTGTATATGTATTTTTTGTTTGTATTTGTGTGTATTTGTGTGTATTTGTGTGTGTGTGTGTGTGTTCGTGTGTACGTGTGCGTGCGTGTTTGAGAAAGAAAGAAAAAAGAGGACATTATGAAGAAAAAAGAGAGAGCGAAAATAATAATATTAATCAAGATTATTTACAGACCTCAATTTCGTAATGGGTCATAGCGCTTTACAAAAAAGCACATACAAAGATAGTAAAAAGAGTAATGGAACAAGATTACACATTATCTAAATAAGCAAGCACATAATAAGCATGATAGAGGCCAAAGACGCAGAGAAATAATTAGAGAAGACATACATAAATACCAGTTAGATTATTTTTTTACAAAATATTTGATAGAAGCGTCACAAAAAGCAAACAAAACTGTCTGCTGCTTGACTCCTGAACTAAGTAAAGACATGGGGGTTCAAATCTTGCCCAAGCAGCAAACGCAGTATGCCTAAGGCTTTAGGAAATAAAGTTAAGGATTTTTGGGGGGATGTAAGAAAGTGAGATGTGTAGCCTCCCAGACAGGTCGATAGCTCTTAGCTCTTCCCACGTCAATGATTGATACACAATGCCCTCACATGTAGCTACGACAACAGCTTTGAGACAACTCTTAGAGGCAGGCAACATCCGACCAAGTGTACCTTTTTCAGACAGAAAAACACATTCACCGCTTCCCCCATATATATTATAAAATTTAATCTGCGATACACAAAACATCCATGTCACTAAAGCAGAAGTAAACAGAAAAAGGAACGAGTAAACAAGAAACACCTATAGTATAAGTACATGCGAATAAGAAAAATACTTGTGAATAATAAAAATAATTGTAAAAATTCTTTCATGGCATAGCTGCTATTTTAAAGGCTAGACGAGTGAAAGGAGCTATTTGATGGTGTCTTTGATGCGCGCTCGCACCCTAGTGCGCATGCACTCACGTGCACTTTGTCTTCTTCTGATGAGCAAATACGTTGAAAAAAAAACAAGATAAAAAGACAAACATGCATCGGCTCAGCGCTACGTGTCAGTTAATCGTGAAATGTTGTGTTTTACAAGATTTTATCGTCGATTTCTTCATCGCCATCATCCTTTTACCCCTCCTCCTCCTCATCATCATCGTCGTTATGTTATCGTTATCATCATCCTCGTCGTCGTCATTGTTGTTGTCTTCAACTCATTCAAACGTTCTTGATTACTGCAGCAAACACTATATTACACACACTCATGAACGCACACTGAGATAGAGAAGAAACGGATAGAAGAGAGAGACTTGGTCTCGTTGAGATGTAACTTCTTTGCTATGCTCGCGCTCCAAGGAGCAGTGCCTGTCAATGTATCTGTCTTCGCTAGACAGATTGGATCTTTCAGCTGAGATTTCTCTGTGGGACCGATGTGGTCAGTCTTTGGCTGGCCTTGTCTGCTTCTCGCCATGCGTGTGAGTAATAAAGCCAAAGCTGCGGAAGATAATACGGCTTTGGTTTCCGCCCGAAGATGGCGCTGCGTTCCCGCCTGGTCCCTCGCCAGTGTGTCTGTGGAGCGACAATATACGGCGGCATGGCGACTCACTTCTGCCTGTTTGTAAAAGTTTTCAGCTTTGTTATATTGAACATAACAGGCTGGCGTCCAACCTTCGTACAAATTATTAATCCCAAGATTAGTCACGTGTCTTTGTGGTGTCTGCCTACCATAGACTGTTATTAGTGTGTCTCTATCGCCGGTTAACTCTGGACATGGACAGTTTCAAGCTTCTGCTTCACAAGTAAAATCACAAAGTACAGCGGCGCTCATTTCCTCGGTTAGTGCAAGTTTTAGTGATATCTGATCAAAGAGACGTTGGTGCAATTTATCATCAATTTAGTCATGATAAATTGGAAAGCAGGCAACTTTAATAAGCACCAGCAGAGACTCCAGAGAGTACGTCCAAGCCCTGACCCAAAATAAACACCAAGCACTCAACCAGAGCACTAACTTTTGACATCACACCTAATTAACCCTCTAAAGACATTACTCAAACTCTTACAATTAATATTCATTCTTGACAGTAGATATGATGCTTCTGACAAGAATGATATCCTGGAGTTTTTTTCCCAGGCTTGCTTCATTTGCCGGCCATGACCAACACCCACATCGCTCGATTCTCATCCTAGTCTGTTGTAACTTGGTCCAAACGCCGTTTACACGAATAATTCAGACAAGATTTACTTCCCTTATCTGCCGCAAGCACGTGTCTAGCTGCCCTTCTCTTAAGAGCCCAAGAAGAAGTCGAAATCATGTATCATCTTTCGTCTGTTGAACACAGCTCCAAAAAAACCCATTCTGGCCTCCTCATAGTCTACTCTGTTCTTGTCAAATTCAAGCATGCTTCCGCCTCTAGAAGTCCATTCTCTTATCTTAAACCAAAACCAAGTATCTACAGATAATTGCTCATTGATTCGAGCACAGAAGTACGGAATAAGGCAAGTGAGTTTTTGTCTGGTGGTGAGGGAGGTTTTTCTTCATGGCGAAAACACTGGAAGAAGGAAGTTGACGACACAATTGACGACACGGAAGTTCTCAAAAACTGCATATTTATTGTTTTTCCCATTTTTTAAATTCTAGGTTCCTTTAATCTGAACCGTTTGGGTGAACCCCTTTTTTAAACGCCTTTATGTTAGAGGAGCGAGAATGCATTTACAAGGATCTCCTTTGACATCAATGACACGTCTCGTTCTCTTGTACCATGAAGATTTTAAACTTCCAGACGTTAAATCCACGTGATTATAATTCAAATAGTAGCCTCCCTTGAGTGACACAGTCTGCCTGACAACGCCAGTCCACCATAGCTTTGGCTTATCTTCACTGTCATTCCCTCCGGACAGCTATTAGTCATCATAATAAGGTTCCCGAGGAATGGATGCTTGATTAAGTATATATTCTTTCTGGGCTGTCTGGTCTATAGAACTTTTTCTGCTCTCCCGTGAAATTGGGGGGAAGCGTTTAAAACCATCGTTGATCAGTCTGAGCTTCAGTTGGCCTTAACTTGGGGAGAAAAAAAAAGTCTTTCAACCTCCACAGGCTCGGCTTTGATCCCCTTTAGGACGTCTATCCTGGTAGAAAATTGTAGCAGCGGCTGCGCCCTGCGTCATCGATGCAAATGAAATTTGTGTCGTATCATGAACCACCTGCATGTGTTCTCTCAGCTGAGGGATTAGATTTCAGCACAAAGGTATCATTAAAACCTCAGCCAGGAAAGGTAGCAGCGTTGCATTACCTTCCTTCCGTTCGCGAGTGACGTCCTGCATAATTTTCCTCCATGTCGGCACCCGGTGTGCCCTGCGTGTACCAACTCCCTCCCCATCTCGCACTGGCTGCTTCCTCTTGTGCTGCTGCCTGCCGGAGGGTGCATTAGCTGCTGCTAAGCTTGCAGGAGTTGCCCAACATGATTGTAGGGCAGCAAAAGTCTCCGTTGCAGGCTGAAGAGAAGGTATTAATTTTGGATGCACTAGTCTGCATGACATCACGCGCGTTACCAGGTCTTGAACAAAATCTCTTTCGTACTCTAGTCCTTGGTGTCTAGACGCTAGTTTGAATAAAAACTAAGAAATGAGGGATTATATTATTACGCGGAATTCATGAATGTGCTTCTCCAGATAGTAAACGTGTGACCGGCGTATCCCTAAACAAAGGGGGCCCGGTAGTGTAGTGGTTAAAACACTCGCTTGTCACCACTGCAGTGAGCGGCTCAGGGTTCAGATCTCGTCTCGGGACACTTTCTGTATGTGACACCTGTTCACAGGGCTGGGTGCCGGCGATTTTCTCCGGTTACTCCGGTTTCCTCCCCCGTCCCTTTCCCCCCATAGTTTGAAACAACAACAACAACAACATCCCGAAACTGTCAGCTAAGGTACATCGTAAAGACATTTTGCTTCTGAAGTTTTCAAAGAAAGATGACATTTTTATATACAAATCGTTTGCAGGCCGTCTTGTGTTTTACATATTCTGGCTTTTCTTTATTCTTTTATATTGTCCATGTACATGAGTGTTCAGGTTGATCATTTGAAGACAGCCAAACCGTGTCGTCAAATACAGAAAATTTAGTGAGACATGAAAGGCGATTGTAGAATAAAGCAGTTTATAGCATATGGAATAAAATATATCAGTGAGGATTTCGGTGAGGCAATATTTGTCTTTAAATGATTACATTTGAGACAGTTTACTCAAAAATTACTCTACAAAACATTCGGAACAAAGAGAGAAGAATAGAATTTCTGATACAATTGATGGACGCATTGACGATAGAAAGATTGCTAAAATATAAGAAGAGTGTTGGATTTGAGAAAAACAACAGAACAGGAGATTGCCGATTATAAGAGTGGTATTTATAGCGCACCGAGGTCATTTGACTAAGAAGTCCTGCACTTAAGGCATTAAAAAGTCGTTAATAATCGATCGAAATTTCTTTTGAGGAGAATTACAGCCAGTTAATTAAGCTAAAGTGCAGTCCATATTTGGAAGACAGGTCCTCATTTTGCTGGCATTGATTTTGTAGGTGTGCTACCGAAGAAGCGATTTTCCAAAGACTAAAAATAGTATTTCACTTTCAAAATGAAGTAACTGAGCCTCATCTGGACGTCTTGTTATAATTTTGAGGAAAACCAACGCAATTATTTGTTGTGTGTCGGCAGTTTAAGTACTTTGGTTGTATAGCCTTCCATTACAATAGGTAAGTTGCACAAAGGAGCCTAATGAATAACTTCTCGCATTCCTAGATTTCTGTTCCTACTTTAAACCCTATACTCGTCTTATGACATCCATCTTCAAGACATCTGTCGCCAAACGTTGTGTGTGACCTGCTCCCGTCTCGGTGGGACATGAACTCTGTGCGGCCCTCGGTGGATGTGGTGTAGCACATGTTATTATTATTTAGAGATTATACGCATTATAAAATATTCACAGATTGTACACGTGATAACTTTCTGTTGTCTAGTCGAGGCTGCAGAAAACATAATATTTAATGCAAATGTGGAGAAAGTCACATGCAAGTGGTTTAGGCAGGAGACCAGTTTTATAAGATATTTGGATCGTGTGTAGAGTTAGTCGTTTGCCAGTTTGTAGGACTGTCTCTGTCTTTTCCTTGTGTGTCTCTATAGGTCAGTCTTCTTGTCTGTCAGTATGTCTGTCTGCCAGTTTCATTTTTCCAGTTTTTCTGTCTTATTCTTTTCCTCTGACTAGAAGACCATAAGAACTCAGAGCCAAGTAGCTTTTCTGATTCTCCACCCTCCAC
Source organism: Marisa cornuarietis (assembly GCA_004794655.1). NCBI lineage: Eukaryota > Metazoa > Mollusca > Gastropoda > Architaenioglossa > Ampullariidae > Marisa > Marisa cornuarietis. The sequence goes on along the minus strand of SMMW01000564.1, from coordinate 1,871,540 downwards.
CCTCTTTTCCATCCATTCTTCTCATCAGCGATAACTCTATGCCGTGGAAAGAGAAGTGAGGTATGTAAAAGCGCTATGCTCACAGTGGATCGCAAAATCTAATAGAGCTCAAACTAATTAGCGGTCCAACAGCACCTTAACATTCTGTGGACGTGTTCGTTGGCGTCACAGCGCTTTTTGTGTGGGTGGCGATCAATTCAATAACGCATCAACCCGTTTCGTAAAGTAAAAAAGCAGGCGAAAAATTGTCCCCCCTTTCATTTGTATACCACTGATTTATAAAAAAGGATGTCTGCCTCCCAGCAAAACTGAGTAATTTGGAACTTTGCGGATTAAGCACCCTTCTCTTGGAACGAGAGTTATTACCCATTTCGTCAACGACGGCTTCCAAAGAGTATAAAAACCTCAAAGAAGGACTCCAGAATATTCCAGTCTGGTGGGCCAGACTAATGCATTAATTATGCGGTGTGTAATTGTTAACAACCACTGCATGTTCTGAATATTTTGCCAGGAAGGAATTAATATTTTGTAATGCAACTACGAAAGTTCACTGTCGATATCTCTAGATACTTAGGACTATTATTTACTGTTTTGGAAAAAAAAAATCACTTCGGGACAGAAAGATCAAGGAAAGCGGGAGTGGGTGATGTAGACAAAAGGATATAGATTTCAGTTCCAATACAGATTAGAAAATTTAGAAATCTGTTTTTGATGGAAAATTAATTAAATGTGTAGACCTCAAAGATTAAACCCGTGGTATATGTTCGCAGACAAAGTATAAATCATTCTCCTCGTCCTTTTCAGCGCCGGCATAGACGATGCCAACAGAAAGGGCTGCCTTCGATAAAAACTCATTTTCACAAAACAGATTTTAAAAAAGTAAAAGATAATCTTGACTCAAAAAAGGACATTAATGAGTTTAATGTAATAAAGCAAGTTCTCTTTCTCTCTCTCTGTCTCTCTCTCTCTCTCACTGTAACTATATTCCTGTTTCACAAAATTGGTTACTTTAGTCGAGTTTTCGAAATAAAATCTTTAAATCACGCGATGGATCAGCGTCAAGACAAAGTTTATCTTAAGGAGGGTAGTATTTATGGGGTCATCGCGGCATTGCTTGGTGGCAGGGGCAGAGAAAGGGTTGAGATCACGGTATGCTGCAGATGGAAATGTTCCAGAAAAAAAAGGCTACAGTTCAAGGTTAAACCATTTCTCAACTGAAATTGCTGGCCCATTTATTTCACACCCGTTCCACATGTCTCCGACTTTCGTGACAGTTTCTGTGAATCTTGCAACTAGTCAAAGCGCCTGAGTGTACACAATACCGTCCAAAGCCCCATTATCGATTATTGATATATTACTTCAGTCTAAAGCCCCATTACTGATTAACGATTACTTATTGATTACTATTCGCTGCTGGACAAATCACGCTGCCAGTCACACGCCACGAGGTGCGCGCGCAACACTTAGTCAATTTTAAGTCCTTGCTAGCTGCTAGCTTGACCTATCAGGCTACCAAAGCAGCAAAAGATGTGGCAGAAGACGCGAGATGATGAGAAGCTGAAGCTGTTCACGCGGTTAGCCTTGTTAGTCAGAAAGTGGCTTCGGCCAAGGGTTGAAATTTAAGACAAAGGGATAGTGAACCATAGCAAAGGATTTTAGACAGAGACAGTGAAAGTACAACTGACTGTGTGTGTGTGTGTGCGCGCGCTCGTGCGGGTGCCTGTGTTCATGCTGTGCGTGCGTGCAGCTGTTTAAGTGCTTGCGTTAATGAGTAAGTAAATGATTGGGGAAAATGTCCATAATGATGATGAGAAGTAAAGAGACGTTAACATAGGGATTCAACACTAGCTACACGAGAAGTTAATCATACTTATTAATACATTAAGCAAGAAATGTTTAGAACCCAGCGGTCACAGTTAAAAAAAAAACACACACACACACAAAAGAAGAAAAGAGGGAACCGAAATTGCTCTATTCAACAAATTATTCGTTTACGCTTAGATTAAAATTCAATATCACAAGTTTTTTAAGTGTAATGTAGAAATATATATATATATATATAAGTAAAACATTTTTACTGTTGTAAATTCGTGTTACTTTTTACCATTCGGGGTCTTAAACATCTCAATATTTGAAGTGTTGACCGGTACGTTCTAAACAAGCAATAAGAATACAAGAGGAATAAAATAAGGGCAGAGTTAACCATGTCTTCAAAGGGGCAAAAATCTTATAAACCTGTTTTGCCAATATCATCACAGAAATGTTTTCCTTTCTCACAAAACTCCAGCAACGCTGTACGAGCCGTGTTTTGGGGCCTTTAGATGTTCACTCAACGGCTCCCAGACAAAAAGTCTGTGAAGCAATCTGTTGGCATAAGATCAAAGCAAGACGTTGAATGGATCCGTCAGAGGTCCTGTTACATGCAACCATGGTTTTTGTAGCCGGTTAGTTGCCTGGCGCACCTCCTAGGTGACATCATTTTCGACAAAGAGTTTCTTCCGTTAATCATGAAGAAAAGAATTTAGGTACACGCACTCTTTTGGAGGCTCTCTTTTGAAGCTTTGAAAGCTTGAACTTACCTTGATTAACAACGGTAATGACTGCAGCACAAAGCCTCAGCGATGGCTGTTCCAGCAGCAGACATGTTTGCTCTTTGTTCTACTCTTGACATCAAAGATCTCTTGCAACACAAAGCCGCATTTTCATATCCCTTCCCCCTTTCCTCAGCTGCTGCCTTGACATCCCCACATCATCCGCCTCTGCTCTGATGTAGTCATCCGCAACAATGGCGCCATGACAGCATCTCTATCAGGTGACAGACTTTCACTTCCGGTCTTCCTCAATTAGGGATGCCGGCTTCTGTTGCGCCTGTAGCAACTAAATCCTTGTATTTGTTCACAGGGTGACACCGCCAGCAACTGCCGATCGAGTTTGTGTTTCATTTACATCCGGTCCACCTACATAAGATCTATTCAGTTCCGGAGCCTGAATCCCGTCCGCGTCTTTCTTCTGTACTTTCCAAATTATTTTAATGTTGCTTTAACGTGAGTTGCTTTCAGGACGAAGTACAGGTTAGGGTCGTTGAGAGACACCTTGAGATCTCCTCTGACTCGAGAAGAGATGAACAAAAGCTCTTTACGTGAAAATTACTGTCAGATAATTTGAGAGTACCAGAAGGAAGGGGACTGTTCTCATCTCGAGGAGATATTACTTTGACTTCCGTTGCTATTACCAGCTAAAAGGCTTGTGCGAGCTGTGTGATTGATAGTCGGGCTTTCATCAGCGCTGATTAAGAATGAAGACCACCCACACAGTGGAAACTAAGCTGGTCTACACTCTGTAGGGACTAATGGTCTCTGACGTGAGCTGTAAGCTGCTCTAAAAAAGTGAACTCTTGGTATCAACTGGCTGGCAGGTGTATCTGATGTGTCACTGTATAGATGTTGCGGGCTAGTTAATTAATTAAAACTTATTCAAGTTAACTTATTAATTCGTATACACGCATGCGTACGAGTAAAATTGTGTTGGGGGTGTATGTATCCCAGCTAAAGTTAAAGGCCGAAACAGAAGAACTGCTGTCTGTTTGGTGGACACTATTAGGCAATACTATTTCAGCATCAGGATATCCATGAAATATGCACTTTGTAGTTTGATGTAGATTCCTGACTATGTGGAGCAGGTATCGTTTCCAGAATGCTCCTATTTGCAGCATGCGCGTGCTAGCGAGAATGCATCCTTCCGAAGTGCTTAGTCTAATCAGCCTCTTCTGATGTTCACAAGTTTTCCCAGGCGGGAGGTCAGGAGCAGGTGGCATCTTACGTCACGGGGAAGCGTTTGAATGGGAAGCAACACGTGTTTCTGTCGGTCAGGGGTCACGAATGCAGGTTGCCAGAGGTTGCTAAGGAAAGACCGACAGACTCCAGGGCCCTTTCCCGACCGTCGGTTTGATTATTTATTCAACTCCCTTGAAAACAATGCTTTCCTATGACGTTGGTCGCTGTCATATAAGACGTGACACGGATGGTAAGGACTGACACGGCGTCAGCAGATACCCTTCAAGTTTCTGTTTCCACTTCCAATCTAAAATTATGGTTTGAGGGAGCTCCCTAAGTCTGTAGCCATGGCCAAGAATCGAAGTAATCTTGGATATTCCCATTTACCTGCCGCTTTAAAGGCTGGTGACCAATCTTTATTCGGGTAACACACCTGTTCTTATATTGAGCTGCGCTGACTTTCACTGCATATTGACAACGTTTGATCGGCTGACTGACATCATGTGGTTAACAATTTAAAGCACTACGCAGAGAACAGCCGATACTTTCCCTACCTTTTTCATCGATCGTAAAAATCATTAAACCCTCAAAGCTACCCTCCCTTTTAGACCAGCAGATTTTAATGACCCCTTCTTTTTATCTTTAATCGACAAAAAGTTGAAGTCGTATCCGTCTTTCCAAGAAAAACTGTCTTCCGGCTCCAGGTCACACAGATGACTCTATTCTAACTTCTCTTTAAGGTTGAGCCCCCCTCCCCCCATAGGCATAAATGCAGGCACATTAAGAACACTCGGAAGTCGCGTTCATTATCGAGTGTGATAAATGCAGTGTAGGTTCTTTTTCAACTATCCTTTCTCACTCCGCTATAGGTGCTCTGGAGGACGTAATCTGTTCTTCATGTGGGCTTGGTATTCGCAGCAAGAAGTTATTGCCCTCGTTAAAGATACCTTGGCACGCGGTGTCAGCAGTTCATAACTTGGTAGATGAGTTGCAAGCGTACGTCAGATGCTGAGTTAAAAATAGCCTCTGTAATCCAGAAGGCATCCCGACAGGGGTGAGTGTTACCACACTTTCCCTCGATTCAGCTCAGCGTAATAAGTTGAGACTGTTTTTCTTTACGTTTTGTTTGTTACATATCCCTTAGTCTTTGTCTCGAGCGCGGGACAGTGAAATGGTACACGTGGGAGTCACGTAGTTTTAGATCTGTGGCGAGCCAGGCTATAAAGATACCAACAGACAGATACGGAAAGATTGGCCTTGTGAAGTGCCTTCTTTGAAGTCAGCGGTTCACTTGGCGAGATTTCACGTGCGAGCACACACACACACACACACACACACACACACACACACACACACACACACACAGACGCACTCCACTGCCCCCAAATTCTGGCTTCTGTGTGTGATAAATGTGTTCCAAATAATCAAAAGATTTGGCTAGTGCTCGCGAACTAACGTACGTAAACGTTCCTCCACGTGGAAAAGATCACACATTTACAATTTTCTTGAAGCTCTCCACTCCTTCGCAAAAACATTTCTATTCGTTAAGAAAAGAAACCTTAAGACCTGAAAGTAAAAAAATGTCTTGAAGGACGAAGTAATTAAATCTCGTTCATACTTGCAGAATGCGAATAAGCCTCACTTCTTTGAAAGGATGACATTAACGATTTTTATTTTGGGAAAAAAGTATGCAGCTCATAGGATGGCTTCCTGTATGAAGTTGTATCAGATTAGAAACACTTGTCAATGTTCTTTTAAAACTTTTTAATTTAAGGCAATAGATTTTCTAATTCTCACTTTCTGATTTGTTATTGTCCTTTTAATTTATTGTTTAATTTGTAGTTGAGTAGAATATTTATTCCTGCATCGTCGTGGTACCCCTTAACTGGCACTGGTGGTACCGGTCATAAAGAAGACACGGTGGGACTCAGCAGAGGCGAACTCTTGTGCCTCCGGGAGAAGGTCCGTCGATGGTCAGTCTGCTCAACTCTATCACGTTAGTCGTCGAGCTTTTCTTTTATTTTCCACGGCGTTGACCGCATTCAACGTATGCTTAGAGAACGTCTTTGACAAGTGTCATGTCACACGACATGACAGAATCACACCAGTTACTATTGCTTGACAGTAACTAGCAGAGGCTCCTGGGGACCCACCAGACAATTGATAGGCGTAGGTTACTGAGCGGCCTCACTCCGATGGACACGGAGGTGTGATGGTCCTAGAGGGAATAATGCATGATTTTCTGCAGGTTGATGTTAAACACCAAATAGGACGCATACTAACTTTCGTGAGAAAGAGCTTAACCACTTAGTTCTGAGATCCTGGAGCCATCCTACAGTGCTTTCTTCCACATTGAATATTCGCAGTACGTTCCATAGTCCTTCATACCATACTCTATCGAACGTCTTCTTGCAGTCGATAAAGTTATGATAGAGGTTCTTGCCATTCTGCAAGAGCTTTTCAATGAAAAACCGACTGTTGAAGATTTGTTCAACCGTTCTCCTGCCGAATCTGTTCTGCTAGTTTTCACCTGTGAGACGGGTCTTGGTCACCATCAGAATAATCTTACTTTGGTGACTAATAAGGATTATCACTCGATAGTTCTGGCACTGCCTCGCGTTTACTTTCTTCGGGAGGGGTATGACTGCTTGCCCCAGATCTTACAACACAGGCAGATCTTACAATAAGAGACTTCACGATGTCTTCCCCACTCCCTTTGATAACCTCCGCTGGGACATTGTCCACCATCGGGTATTCCCTTAAGACTTTGATTAACCAGTTCAACCTCTTTCCATAGGACTTGCAGGTCCTCTGGCTCTACATTTGTCTCCTGGTTGTCCTGGAGGATGCTCTAGTCTGTCGTCAGCAGAAGGTTGTCAAGGTCAGTACAGTACTCCACAGCTCTAGGACAGCCTTTTCATCCGAGAGCAGGCCCGTTGGTCCTCATTAGTGGGGGCCTTGAGTAGATATAGGGATTTGAGGTTGTCACCCCAGGCCATTCACTCATCCATCTCATGGCTTCTGTCGTCAGTCCAGGTTTCCTTGGTTGCCTTCATTCCTGTCCGAGACTCACGATTCTTGCAGGCAGCCGCTGCTTTAGTGTTGTTCAGCTTCTCACTCTTTAGTGCTTTGTCCTCCTTGGGATGCGAGAGAACCTTTTCGGTCGAGGTCAAGAGCACCTTCTTCATGTGGCCCGAGATGGTCCCAGTAAAATAATTCTGAAGAGGAAGAGTTCAGAAACACTGGGGTCTTGCAATATTTATAGGTCAAAACAAATGCGTGGATTGTGCATGTTACATTTCACCTTTAGGCTCAGTCGTAGGCTCGATAAGACGATGTTGTTGTCACTGTAAATTTCCGTGCCTGGATATGCCCACTTCTTCGCATGATTGATGCTTCGTTTGAAGCGTTTCGGCAGTGGGAAGAAATCGATCTTGTTACCGATCGACCCATCGAGAGAGTGCGAGGTCACGAGCCGTGTCCTTTTCTGAAGCTGCAGGGTGTTGGCAAGGGTCAACCTGTGACTTTGTGCGAACAGCAGCAGCCGGAGGCTCCGTTCATCTGTCTCACCAAGACCAAAGCGGCCCATCGCCGATATGCGTATTGGTCGACCCTAGGATTAACATCCCCGATCATGGTAGAGATGTTCTCTTTTGGTACCTTCTCCAAGCGTTTATAGAGCAGTTCCACTTCCTCGTCTCCGTGGACAGAGGTGGGAGCGTACACTTTAATGCGGCTTTGCAGGGACGCAGATGGAGATCAACCTGCTTGAGAAGGGAGACCAACTGAGCTTCACCCCGGTCACCTTTTTGCGGACGAGGAGTCCTACACCGTGCTTGGACTCCTGCATCTAGTAATCTAGTAACGTTTATGAGGTCCTTATGGTGGCATGACAAAATATGTGAGCACAAAGGTTGTTTCTAAAACAATCTGAGAATTCATTTAGCTGATTTGTAGATTCGTAAAATCTCAAATCCGATGACTTTTTTCTTCAAACTCGATGTCGTTCTGGCACAAAAACAATTTTTATCTTAAATTTTGTGTAAGTGGGTTACAGTGTTCCTGTTTTTTATATATACTGAGGCTGGGGAAATATATCGTGTGTACACTGACGTCAAAAACGGATCAGCAGCTGTGACTGGCATATCACTTATAAGTTTGTTCCTCTCGTGCAGGTCACCCAGGTTAAAGCGAGCATGCTGGGATATGTGCGTGGGCCTTCTGTGATGTACTGCTGCTGTTCCCACATTCATTTTTCTGTGTTCGGGCACCTTGGTGGGTCTGGAGATGAAAGGAAAGAACGAAAAGGGGGAGGTTACTGCTGCAGTGAAGGGGGCTAAAATGCGCATTCCCTGCAGGGGGAAGGTCATCATCAACACAGCTGCCAATTATTGGAGATGAGAACTGAATAATTAATGGCTCATTAAGTGCCTTGACTAAGTAGTAGGTGAGAGCGAAGCTCTGATAACTTCCGAACATCTTTACTACTTCCGGTCACGAGCAAAGTATGCTGATAATAGAAAATAGTAGAGCAGCTGGAGGTCAGTTGCACAACAGGTTTCTAAACCTTAAAACTGTTCTAAAGAAGCAAAATCTCTTCTTAGCCATTTTGATGCATTGCAGAAAAACATACAAAAAATTGTACTGACAGACGGAAAGTCAGACTTAAACAACTTTATCTTACTTAAAGCAGTTTTAGTTTTAAAAATTATAGAATTGTGGTGTGCACTTTAAACTAATTATCTAAATAGAGTTAAGGCCTAAAAGTGTTTAAAATAAGAAATGTGTTGTGCAACTAGCCCCAGAAGTTAAAAAATGTATATTTTCTTAGGTACTTTTAATATTCTTTATCCTTTAAATGATAATTGGTACCGCGTAGAATTACGCTTACTTCTCTAAAAATGAAATAATAATTTACGAGTTCTGCGGGTGGACTGTCCAGTATTTACGTTGTCATGGAGCGGACCGACAGCAGTGGAACATCTTTACCTGATTGACAGCGCAGGAATGATCTTAAGGTCAGGTACTTCTTCTGGATGTGACACTAGCTGACAAGTCTTTATTTTCTCCGAATCACCCTTTCCATCATCTCCCACCCCCACCTAGCATTGGCAGGTAAAAACACTTTACTTCTCTCTCTCTCTCCCCCCCAAACTCAACCACTATGCCTACACTTGACCACACAGTTTTGACCGTTTATTTATCTAGTTTGGGCAATGAAATATTTTTGTGGTGTAGGAAGAATAGGAAAGAACAACTGCTTGTAATGCTCTAAACATCAATCAGTTTTGGTGGTTGCACTGGGGCAATGAAAAAGCTATGGCAGTTTTATTAATTTATGCACTTTTAGTCGACCTTTTCTCTGCTGGACATCATCATTTTCTTGAACGCCATTATGATGATGATGATGATGTCCATTTGTAATGCGCAGGTATCCATTCGGAAGAATGCTCATTGCGCAGCAAAAAAAAAGAAAAAAAGAAAAAAAGTAAATAAATAGATAAACACCAGGAAAGTAAAATAAAAAAAATAAAGACACAAGTGTTGCTTGGTTGTTTAAGTTTAAGTCCGTCTTACGTAAACAGATGGGTCTTTAGTCTTTTTCGAAACGTGGTTGGTGAGGTGATGGTGGACGATGACGATGGCAGAGCATTCCACAGTTTAGGTGCCGCGTTTTTGAAGGCCCTGGCTCCAGTGCGCTTCTTGTTTGTGTCTTCCACTGCAGGGAGACAGAAGCGTGACTGGGAGCCAGAGCGCAGACCACGTGACGGCCGGTAAGGAGGAACTACCTCTTGCAAATAGTCAGGAGCAGTTTTAAACATGCAGGACTGAGCAATCGAAAGCACTTTGTGGTCAATGCGCTTGTTCACTGGGAGCCAGTAAAGGCTCTGTAGGATAGGCGTGATGTGCTCAGTGGACGACTTTGCACGGGTGACAATCCTGGCGGCTGTGTTTTGAACTCTTTGGAGTCGATCCAACTGCGTAGCAGGTATACCCCACAATGCACTATTACAGTAGTCTAATCTTGATATGATGGTAGCCACAGCAAGTGAGTTGGCAGCAGCTTGAGTCAGCATGGGCCGTAGTCTACCTAAAGTCCTCAAAAATTAGTAGGATTTTGCCACAACAGAACTAACATGATTACACATGGAGAGCTCTGCATCAATAAACAGCCCGAGGTCCCGTACACAGTCAGCAAAGGCTATGGAGGCGTCACCGACCTGCACCGCACTAATGCCGATCTGCTCCCTTCTGGCCCTGGGGCCGCACAGTAACGCTTCTGTCTTGTCGTCGTTGAGTTTAAGACGATTTCTGGTCATCCATGCCTTCACCGCGACACAACAAGATTCAAGTCGTTGAAGCGCATTCCTAGCCACTGCTGGGTCGGGGGGAAAACTGTTCAGAATCTGTGTATCGTCCGCAAAGAACTGTCGTCCCATCTGAAAGCGTTCAATTACTTGTCCAAGCTGTGAAGTATATACAGAAAATAATAATGGACACAGAACGGATCCCTGTGGTACGCCACACACCAGAGGAACTGCCTCAGAGCTTGCAGAGCCGACAATTACTCTCTGAGATCTATCGGCAAGATAGGAGTCAATCCACTGCAGCGCAGCGCCCTAGATACCAGCCTCTGATGACAGTCTCTGGAGCAGCAGGCGGTGGTTGATGGTGTCAAATGCACTACTCAGATCGAGTAATACTAACAGCACTAAGTTGCCAGAGTTGACACTACAAAGGATGTCATTGGTCACACGAAGAAGAGCAGTTTCTGTGCTGAAGCCAGGACGATATGCTGACTGAAATTTATCTAGGCAGCCATGAGTAATAAAATGGGTCATAAGCTGTTCTGCATTACTGACCATATCAAAGTCAAATTTACGGTTTTTAACTCACTGGAGCTTTCGCTGGGGGATTTTAGCGATGATGGTTAAAGCTCATTTTCAGATCATGGTTATGCTATGTCCCTTCATTTTTTTTTTGGTTGTCTCTGGTCCTATTCATCACACGCTAAGCGAGTCTCTAAGGACTCCTGGGGTCGTGAGAATCTTTATCTCCCTTCCTTTCCACACCATTTCCACCCACCCTCTGTTTCCTTTAACTTCTTTAACGTCAACTTTCTCTTCATCATTCGTTTGAGAATAGATCACAGATAAGTCCAACTGGAACATTTCTCACCGCCATGCTATATGGCACCCGGGAGGGACGGGACAAGACAGCCACATTTGTCACCAGAAGTGAAGAAAACGGGTATGTTTAAGCGACTGAGAAGAAGTCAATATCTTGTATTCACATTGCCAAAAATCGTCTTGCCTTTCTCAGCAATATTAGAGGACACCTGTATCACTTAGTTTAGATGTCGGGTACGTACAAATAACGATGGTAGTTCAGGTGTCTGGTATGTACGGATACTGATGGTGGTTGGTGTCCCCTCCATTGAGTGGAAGGTTTTTTCTCACGGATGCTTAGCTGGATACATCGAACTTTGCAGGCACATTAGGCTCTATAGGGCCGATTGGTCGGCCAGTCAAGGTTTATTCAGATACAATTAAGCAATATATTAAAACCAGCCTCATTTCTACATCTTCTTCCTCTGATATTTACATCATCTCTACGCGGCGTTTTACAAAGAATGTGTTAGCTCCACCTTGCATAAGCGCTCATTATTTTCTGTAATAAGAGTTTGCTAGTGCTATTTCTTTTAAATATGAAATTTTCCTCATCAGATGGTGAAAGGAAAGGAGCTACTGGCATGGCAGGGCTGTAGGCCAGTACATTTAGTGCCTGCCAAGAAGCTACAATTCTCCTAGTCTAACCAACAGGAAAGATTTTGTAGAACGATTTCGTCTTCGAGTCTGCATGAAACGTGAGACATCAACACAGAAAAGTTTGATTTCAGCCCATGATAGGTTCTTGGTGTAACCAGTGACAAGCTCTTTCAATATGCATGCATTTACACTTTAGTCACCTCTTCTGCTCAGAGTTTCTTTAATAATAAACTAACCAGTCAAAAAGATTCTCTCACAGCAGCTTCTGCCTTCTCTGTTTTTAACCTTGACACTTCGACAAACTTTTGGTGACATTTGGCAAAGCGTTTACACGACGGTTTCATAACAATGTTGCTAAACTTAATTAAAAGTTTGTCCACATTCATCATCCACATTAGTCCACCGTTAAAACGGCCTTTAGTTCTGTCTCGCAATGTTACCAACCGCCAAACGGGTGTGAGATTTGCTCAAATTTCTCGAGAGCATTTCTTAAGATAAAAACTGATTTAAGGTTTCTGGTACAGGGATTACAAAATGGGTTAAAACTCTTTTGTACATGAGTTCTGTACGCCCTTGAGAAGCCCTGCAGCTCTTCTGTGAAACTCGGAGGGAAATTGCAATGTTCTGGACTTTGTCAGAATGATATAAACATAAGTGTGTTATTTGTTACAGCAGCAGCAATAAGCTTCTTACTAAGAGACCCGACATGACTAACTGAAGAGACTAAAAGGACCTGCAACTTGAACAAATGAAGTGTAAAAAGTAAATATGGATCCATCAAAATGTACAGAAACTGGCAAGAAAATGATGAAAAATAAAAGAGGAATGTAAAGTTTGGAGGTACTTTTAAAAGCTTTGCCAAATTTTTACTCTGGCATCCTGATAATGTATTGCACTGTAAAGTGGCGTAGACCTAATAACGACTTTCTTATGCCAGACAGACAAGGTGAAGAAAGATAAGGTAAAATAAATAACAGCAAACGACCAAACGAACAAACAAACAAACAACATGAGCGTGATTTTGTATCTGCTGCAAGAGTTTCAAGGAAAATTATTGAGACCAACACGAAGAAATGTTAGTGTTCCCACGATGCAGTCATTAGGAGAAATAAAATGTCAGCAACACAGATGACTCCACTGCCAAGCTAAGACTTGGAGAAAATTGAGGAAAATTTTGTTGCTTGAATTATTTGATGAAGCAACGCTGGCGCCAGTAATGGTAGGTTTGTCTGTTGTGAATATGATTTGTACATCTGAGTATCAGAGACAGTGGAATAGTGATAGTCAAGTTAGAAAGTCTCTCTCTCTCTCTCTCACACACACACACACACACACACACAATGACACACAATGAGTCCATCCTTCTACTCAGTTACATATACACACATATGCGCGAAGAATGGTGGAGTAAGAGAAAAGGATTCTCGTTCCCGGGAAGCCAGGAATGGATGCAAACTCGGATATCCTAAAGGAAGGTGAGTGTGTCATTAGTTGTGACAGTCAAAGCCACGGGGTATCTCTAGTAGGAGACAGGTCAAGGCAGCTATTTCACTATAAGAACATGGCCCAAAAAATCAGCAAAATTCATTCCTTTTTTCCCCGTAGGCTCTAATGTTATATAAAATATTAGAAATTTCAAAAACTGCACTTAGGCCAACTGCACAAAGCTCAGCGTGTGTGGGGTTGTACAAAGAAAAGATTCGAATCCCTTATCTTCAGCACGACGTTCGACACTGGTGGGTGCTGCCAAGCATTTATTTGTTTTGGTAGTTTTAGCCATAATACCGAGTCGTATGATCAACATTTCAAAGAAAGGTTAGCTCATGGAACTTCTCCAGGAAGCGTCTTAACTGAAGTCTTTTTCTGGTAACGGATGCCCTGTAACAATTACCGAGACAACGTTACGCTGATTCTGCCTTTGAACATTGTTCAATCTCATTTTTTCTTGGCAGTAGCTTTTGAATGAAGCCCTTCGATAAAAGTCTACAAAGGTAAAGATTAAAAGCAATTTAGACTAAAAAAAAAACAAATGCGGCTATGAACATAAAAGTGTTAATAATTGGATATGAGGACCCGAGCCTGTGTGTGCTTCCTAAGCTGACTACTGCTCTATGAAAAAGACTTTTGTGGTGGAGAGGACAGAATTTTCAAAGGCAGCAGAACACTAGGTGTGGAGAATGCCATCTTGTCAATAGATGGCTTTGATTTAGCCGAAGGAAGGCTTTGCCTTAGGCAGCACTTAACATTCTAACCCCATTAGTTCGCCGCGTGATATCAATTTTTTTTTACGCCCGCTACAGCAGTGGGCGTTCACAAAAAAATGCTCTTTGGTATCTTTTTGATTATCTTGAACATTTTCGTACTCTTTCGGTTTCATCCCCTCTGCCAGGCACTCTCAGTCCTTCTGTTAAAATTGTTTAGATCAAGAATGTTGATTCCCTTAATTGTTTTTAAGCACTTCTGCCTTTTCACTCTCCTGTTGGTTTATTCTCCGCTCTTTGGGGCGTCGGTCGTGTTTGCAGCTGCAGTGTTTTCGCAGTTTTACTAAGAACTATCTGAAAACTTTCTCTGTATCATGCAAGCAATTACATCGTCCTTATAATCTTCTTCCGATGCTTCTAGAAAAAAGTAATTTTTAAAAATATTAATTAGCAAATAAAACACCGGACACCACAGAGTTTTTTTTAGCCAAACGAAGTTTTTAATTTCTTGTAATATCAGCTTTTCTTGTCTGCAAAAGATTTTGCTCATAAAATGCAAAGGGTAATGATGTGAGGGAAAAGGGTTTTGTTTGCACAATGCATTCTTCAGAGTGTTATAATCGAAATGATGTGTTAGGGCTGACCCTGAAGTGATTAATTATGTAAGAAAATTAAGGTCCTACAACAAACCACGTTGTGCTTACAACATGAAACGAACACCACTTATGAAAAAATTAAAAATAAAATAAACAATTGGAGACCTAGTGAAGGCAGAAAACTGAGAAGTGGAAGAAAGGATGGGGAGAGGAAAAAGAGATGGAAAAGATAAATACGCAAGCAAACATATATCATTGGGACAGGGGATAGTTGGAAGAGGAGAACATTATTGTGTACGGAGGTATCCACACGAGTCTCTCAGAAATAAATGATGACGGATGACTCGATGAACAAAGCGACAAGCGGTGCTATGCGCCACGCAGCACTAAGAACAGGAAATAACTTATGCACTTGAAGAACGGGCGTGTTGATCTGTACTTGAGGCTTAAGAGTGCAAGTGGTAGCGCGAGCAGTTGAAAAGCTAACTATTCTTTCCCTCAGAAGAGTCATTTGACTTTTCATCTGAGGGCTCTACAGCTATCGCAAGTGAAAGACGCCATGATTGCCTTTTACTTGCTGTGCCGAGAGGCCAAAAAAAAAAAAAAGCTGTGCACGAGGCCAAGGTGCCCTATTCTCACCCTTCTGTTTACCGAGAGGATAAACTTAATGATAAGAAGCAGCCTCTTTCTGATGGGAGGAAGGGATTTAATCTGAAAACCGGTAAACTGCCAATGACATGATAAAATACATTATTACCTTTATACTCATCTAAATTAATAAATTTTGTAAAATTTTTTCAGTAAAATCTTTCTACTTTTAAAGTTTTACATATCTTTTTCATGTTTTATCGTTCATTTACAACGTCGTTTTCTCTTTCTTCACCTTTGATATTTAGGATTTAGCCCAGTTTTTGTTCATCTCAACATAAAGTTTACCTCCATCTGTTTCTTTGCGTTCTTTATCTTTCCTCCTTTCGTTCCATCACACTTTTATCTCTCCTTTTTCTCCTTGATTTACATATTTCTATCTTCGTTCCAAAACCACCTTCGTCTTACTTTCTCCGCATTGCATACATTCTCTTATTCGCTCACTCACTCAACAAACCGTTCGTTCAAATGTCATTCCGACCAGCAAGCACTGAATCATGTCAGCAGCTTACATTATCGTTTACGATGCTTAGGGAAAGGGAGTGCTCCTCACTGACTCTCCACTGGAAGAAGAATTTATGGAAGAGTTTAAGTAAGTGTTTTCCTAAAATGATGAGACAGGTCATGCACAAGAAAGAAGAAACTTTTTCCCGTCTCTTTTTGCCCTTACGGTACTAAGTGTTATTTGTCTCTTTGCCAGTTGTTTGTTTCTTCTGCCATCCATCTGCCTTTTTGGTCAGATCACCCAGCTTTCGTATAAATTCATGGATATTTCTCGCACGCTTTCTGTGACGCCACGTATGATTAAAGTAGGGTTGCTTACCGGAAAAAACAGATACAGTAATATTAACTTGTTGGCTCCTTAGGTGTCATCTGTACAGCAAATAACAACAGATGTTCACACAATGATAATAGATAATCTTAAGAATTACGCGTGTGATCGATGCGACAGAACAAAAGAAGAATGAAAGCAAAAATGAAAACACGAAAGAGCCAGGCTTAAGTACAAGGCAAGTTGTTTACGTTCGTGGTATTTTGCTACAATATGCAGGGGCTGGTGCCCATCCTTGTAAAAGAGGTTTTGCTTTTATGTTCATTATCAAGAATGAACCTGGGCTCTCATTATGAAGACAAAAATAGTCATCCCCAGAGGTAGGATTATTGCTTCAAACTATAAATTTTAGGCGTTGTACTCTCTGAAGCAACATTCTAAAGGTTTCAATATTCTTGCGATTGTTTGGTTCGTTGCTCGTTTTCATTGTACACGCACGCACGCACGCACAAACAAACAAACAAACAAACAAACAAACAAACAAACAAACAAACAATAAATTAGAAAGAATGTTTCAAGAAAAATATAATTAACATTGCCTTCATAATGTCCTCAACCGTGATTCGTAGCAACAGCCCAGGACGTTGTTCAGGTGCCCGGATGGTTGTAAAACACACCGACGTCGTCTGAGACTTTATAACAGGTGAGATTAAGTCTACTTAATGTACAGACTGTTAAATTGCAGCAAGGTTCAAACGTGCTCGTGGGAAAAAGATAAAACATTACCGCGCACATTAAGAATCTGAAAGAGATTGATTTATGTTTTTTATGTTTTTAGTATCTTTGGGAGATAATTTACTTGCACCCTTTTCAGACTGATCGTTAAAACTGAATCGAGGAGGCGAAAAACTCACCAAACAACTCAGACATTGGGATCGGCACTACAGGCAGGCGGCGACACGTTATCCTCATTATGAGGACAAAAATAGTCATCCCCTGAGTTACACCCACACCCTCTGCCATTAAAGGAGCAGCAGCATCCGTGGCTGCCCACCCCCATGCTTGCTTTAGATAACATAATATTAAACGTATGCAGAAACAATATGTTAAGCTAGTGTAAAAACAATATGTGAACGTGTGCAGAATACATTCGTACTGCTATGTGTCTTTTGTGCCAAAGTTTCATCATCCAAAGCTAGTTAAACATCGACGAGTGGGGTCTCAAGAGAGGGAAGGTGATTAAAAAAAATTCAGAAAAGAGTTTATTGCTTTGGTCCTAGGTTATTTGGAAGAGAGTTACAGAATTTGTATACTTTTATCCATTGTCCCCGATTATCAGTATTATTGCAGCATATAAGTCGGAGCGTGTTGTAAAGGAAAAAGATATAAGAACCATGCTTCTAATTTTTATACATTATCATATCCACAAGGTAACAATTTCTGTAAGTCCGAAATGCGTACCATTGCATAGCAATCCTTGCTTATAGTAAGTGTTTTTTAAAATGGAAAATAAAATTAAACACAACAGATATCTATGAACAGTCAAACATGTGTGAGATGATATTTTGCTTAAATAAAGACATGATTTGTTTACTCGTAGCAGTATGTTACACAATTTACTACACAATCCAGTCTCTACAACATTATTAATCAAAATGAACTTTATTGTACTGAGTCACAGACTTTCTTTAGATTCATGCTTTACATCCCATTTTTCTTAAAATGTTTTTCTAATAACCTTATGTGAAGATATGCTCTGTTGTGGATTACCTTTTTCTGCAAGACTCCTGGCCAACTGACACAGTATTGTAATTATCTGTCATCTCCTTTAATATTTTTACTTTATAATCCACTTCAGGTGTTGGGGGATTAAAATGTTTAAGCCAAATGATGAGAGAAATGAGAAAGAAAAAACAAAGATGCAGTGAAGGGAAAGAAAAGAAGAAAGAAAAATTAAGGTAGGAAAGAAAGAAATGAAGAAAAGAAGGGAAAGTAGAAGAAGGGAATGGAATAAGAAAAAAATGGAAAGTAAGATAAATGATTAGAAAGTAAACTAAAGGAATAAAACGAAAGAAAAAATGTAATAAAAATAAAAAAGGAATAGAAAGAAAAACAGGAAAGGAATGGAAAGTAAAAAAAAAGAAAAGAAATGGAATAAAAATAAAAAAAGGAAAGAAGAAAATAAGAACGGGCATGTTGATCTGTACTTGGGGCTTAAGAGTGCAAGTGGAAGCGCGAGCAGTTGAAAAGCTAACTAAGAACAAGATGACGCCTCTGTATTTTCCACGATGTTAAGCCAGCCTGTCAATTATTCTTTTTAAATATTTCTTTTATGCATCTTGGCGCAGAATGAACTGTGTTTTCCTATATTGTCCCTGAAATTTTTAAGAGATGTGGTCTTACTGAATCCCGGTGTGTATACTAGATGGTAATACCCAGTGTAACAAAAATCCCTCGGTGGTCTGGAGGTCAGACTCGCTCGCGCATCCCAGTCGCCGGCGCTCGTCGCTGCCTGGGCCAGACACGTTGATGACGGAGATCCGCCTTTCAATCTACAGACGACGCCATCCAGGCTCAGCCCAACAGCCGTAATCTGCGCCAGCCTTTAAGATTCATCCTTAGTACAAAACTTCGTCACAGTAACTGTTTAATGACACATGAAGCAACAAATCATTATTTTTTTTCACTGAGCAGATTTATTTGCGTAATTTAAAAAATGTCTTGATGTTGATTGTGTCTGCCTTTCTCTTTTTATTATTTTTTGTCTTTTTTCTATCCTTGCCTGTTGTTGTAGGAAAAAGCTAGTTGAATAGAAATTGAGAGACAAATGGTACATGCTGACGTTGTTAATAATGTCCGATAAAGAAATGTTGTTACCACAACAATCGCTTGCATACAATCTTGTCTAAAACACGGCTTCATAAAGGCAGCCGTGTTTACGAACTCTTTTTTTTCACCAGAGACGAAAAAAAACAAAAAACAAAGCGGACATTAATGCATAATGTAGGCGGACTCATCGAACAAGAAAACTGTCGAACGATGCTGGAATGTTGTTAGAGGTTTGGCGGCAGACCCATTTGACAAGTAAAGTGTCGATCGTTGATGCTGTAGTGTTAACAGTTTTACCACCTGGCAAGTGTTATGTTAATGTATAGTCTTCGCGGAAAACTTGGGAAATCCATGGCTTACACTAGATGTAAACAGTCGTCTTGGTTACCTCCGACTCTTGAAAAGACAAAGTGCGTGTGGCTCACTTGCTTTCTTTGTGTGCGAGGAGCTGTACACACTCTATTGCCAGTACAACCTGTCTCAATGAAGAAGTTTTAGTTAGTTTTTCAATGACAATTTTTTCTGTTTTTAACACATAGAGATCGCTGGTCTGAAAACTTATTCAGCAACGTTTGCCATAACGAAACGTGCAGTGACATCCTTTATCACACTTCTATGCTTGTTTATATGTTGATCACTGTGGTCTATGCAAATGTTTTGACTATCATCACTCAGAACACTGGCAGTCAACCTTCTCGCCAGGCTTCATTCATGTCACTGTACAACACAACACGAACCGCCCCCCCCCCCTCGCCTAGACTTGTGCTTTAGACGCGATTCTGAGTAAATAATTGATTTGCTGTCTGACATTTCGGTAAGTATTTGAACGTCAGTACGTATAATTTAAGCCCAATTTACAATTCGATTTGCTCTGCCCTTTAAATTTTACTTCATTCATCCTTCACTGTCAAATATCTATCTGACTCTCACTCACTCCCCTGCTCAGCAATTTGGGCGGCCCGGTGGCGCAGCGGTTAGCGCTTGTCACCAATGCAGTGAAGGTTGGCTGTCCTGGGTTCAACTCTCGTCTCGGGCACGCTGTTTTTCCTCTGCATGTGACATCTGTTTACAGGGCTGGATGACTTGTCGTGATAAAGCATTAGTTGTTGGCTTGGCACAGAGGATTATTTCCTACTGTACGCCGAAGTGAAATACTGCCGATCTCTGAAGTGAGTCTCAATGAAGTTAAGTAAAAGATGTCATAAACCATCTGTTATAACAGTGGGCAGTTAAAAATAATTTATGATTGTATTTAACTATTGTACTGCTTTTTGTGTACTATTTAACTTGTTGTAACCAGCTGATCTTGACTGTAGCTGTCTTTTGCCCTCGCTCATGGTACCCCCACTTACAACATACGCTCGCTTTTGCATGACGCTGTCTTGTACATGTGCTGTAAATAATTTATACTGTTTAACCATATGGTTTTTGCTGTAAACAATTAAATAGTTTAATCGTATCCATTGCCTGCTACTTGTACGTATTTACCAAGATTGAGTTTAAGAGCATGCATGAAGGTGTGGAAACGATGAGGTTTTGAAAAGCCATTGAATATTTTCTGCATGATGTGCCAGCCTATGTAATGATGGTGGTAAAGAAGTTTCAGATTGTTTGAGGGATGCAATCGTAGATTTGAAGTGTTAGATGAGGTATACAAACGGGACATTGACGGGAAAGGACGATTGCCAGCGGGCAAATCCGCCTGGATCCCTTGATGATACCACTTCCAAGTCCCGCCGGGTTCCGACTCTGGTTTTCCGCAAGGAACCCAAATCTCATCCCCTAAGCCCAAGGAACCCATGATTTCTTGCAGGCTGGGTGATTTCTAAATTCTTAGCCAATACTATTTGCATGTAAAACAGTGAGTCTTGACTAACGTGTCAAATTAAAACGGCCACAGTTGTTTAAAAACATTATGTCATGCTCAAAGGTGTTTCTTATTTTTATTCAATTGCAAAGTCAAAAGTTTATGTTGGAAATTGCTTATTCCGAGTGTTCAATAAAACGTAGCGATGCTGTATGCTTATTAAAAGTTCCTTGATTTCAAAAGAAATACACGTATAAGTAATTGTTTTAGTCTGGCGGATGTGACAAAGAAGACTTTTCTTATAGACAAGTTCATCGGTTTTATTCCATTTTCATATACACGTGCACTGTCCTTTAACTTTGCCAAGATCATTTCCTGTCGGATATATGTAAGTATATGAAGCCAGATAGAAGTTTTTTACCTCCCACGCGTCTGTCCATTCGTCCACCCATAACCCCCACAAACACACGCCACTTTTCAGAGGAAAAACATTGAAACGGAAGGCGTGGGCTGACAGAGAAAAGCTGAACTAGATCATTTCAACTGTTTTTTGCAGAGTATTAGATATTTTGCTTTTATTTTTTCTTCCGTTTCGTTTATTTTATAGTTATGTTTTAGGTTTTTTTCCTTGTTCTATTCCTTTCTTCACCGAGAGGCTTTACATTTGCATGATTACATCCCCTTCTTTGTCTCACACGTCCTCCCACCCTCTTTTCCGAATGATCGTTTCATTATTAATGCGTCTTTTTCTGATGTTCTCACTTTTCACTTGTGTGACTCATTATCGTTAATTCCATTCTTTCCCGTGTTTCTCGTTTCCTGTCGCAGCTTTCTTTGTGTGGGTTATTTTCATCTTCTTGTCGGAGGTCACCACTCACACTTATCTCTTCTTCCACTTTCCCATAGTTCCTAGCGCCTGCTATTTGTGTCTTTCGTTGTCTCATTTGTTTTCTCTTTGCTTCCGCTCGCTTGATAATTTCCCCATCTTCCTTCTGTGTGTTCTACCAGTTTCTTATTTTTCTCCCTTCTGATCTCTCTCTCTCTCTCTCTGTGCCATACAAGTCTTCTACTTCTATGTCCTACCAGTCTCTCTCTTTGTTCCTTACTAGTTTTTTCCTTCTGTACACTGTTAGTCTCTTTCTCTATGCCCTACCAGTCTCTCACTCTGTGGCCTACCAATGTCTCTTTCTCTGTGCCCTATCAGTCTAAGTAGATTCCCAGCCCTCATCTTTACGATTTCCGAATTTGTGACTTAATTTATTTTGACCTGATTGACTTCGTTGATTTTATTCGTTCTATGTCGCTGTCTCACGTGTTCCTAACAACGATAAAACATTTCTGATATTTATGTTATCAGCTAGAAAGTTCTTTTCATATCTATTCTAATAGTCTTCATTATTATTCTCTGGCATGTCAAGCGATGCTTTCCCGTCATCATTACGGATACTTTCTTCATATCATTTCTCGGAAGAAGACTTGCTAGAATACTGCATCCGACGTGCGTGTCATGTCAGTCTGAATGAAAAGCATTTCTGCCTCAACGGACCATTTATATGACCACCCTCAGTGAAATGCGAAACTTCCTTAGATGAAAGCGTTGCTGGTGACAGAGCAGGAAGCATGACTCGTGTTCGAATGCTCTTCTCTCAAGACATTCAAATGTCAATGTGGTAATTGTATGCTGTCTCCACTTTGGTCTTTTTTCTTTTTCCACTGTCGCAAAAGGAAGATCGCTTATTCCTCTTCAAGTAAAAACCATTCTTACGAGTGTCTTTCCTTGTTCGTAAACAATCGAATGATAAATTCGCGAAAACTACCAATATGGAAGTACAGAATGACACATACCGATTTAAGGTGTTCAAGGTGAAATATGACGAAAAGATGCGAAGAAAGAATAATTGTCTACAAATTCGTCAAAATATGGCTATGAGTAGACAAAGATACAGATTGAGATAGACATATCGTGACCCTAGGTAGAATCTTCTTATACTGACAAAGGCTTATACTTCCACCGCGTTGATTTATGGAATTCTGGTGATGTTGCTGTGAGAGAAGTTAATTAAGCTTTGCCCGCCGTCAGACGAGACGTATGCATGTGAGGCTTTGAAGCTGAGGACAACGATTGGCAGAGATTGATCGTCAGTTCAAAGACAGCACCGGGTCACAAGGTGCTGGCCAATGCATATAGATTATATCCTTGTTTGAGATACTGCGATGTGTTCATCCCAAAAGAAATGAGGACGAACTCTAATTTTTTTTAAATGGGCAATTAAAGATAAAGGGCACTATGTGCAATTATTAATCTGTATATTCAGTATTGGAGATTCAAGAGAGCGCCTGTGTATGTGTGTGTGTGTGTGTGAGTGAGGGTAAGAGAGAAAGGTCCATAGCACTCCTGGCCTACCTACTTCATTTTAGGGCTGTAGAAACAAATGCACTTTAACATAAGCAAATACCCGCTGTACGGACATTCCGTGAAAGTTTCAGATCGTCCAAGTCAGAGTATACATGGAAGGACAATAGTACTTTACGACTGGCTGTAGAAACGCTAAGGCTGTTGTACAGAAAAAAATTCTTGTCTATAAATTGTCCTGTCAGCACAGACTTTCATTTGTAGATATCTTCAAGGTAAGGTAAGGTAAGGTAGGTATTATTGAGGGATATTACAAGCAAAGACTTGCAAAATGATCCTAGGCCAAATTTCTCATATAATAACCTTTGATCTCAAGTCCGCTGCTCTACTCCATTACGATGAAAACCTCCCTAGACAGAAACATACACAGTGAAAATGTGATATATACGGTAATAATCCTTGCAAATTTGTCGTCTAGACGTTAAGAGCTCTTATTCTCTGATTTGTATGTCGAAAATCTTTTCTTTACATCGAATAAGCATCTTGAAGCATCCTTTTCGTTGACTCGGTGAAGACAGCGATAAATGGACTCATATTATCTGTCGTCTTTCTCTAAGCATCTCTGTTGTGCTGCTTGTTTATGGAGAGTTCACGAGCGCGGGTTTTGAGTTAGTTGATGTAACTTTCCTCTCACCAGGATTTCTTATTCTAATTATTGTCATCCAGTTCATTGTCCTCTGTCATTTTATTGCTTGCGTGTTTTTTATTTTTTTTTTTGTCAGTTTATCAATGTTCAGATGGCGAAAGCTGGTTTTATCTGTGAATAATAACCGGTCTGTACGCCATTAAGTGAAGAACTAAATAGGATGAAACGGCAGTAAACACGTGCAGTGGCCCAGGACTTTAACCTTCCCTGCAAGAATTACCGTCTGATTGCCTTCTGGTGTTGACAATAAAATAACCAGTTTCTGATTGCCTGGCGTCATCTGGTTTAAATCAGCAATTACGAGAGCAGAAAAACAGAAGTGTTTAGAAGAAGCTACATCAGACAAAGAGGATTCTGGTAGTTCTCTATCGCGACTTTTGCGTTCTAACGGTAAATATTCTGCACCAAAAGACATGGAACCGTTTTTGGACAGATATAAAGTCAATGCTTTTGTTTTGTTTTTCAACGTTTTTGATCTTGTTTTCCATTGAGGGTGTTCGATTATCTACTGCAAGGTAGACAAAGATACCAAACGTTTACACGTTTTCGGTGGTGAAAGAGTTCTCAGATCGACTCACACATTTTCGTTGCAGCTTGTAAACTTGTTGTTGGCCCTTAAGTTACATTGTGATTGAAAGGAATTTAGGTAAGGCGTATGCGTCTGAATAAAATAGGCATCTTACTCTAAGATTAAGCGATATGTTTAATAACAAGCAATATTCATAAATAACATACACCTTATAAAACGGTCCGTCATTCTTATTGTGAGGCATTTGTCGGGGGTGAAGTAGAAGTCGCCATTCGTGTATATCAGGAAAACATTCCTAATCTTAATTGTAATCTCCATAAGATTTTTTTGAAGCAGACACATTTTCTGAACTGCATAAACAAAATAAATCGACTAAAAATAAATTTCTGAGCACACTCTTTTGACGACATTCGGGTCTTCATTTAATGTCACAGATGACTGGTTACCTGATCACGTGATGAAATGTTACTGCAAAAGTAGGCATGCGTAGTCATAAACTCAATCGCCTGATCTATACAACACCCAAAGAAGCCTCTGGCAAGAGACTACATTATGCTCCGTGCTCACTACCATTCCCTTATAGTCTTTGCAAATTAGTAAGTGAGTTAGTTATATACAACCTAGACCTTTATTTCTTTAGACCAGTCATACTTCGTGTACCAGTTATGGATGTAAATACCAGACAAATGTGTTTCATACAGACTATTGGCTAATTTTACTCTGTGAAATACCTGTCATTTATTCTTTGTGTATAATTCTAACATAGTCACATCTCTTCTTGCTCGCTTGTGCTGTTGTACGGGGTGAATTTTCCGGTTGGATAACTACTTGAGAATGACCTGTATTATAAATTATAAAGTATTGGTTCTAACGTATTGATCTGTGGCAAGTTGCATAACATATTTCTAATTTTAAACACTTTTAGGCCTTAAATCTTTTTAGATAATCAGTTTAAAGTGCACACCACAATTTTAGAATTTTTAAAACTAAAACTGCTTTAAGTAAGATAAAGTTGTTTAAGTCTGACTTTCCGTCCTGTCAGTACAATTTTTTTGTATGTTTTTGTGCAATGCATCTAAATGGCAGAGAAGAGACCTTGCTTCTTTAGAACATTTTTAAGGTTTAGAAACATGTTGTGCAACTGGCCCCTGACTTATTATGAGAAACTCTCACAACGTATGTACAAAGCCAAACGAGTTCCATTTGATGAATATTAATGTAAATACATAGACATTGTGCATCTACCCCTACTTGTTATTTATCAATACAGTCAGTATAACAGTCAACTGTTACATCCGTAGGAAGGCGAATAGCCAAGAGCTTAGAGTAGACCCAGTCGCCTCATCCGGGAATCTGATTCCATGGAGGGGTGGGAAAAAGTCGAGTAGCACGAGGGAGAAGATATGGAAACCACTCTCGCTGGCCCCGAAAAAGTGGTATCTCTAACACCTTATTCCCCAACGACCTAATAAAGCTTAGGGCGACCTTTACCTTACCTTTATATCTTTAGTACCATAACCACTAATTATCGTAAGATATTTAAGACAGCCATGGAGCAATAATATTAAAATGGACAATTAGAAGCTGGACTGGGCATCGTTTACGTATCTTCAAAACATGGCCCAGTCTGTTCAGTGCGTACTTTGTTGAACATAATTCTAAACACATGTTGATAAGGTTTTGCTCCTCAAAACGTGAGCAGCAAGTGTTAATTTGCCACTGGGAGAAAGAGTATAATTTATTATATAGAGAAATTTATAGCGAGAGACAGACAGAGAGAAAGTAACAAAACAAAAAGAGATTTAGATATGCAAGTAGCCTGACGTGCACACATTTAGAAAAATGGATACGTAAAGTACAAAATTAATCAAAGAAAAAATGTTAGGTCAGTGACTCCACCACCATCATCTCTCTAGCTATTAATGTCTATCTCTCTATCCATCGACACATTTTCTCTCCCCCGTGCTGTTCTAGATTCTCTTGAACTTCCGGAGACACAACGAAACTATGATTTGAAAAAAATGAGAAATGCGTCTAACCAGCTGTTGCTGATTGAAGGCAATTAGGAGCATATTGCTTATTATCCATCGGTTTTTATTAGCATTCAACGGTACCCAGTATACCTGTGCCCCAGCTTTACACAAATAGTGAACACTAGCTTACTAATGGTTTCTATTGTCGACCTTCTCTTTTATCCATAGGTGTCGTACGGGTTCGAAACTAATAAATTACTTATACAGATTCAATCTTTCTTTTACTATGATGATACTTAGCATAAAACGTTCTTTTTTCTATTACTGTGGTCTGACTGTGGAAATGCTGGTTAATTAATCTTAATATTGCAGCAACACAGAAAAGTCTGTTTTCATTCAAGCGTTGTAGTTAATTTATTAGCGTAAATTTGATCAGAGCAGACTTTTCTCACCTGCTGCTCAAAGACTCTAAGTCATCTTTTCGTCGTCAGCGAAGCGCGTGGCCTACATCTTTCTTCTTTCTCTGGCGCTGCACACGTGCATTTCTTTCATCATCATTTTTATCTCTCAACACCTCTTTAACGACATCATGAAGTGATCTTGCAGGGTCCTCATCCCAACTTCACTTCTTTCCATTGAATGACAGAGAAAATGAGGCAAGGTAAAGGAAGTTAGTGAAGCTGGTCATAGGCAGGAGTGAGCAGAGAGTCGTTCCAAAGCAGAACGTTCTGGAAGTCAAAAAAGAAGTGGGTCATGAGGCTGAGGCATTCTCGTTGGATAGATATTTCATCATGCAGGGGAGAAGAGGGGAGTCCGAGTCCCCTACTGTTGCACCGTAAAGATCTGAAATTGAACGGGAGGCTGGCGCTTTTCCTCCCTCGCTCTCGCGTGAATCTGTATCGGCGGTCGACCTGGACAAGGGGATTGTGGGAAATCTGTCGAGTACGTGGCTATGGCTCACTGCAATCAGTGGACAATCTGTCGACGAGCTGTCGGCAATCGGTGCGCGCGTGTCGTTCATGAAAAAGTTTCGTATATGGATATCGATCCTGCGCTCGTCTCTTTTGTTGAAAACAACACTCCCTCGAGCTTGATAAGATTGAACATGCTCTTACGATTTAACATCCTGCTACGCCTTCTTCTCCACACCCCGACGACCCACAAATGTAAATTGAGGAAACGAGGACGATGTCGACATTTACGCCTCATAACTGATGACTTCTGGCTAGCGCATGCATGCTGTTTTAAACATTTTGTTTCTAACAGAAACAGGCAGACGAGGTACTCTGCCAAGCACTGATTTTGTACGAACAGTCACATTGCTGCTTACAATCTTCGCACGACAGCTGTCACAGTGGGACAATTACAAGAGGAATGATAAGGTTAACCGCTGTCTCGTACTTTAGTCTGTTCTGTCGATATCCCGCTGCTATTTATTTTACCTACTATTTGTCGTTACTGTCTGTTATCTCTGTGTCTTTATTATCTTTTATACTTTATCTTCTTTGTCAATCTTAATTCTATTTCTTCATGTGCTACAAATAAACCTTCTTTTTGAATCAAGCGCTGAGTAGCTGCACCTGAATGAGTGTGATTCTGCACTATATCATTTGCACTTTGACTAATCTTGTTAGTTCTGCAGTTTCCAGTCCATAAAATATAACTAAAATCACTGCAGTAGATATAATACTATGCGTGATAGAAGTAACTAGACCCTAGGGTTAGCACTGTTTGCTGTTTATTAACTACTGAGTTTTTAACCGGATACAGGATTTTTCAATATTTGAGCAAAGCGAGAATATGACTGTAGCCAAAGATATGTTTAGATGTGAAGACATTTTTGTGTTTTAACACACCCTGTGGTACAGTGATGAACACTCTCGGAAGATGTGCACACGTCACTAGGGGGTAACGGAATGATTACCGAAAAGCACTCAGCTAAAATGATCACAAAATGTAAGAAGCTAATTTGACTAATTTTCACCAACCATCCACTAAAATAGTGGACACCTTAGCCCCTAAACCTGCAAACTAATACAGCACCCTGTATCACACCCCACTATAAGACATATAATACACTGGTATGGAACTGGACAGAATATCGTGTCAGTGACGGATATCTGCTGGTTAGTCACGTGACCTTCAGCAAGCCTCTTGTATTTAAAATAATTCTCTGGGATGGACGCCTTCATTTTTGCAGCGTTTCTCGAAGGTGGTTGAACACAGCTCATCATAACAGCCGGTGTGGGAAGAATCTCGCCGTTTGCTGTAGGATTAGCAAAATTAAATTTGAGCGGGACTGGGGCTGTTTGAAGATATCGCAGAGAGCGAAGGCAAACAGCACTTGACTGCAAACTGTAATAAGCTTCTTCCGCGTTCAGGTTTTTCCCCCCGAGGAAACTGGAAATGTGCTGTAGCTGGTTTCGACCGGTCGGTTTTGCATGCAGCATTTGAAGTATACATCAATAGGTCGACAACTGAAAATCATCTAAAGAGAACTGCTCCTGATCTACAAGTTATGGGAGTTGCAAACCGTCATTTACATTTCTCTGGAGACGGTAGCGCTCTCCTTGTCAGATAAATCATGGGGAAGCCTTTTAGTCTACCGTTTGTACAAAAAATCCAGCGAGAATGAACTACAAAAGAGCATCTTTCTTTTTAGACAGAGAGTTTGAGGTGGGTGTGTGGGAGAAAGAGACAATTATGTGGCTGAAGTTTTGTGCGCATGCGTATGTGTGCTGGACGACCAAGGACTGTGTCAAACGGTCTCGGTGTCTGCTCACAGATGAGAGGCAGTGGCTACTGGTGTTTGATCCTGTGATAAGGCACTGTTAAAAAAAAACTAAGCTTGATATCAAACGGAAAGCACTCGACTCTCTAATAAACCTTAGTAAGTAGCTCTGTAAGGCAATGAAAGCGTATATGAAACACATGACTCAAGATGGGGTCCATTTAAAAAGATTTGCAAACGTCTATGGAATGCAAAACACGATCTTTAAGGCAAAGAAATAACGACATATGACGAGATCCCTTACAGGGCTAAGAGAAGAATTCTAGTTCAGGAAAAACGATATATTCACAGACCTTCCAGGATCCAACAATAGAAAGAGAATAGAAGTCAGAAAATGAGAGGGAAAAGTCAGGAAAGGATCGATCTTTACAGTCTACATGAAGCAAAGAGAAAGATTCAGGCAACAAATATTTCTTGACTCCAAGGAAAGTTTACACTTTACAACATTCGGTGAAGATGCCACTAAAAGTATTCTTGAAAAGCAGATAGCACTTCAAGCTGCCTGGAGATCATAGGAAATCTTCATTTAGAAGAGGAGAAAGCCTCGCGAGTAAGTGCCAGGCTCTCACGTGATCCAGGGAAGACTCAAAACCGAGAAAATATAAATGACTCTAGACTTACATCAACGTTTTTGGAACTTAGTATGAAGACATTTTTGAACTCGGCTGATAAGACAGATTCATATTAAGACTAAAACGGTAAGACACTTTAATTTTTAAGGTGAGGTGGTAAGAACAGGAAGCTGCACTGCGTTAATAATAATAGTCTTTCACACTCTTAACCTCATCATTAAAAATCGTTCAAAGTCTTTCATATTTTCTACCGCTTCATAGAAACCACATTAACAGTCGTTCATACTCTCTACCCGATACTTTCTAGTATAAAAATCCTTAAGATGCTGGTGAAAGGAAGCAGACACTTTGAAAATGTAAGCGGAAGCTCCAGAAGTAGCGCAGCTTGATTATTTTGCTAGACTGCGCGATCAAGCGAAAAGATTGACGCACTACCTTAGCACCTGTTCAGACAAGCCGTCAGACCAGGTTACAAACAGACGTGATGCCTCTAAAATTTTTAGAAGCCATTCTGCTTGGCTACATACTGTGCCGTAGCATGGAAGACAAATTGGTCCTCCTTGTTCCCCCAAGTAGATGGGACCGCCCTCGAGATAAAGATGCTTGTAGTGTTTATTCTTTGACACAGTCCAACCTTGAGTGCCGAGACTAAATTTAACTCAGCTGCTGTTGTAAATCTGTCCAGGTGTGTTCTAATATTTCATGTTTCTGTTGTGTGTGTGTGTGTGTGTGTGTGTGTGTGTGTGTGTGTGTGTGTGTGTGTGTGTGCAGAATTTGTGGTTTGTCTAGTTTTCTGATTTTAGCGTTCACAAGCCATCCCATGGCTAATCGAAATGCACCTTAAGATGAAGCAGTGTTCCAGATAGATTTCTATTCCAGGGATTTGTACCGACATTGAAAATATGGATCCATCTGGGTCATTAGTAAATTATTTAATTAAACGTTTTCTTTTTTTTTTTACAAAATGATTAGAGATTTAGCGGGATGTAATTTTTTTCTGACTGTGTGAATGTCAGTATAAGATTTCCCTCCCTCAAATCTAAGTAAAAACTTGGTTTAAGTAGGAGACTAGTACAGAGAAATAATCTCGGGAAACAAGGTGAGGCCTTGTTGAGGAGAGTTGCTTACAAAGTCTTTTGAAAAGATGCCTTTTTACCTGCCTCTTTAAACCAGTTTTATTTAAAAGGCAGTTTGGGGGAAGGGCAAAGGGAAAGTGTCTCAATCGAAGCTGATGGCACACTATTCACTGGGGAAGAGTTTGGTTTGTGTGTGTGTGTGTGGTGGGTTGGGTATGGAGTGGAGGGGTATCAGCAGCTGAGAGAAGAATGTGAGGTCTGCTTGGTGAGGCAGGTATTCACAAGCACAATGAAAGAGGAATCTGTAACAAAAGCTGTCCGGTTTGTAAGTACCATGGTCGGTGAGTAGGATATAGTAAAATCAACGGTATTAGTTCTCCGGAGCCCCAGGCGAGCAACAGCTTTCTGGACGTGTATAAGGATGCGGAATGCTGTGACCCGGAGACCAGAAAAGAGGGAGTGTCAGTAGTCCAGGTAGAAGAGAAGGAAGGAAACGACTACCTTGTTGGCCGGATCACGAAACAGGTGGCATTGAGGGGTCAGAGGTCAGAGAAAGACGCGCTGTCTCTGTACTGTGGTAGGGATGGTAGCCAGATTGACTTAAAGGAAGAAGAGTGACGAGGAAAGTGTTGCTGAACCGGCCCAGGATCATGCAATTTAGCAGCTTAGACATGAAGTTTAGGTATGAAACGGGACCGTAGTTCTCAAGTTCTCACGCCTACAAACATCACCATGCACAAGAAGACAACAGCACAGACATCAAGATTGTAAACGGACACGCTTACATCACGGACCTTCATCTACTGGATGAGTGTCTCTCATTCGTTGCCTCTTTGCGCTATCATAGGAGTGACCAATTGTAACAAACCCTACAAACGTTAGGTTTTCACTTCCGTTTCCGATTTCAAAATGGCGGGTTTTCCTAACGTTGAAGAAATTTTAGAAGTACTTAAGCTTTTAAGAACTTTGTTAAGAAGACTGATTGCATAATCAACAGTATTATTTTCTGTAAAATGTATTTTGGTTGTTTAAAGAAAACGCACGTGAGTTTATCGTCAATTTTATCATATAAAAACATCGTCACAACAGATGCTATTGACATGCTCTACCACTAACATTTTTTTTAAAAAAAGCATTGTTTTTGTTTTTGGCAAACAATTATATAGATTATTCTGTTACAAAAAGCCTATACTTTAAGAATTAATGTAATAAATGCCACATATGAAGGTCCGTGGTAGCACTGAGTTCACGACAACGCCATTTACTACCAGACGACAATAGGGAAGCCCCCCCCGTTGCTAAGGTCGGTTGGTATTGTAAGCTATGATGGACACGAGGATAGATGTTTACTTTTTGTTGAGGATAACGACATCTCGCTTTATCGGTATGACATCCAACAATGCAACAATTTGCACCTGTCCATTTTTTCGAATCCATTTATGTCTGCACACCACTGACCTTTATTAAAATTAAATGAAGGTCCGTGCCTCTTCGCAACAACACACCGGAACCGGGAACACGGGCTCGCTGATAAGGAAAGCCGAGACTTACACCGGATATAAACCTAAGACACTTATCCAGTAGATGAAGGTCCGTGCTTACATTGTGAAGACCTCTACCTATGGGAACACTGAACCATATGTTAATTAGGCGTATTTGTGAACAAACGTGACATCTCGATTTTGACATCTTCTTGTGAATAGTAATGTCTGTAAGCATGTACTTTGAATACGAAAGGAAAGTATTTCCCCAGATGTAGAACTTTAATGGATATTAGGAACAATCTTCCTCATCTCTTTCTATCTCTGTCGCTGCAGTGTTTGTGTGTGTGAGAGAGAGTGCGAAAGAAATACTTCTATTTAAAGAGTCACTTTGAACAGTTCCACCACACCCAAGTAAAAGGGGAAAAAAAGGAGTTTAAAATATTTTGAGATTGTTGGTAGGGAGCTCAAGCATTTTATATTATGATACACCGTGTAGACAGTAATAACAGGGGCAGACTAGTACACACACTGTCTGTCGAGCTCGCGCTGGTCTTCTTCGGCACACGGCTGTCTGAGTCAGTTGTCGACAACGTCGCTCCAGCTCGTGCCTACGACGTGCACTGGACATGCTTTCGATCCACGCTCGTCCTGCCATGACCTTCGATTCCCTTTTTCTCAACCCACATAACATGTTAAGCACGCTACACAGCTTTCGTGTAAAATATGAGTCTGCATTAAGTTCGCTAATGACAAAGTATTGTTCAGGTTACACTGATATAAACTGCAGGACATGTGGTAGCCGGGACGTTTACCTTCCGCCACGTTTACCTTCCATGACGAACCCTGTCGAGCCAGTCCTCACTCACGTCGTTTCATTTTAACGTTGACGAGAGAAGGAAAATCGATTGCTGCTCGGAACCACTGTCTGTGAGACTGTGAAGAGTGTGTGCGTTCTTCACGTGTCTGCCTGCACTCTCTGCGGGTGCTCTGGTTTCCTCATATATTTTTTAGTCCTTGGTTAGTCGTTTGGTGATGTTTTGTGACCAGACATTTACCAGGAACTTAACTCTTGTCCACATGCATAAACCAGTTGTAACATTCGCTTCGTTAGAATGGACAAGGGTGAATTTTTCAGTCAGTTTACAGTGTAACCTTCATGTGTGTGTGTGTGTGTGCGTGTACGCGCGCGCATGGGTTGGTGAGAAGGAAGTTAGTATAATCATTGCTGATATGTGAAATTTATCTTGGCTGTTATCGCATACATTCATTGTTACTAGTCCTACCCGGGTACTTAGGGGGAGGTCAGTGGCGCAAGAATAGCGTTATTGCTGTCACCAATACAGCGAGGATTGGCTGTCCTGGGTTCAAATCTCGACTCGGGCACGCTGCTATTTCTTTCTACTTGGCTTCTGTTTACAGGGCTGACTGCTTTGCTGTTAATATAGCCTTAGTTACTTGCTCGGCGTAAAACACCAGTTCTCCCTACTCTCGGGGTACTTGCCCAGCGTGCGTGGGAGTGTGTTTGTGTGTGGCTTTATCTGTAAGACAGCAGGTGTTTTCTCTGTCAGACAGCAGGTGTTTTCTGAGAAAGAAAGAAAATGTGGCGGCTTTTTTAAGCTGAGTTTACTGCTGACAGCCACATTTTGTGTTGCATTTTTTATCGCTACGCTAATTTGAAGTTAACGTGGCTGAAACAAGTTAATTAGGTAAGCATGCTGTGCGTTTCTGTGAGTAGGAAGCCTTTTTCTTCTTATTTGTGGGGTTTGTATGACGCGCTTTAAACACGTCGAGCAACATTTTGGCTAGTTGATGCACATAGTAATCTTTTCTCCATAATTCACTATTTTTGCATAGCACTTTATTATAGCATATATCTATACATGAAAACACACACGTGCGCACAGAGGGAAGAGAGAGGGACAGAGGAAGAGAGTTTGGGAGCTAGAAGAGACCGAAACTAAAGCAGGATAGAACCAGTGGACCATCTACAAGCCTCCACCATACAGATGCAAAATAAAAAAAATGTAGATAAGTTTTTCGATTGTAGTGTGTGTGTGTGTGTGTGTGTGTGTGTGTGTGTGTGTGCATCAGGTTATTTTTATGTAATGTATGTGAATGCTTTTGAGTGTCCACAAGTGGTACGCGTACCGCAGTTTGTAAACCTCTGATTTAAGAAGCCGAAGAGTCGTGTTTCGTGTTGTCACTGTGCGTTCTTCCTACAGATTTGTGCGTACGCCATGTTTTAGTCAAGGCTCATGCTCAATATTTTTCAGCTCTTCCCCCGGAAATGTCCACCATTTGGGAGGCCTACCCCTGGCGCTTTGGCAGCGGTTTCTGCATCATCAAGTCGTTCGTGTCGGAGATGACAGCCTACGCTTCTGTTCTGACCATCACGGCCTTCACGGTGGACAGATACGTGGCCATCTGCCACCCGCTGAGGTCGCAGACTATCTCCAGCCTAGCACGCGCAAGCAAGATCATAGTCCTGGCCTGGGCCTTGGCTTGCTGCTGTGCCCTTCCCTACCCAGTGTACACCCGAATGTTCTACGAACTTCAGGATCCTTGCACCGGGAAGGTATTGTACCATTCAGTTATTGCGGTAACTGTCCCTTGAAACTAAACAACCTTTTTCTTTCTAGACCTCTCTGCTAATATCAAGAAAAATAATCTATCCTTATTAAAATAGAGTGTATTTAATTAAGTTTGCAATGATTGGATTGTCCAGAAATGTCTTCTAGAAAACTCGTTCTAAGGCTATCAGACCAAGACTAAACGTGCTTTCGTGGACTTGGCATGAAGAGTCGGGATGAAGGGGAATGTAAGAAAAACAAAAACGCTAATGACTGACGATATGCAAGTTTATCTGGCTGACCCATCCCTATTTTTCACATAAAGAAACAACCAAATTTACTTTTCACGGGACAACACTAATCAAAGAGATCATCCTACACTGCAATCGAAACCGTTTTATCTGGAACCAGAAAGTTCTTTGTGAAGGAACCCACAGGAGCAGCAGTAAGCTTTTAAGATCGCCACGTCGATCAAGGAGAATTAAATAGACTTCTCTCCCAGAGAGTTATCAAAGACCTATCAAAATTATTCACTGTTTCTCTTTTGCCAGTTCCGAAATCTTCTTGTCCTGATCAAGTTTTGGCCCGATGATAGCGATAGCCTCCGCCATTCTGGTGTAAACAGCAGAATGTGAAGGCACAGGAGATTGATGAAGCGAGATTACACCTTTCTCTCTGTCATGTTTACGACCGATGCTCCGACGCACTTTTGAGTGACAGCAAAGAACGAGTCGACCAGCGCACGCGCTTTGCACTCGACTGCCTGCTGTAAGGCACTACCTTCACATCCTCATCTACAAAAAAACATAGGGACTCCGCAAAGTGCGGCTCACAGAACTCGAATTTACCGGTTTCTGAATATTGAAGAGTTTTTAGTCTAGTCCTTTCATTCCAAGAATTGTGACGATTCCAAAGAATGCAATTTAAACATGTCAAAAATAAAAATACAAACACGTTGAAAAAATTGGAGTACTTTTAGTCACAGTAAATATTTTTTCTAATTAAATCACTGAACTTTTTATTTATTTATTTATTTTTATTAACCTAGTTTTTTATTTTTTTTTAATTTTCTGTATTACAATTCACAGAACACAATTCAAACATCTCTTTCATTCTTAAATCAATACTAGAGGTAGAAAAGGTAGATATAGAATGTTTGATTTCCATACTTAAAAATAGAGAGAAAAGCGAGAAAAGAGAGAGAGAAGAAGAAAGTGTCCACATGTAGCATTACAAAAAAGCTGTACCTAATTACGCTTCACAAACACACAACTGTTCCTTGTTTACATGGCAAATATAAGATCAATAAGATACACCCTGATCATTTACACTGGAGGAAATGAAATCAATCTGGCATATATATATATATAACAAACACATATTAAGACCTCTAAATATGTGCTGACTCCCCAGGAGACAATCCTGACAAGCTGACATGCAATTTATACCAGACAACATACATCAGTTATGCTCAAGTAAATCACTTTGAACGAAAAAAAAAACTAGAGAAAGGCAAAAAGACAATGCCCTCGCGTACTATTACAAAACCTACTTACCTACTTACATTGGTAATATAGCTGTGATACACAATATACAACTGTTCCTGATCCACAGGAAGTGGTCAGTTTATTTTCATACATATGAAAGTTTTAACCACATATTCTTCATTATCCTTTCCACCAGTTCGATATATTGACATAAAAATAATCTGAAAACTTGGAGAGATGCCTTATTCATTAATGTGTTTTCTAGAAGTTGTGAAGTTATATAGTTCCAGCTAGACTCATAAGATTCATATAATTAGACCAGTGCATTATAAATTCCTGCAATTTCATTTTAAAATCACTGAACATTTTCATGCCACTCAGAAAATGGTGATCGTTAAATCCAATATATTTTTTTTATTTATTTAAAACCTATCTATTTTCAATTCTTTAATATAACTTGGAAAAACTATTTTACTTTGCCTATTTTCTTTTGTTAAGAAACATTTATTGCAAATGAAATGCTTTGGTTAGCGTCTACGAGTGAGGCGTCATCTTGCAGTCAGATGCTCTAGTTAGTCAGATTATAGGTTATAGAAAACTAGGAAAGAGACAAAGAGCTATGCCTGTTATAGCAAACTAGGAAAGAGACAAAGAGCTATGCCTGTTATTGCAAAGTAGAAAAAAGACATAGATCTATGCCTGTTATAGCAAACTAGGAAACACGGAGTTTCTGTTGCAGGATCTTGACGATGCTTTGCTGTGCAACATTCCGTCACCATGGCGTCGCGACGCCCAGTACCTATTCCAGTTCTCGACGTTCGCCTTTTTCTTTGTGCCTATGGTACTCATCTCCATCATGTACATCCTCATCGGCCTGGCGTTGTCGGCCACACAGCGCAACACTGACGGCAAGAAAAACAAGGCGGCGGTAGTGGCGGCCACGAAGGCCAGGAAGGCGGTCTTGAAGATGCTGGGTGAGTTCCTCTTTCGCTTTATGCCTCTGTTCATTACTGTCTTACCATCTTTTCATTTGTGCCTTCTGGAAATTACAAGTAAGCATCAGTGTAAAAAGGACAATAAGAAGAGGCACTGGCTACTACTACCACATCGGCAGGACGACTTCGCCGGAACACGACCTAACCCTTACTTCACCTTAATTTGACGTTGCTTTATGTCAATCGAAACCTTAATCCAACCCTAAACACTAACCCTAGCCCCTAAGCCTAACATTAACGCTAATCATTTAGCACTATACAATAACACTGATCGTCTAAACCAAAAAGTTTTAAACCTTAAATCGGCTTAGGACCCAAACACTATCACTATCCATAATAATAAACCACATCCCTATCCAACTTCAGCCTCAACCAGAAACCCTAACCCAGTAACCCTAAACCCTAATACTGATCGGCCTCAAACCAAATTCGTAACTTTAACTGCTATCTCTGATCGGTATCAAGCCTCAAACTCTAAAACTCTTTACCCTAACATTCTTAGATGTCAAACAAAAACCTAAGCCCAAACTCTTACCTAACCCAAACCCTTATTCAAACCCTAACGTAGTATAATTTCTTGATCTCACTAAGCAAGCAATTTTTACATGTCTTGAAAAAGTAATATTTTGATGACGAGCACATAAAGGAACATTTTCTCGTTGTTCTACGGTGGCTTCACAACATTAAACCCACAGTTAACCAATACAACTGTGTAGTAATTCCCAGGTTGCTCATCATGGTCGGGAAAAGAAAGTAGCGACTGGCTCCCCACAGAAAAATTGTCTCCATGGGTTCTTGACTTACTGGGTATTATAAACGCGGGGAAAGAAAAGGTTTGAGATTCACCTTTCAAACACCCTGCTCTTATTTTGACTAACCGCTTACACGTCATTTCCCACAAGGGATTTGAACTCGTTATCTTCCAATGCTTTCCGTAAGACAGATATGACGATGAGAAAAAAGATAATTCACATCATCATCCTGCAGGATGTATTTTTCATATTTTATTTTCGAATGTTTCATTCAGAAACTATCATAAATAAAATCAACTTTTGTTTATGATGTTAAACATTCATAAAGATTACCCTGGTTGACCGCTTTCGATTTCGATTGCTTATATTGCAGACGAACTTTGACGTGCTTAGCGAATCTTACATCCCCCCCCCCCTAAGGAACATCCCTGCACTGTAATGTTGGGATAGGCCCCAAGTCATCAGTAAAGACTTCTTTGAATTCGCCTGTCAGTCGGAGTTTAGGAAAAACCTTCACCCTTCTGTAAAATTCCATTTTACGCCGCATCGAGCAAAAGCGGTTTTAATGAAAAAATAGCAAACTATGTTATCACTGGGTAAACTTTTCAAATTACTTCATCGATTATCTTTAGGTCACTGTAAGTAAAGAAATACTACAGCCACGACATGATTATTGCTTGCTTACTTTATTGCTTGAGGTAATGGAAGATGATGTCGGAGACGGAAGAGAAAACAATCAGAAGCGTTTATTTAGGACAATTAAAGATGTATGTTCTCTGAATGTTAACACAGGTAAAACAAATGTACCGTTAGATCAAAGCCGCTGTCTAGGAAGGACGGCTTCTATATACTGCTCGTCTTAATTGATTAAACAGAAATTAATTTTTTTATCTTGTGGCCTAGCTGAATTTTCTTTTGTTCTCTGCATCATGTATTTACAAGATGATCACAATGATCCACAGTGGCACTGAGACTCGCGTGCACACACACACACACACACACACACACACAGAGTGAGAGAGTCTGTTGTACAAACTGATAAATGAGGAAGCAGCTTTTTTTTAATCTTTTCCTCCTCCTCCTCTCACTTTCTCATGTGGATGTACAGGTACCTGTGAATAGATGTGTATACACAATTATAATGTGAATGTACATGTACACATGGATGTGGATTTTGTCGTGGACATAGAAGCAGATGTCCATTTAGACGTGGACTGGGGTGTAGATATTGATGTAAAGTGAAAGTTACATTATCAATCTTAAATACTAGACCATGTGGTGATCTTGTACTTTTGAGCCTAAGGTGCAAACACATATGGCGCTCTGTTTGGACATTTCATATCCCACATCACCACATGCCAACATCTTCACTTTCTCGTGAACATCGCCACAAGATGCGGACGGTATTTCCCCAAACCAGGCCGAGAGAAGATTACGATCTATCTCCCAAGAAAGTAATTACATTTTGAGATCACGCCAGATTTTTTTAAAGCGGCGTATTTGTTGACTTACACTCGTCACCGAAACAGAATGTGCGCAGGAAAATGAATACTCCCTTCCCCTTCCGAAAATAAATCAGATTTCCACCTCGATATTCACTCGTGGAAGCCTCGCACGTCACTGGACCTCAAGAAGCCAAGCTGGCCCTAGAAGCGAAGAATCAACGATGGAAACTGTTACGAGCACAAGGTCTTGCCGTATAGGGGCCCGCCATGGCTCTTATTGTTTCTGT
The DNA here is from genome assembly GCA_004794655.1 of Marisa cornuarietis. Taxonomy (NCBI): domain Eukaryota; kingdom Metazoa; phylum Mollusca; class Gastropoda; order Architaenioglossa; family Ampullariidae; genus Marisa; species Marisa cornuarietis. Next base: position 1,832,125 of record SMMW01000564.1, on the reverse strand, counting down.
AAACCTACGTGCAAGTACAGTCCACAAATCATCAATTCATGGAAAAGGGGAAGCGGGGAGTAATTTATATGGCGACAGATTTTCTCATATTTATTCACAGGAGGATTTACAGGTCTCTTTGAAAAATTCCAGCAATTCTTGCGGTCAATTGACAGTCTGCTCGCTGCCAAAACGTTTCAGAAAATCTTAGGCGGTTTACTTTTTTTTATTATCCGTCCTTCTTCTGGGCGATGTTATTAAGTTCTGCGCAAGGACCAGCCCTAAATCATTGCTTTGGGGCATCGATATAAAGAAGACAGAAAAACTCAGAGATAACCTTTAATCTGCTTCTCCGTTTTCAGACTACGTTCGTTCGCATACTGTAGTGTTCAACAGTCGCACGGCAAAAACAATGAAGAGCAGCCTCAATCTGTTGGTCCTGCACGGAAATACACAGAACCGACGGCCTGACGGAAGTTGACGTAACCCTCCCGACAAGACCTGCCTACCATCAAGTAGAAGACAGAGTGGCTGAGAAAGTCTGGGAGAGGAAAAACTAGTTCATTACTGTGAAATGAATATTTAAAATCTGACGCCAGAAGCAAATACTACTTTCCCACCTGCCCTTTCCACGAAACTTCGTGTCTGTCCACAAGGCGGACTGGGACCCAAACAAATCTGATGATTATTCCCCAAGATAGCTTTCAGGATCTTTACGCAGACAGTTTCCCTTCACAATGTGGCCCCTAAAGTAATTGTAAAGCTTCTACATAAATAAGTTTTCCGTTATTAACGCCAATATCAGGTTTGTTGTTCAAGGCTCTCTATTCTCTACTGAACTCACGGTATATTGAAGCTCTACTAAACCCAATAAATCCTGAGGCATATTTATTTCTGATGAAACAGGGGCTTCAGGCTATGGAGGGGTATTTGTGTGGACATCTTTCAGCACGCTTTTGCTAATCTCCCTAATACTTCCCTCAAGAAATTTGGCTGACGATGTGAAGACGTAGAGAAAAGGGAGTAGACAAGTTGACATCGGTGTGCACGAGACAGAAAATGCAGAAGGCAGAGGAAGCAGACGGAGCAGCAAAGGAGAAATAAAACTATCATGTGGTCCTGCTCTCCCTTCATTATCCTTACATCGGCGTCATCATCGTTATGATCATTAACATCATCGTTGTTGTTATTTTCTGTTAATTCTGCGAGTGGGGCCATTGTAACTAATATATTAGTCGGAGATGAGCAGCTACCAGCGGAACATCTTGGTTAGAGCGAATGAAAGAAGGAGAAAAGCACCAGAGACTAGGTTGTTTCTCGTTCACCTCTTTCTGGCGATGATCAGGGGAGATCGACGAGTGGTGAGCTGAGTAAATATTGTCTGTGGTTTCGTCACTGTTTACTTACCTGAACAACAAATAGCATATTTTTAAGGACACAAGACTGCTTGTTTATCCTTTCCTCTTCTTTCTTTGTTTCGTATTTTTCTTTTGTTCTTTAGGTCTTTTGTTTCTTACTTTGTGTCATCTTATTTTAATTTCGAGATTGTTGGTTTTTTCCTTTCTTCTTTCCTCTAGTCTTTTCAAGTGACAAGACTGATTTTCGTTTGGTTACATAGAGTAGAAAGGGAAAATTAAATTGTCTTAAAATTTTCCAAACGTGCCATTTCATTCTAAACCATAGCCTCAAAAGTCAAACGCATGGCTGAAAATCACATTTTCCAACTTATTTTTTATGAGAATCATAATTTCTTAATTTGGTGCCAGACTCTTCCAGGTGTAACGAACAGGAAAATACTGCTAGTGTCATTTATCATCATATACACAGGAAATAAAAGCGCAAGTGATCTTTCTCTCTCTCTCTCACACACACACACACACACACACACAACCACGCATCTTCTATTACACAATTACTCTCTCTCCCTCACACAGAAACACACAAACCCCCTGGCATCTAATTGTAAAAGGGAACAGAAAGGAAATTTAACTTGTTCTCCTTCATATTTCTGCTCACCTTAGAAGTCGCTTGGTAACAATAGGCTTAGTTTTACTGCACTGAAAGTCGGTAGACTGAATTACGGGAGTAAAATGAATGCAATAAAGCAAATTGCTTTTCTTAATATTCATATCCCATGTTGCATCCTGGTATTGATCGCTGTCGTCAATATCGAGTGGGAAAAGCGTGTGGCACAAACGCACAAACACACCACAGAGACTGAGAATGGCAGGCAGACAGGTGGACTAACAGCCAGGCAAAGTAAGGCAAGTCAAGGCAAATTAAGGCAAGACAGGCACAGTAAGGAGGCAGCTTATGCCAAGACAATGCACGCAGGCAGGCTTCTTTTCTGGCAAGGTTGACAGAAATAACTCCTTTGCTAAAATTTGGACTGATAGACATACTATAGACAAACACTGATAGACACAGAGGCATTGTAGGCAAACAGTTAGATACAGGGATAGAATATCAAAAAATAGGAAAAGTGTTCAAAGGTTTCGAAGATTTTACTCATTACACGATGCAATCTGTTGTTGTCACGAGAAGTTCCAGAAGGAATGGATTCGCAAGCATGCAGGACGCATAAGTAGTTCTTCCGTCGTTAGTTTATAGGCGAGTTCAAACAGTTCAAAGATATAACGCTTTAAACAACTGGCAATTCTCTTATTCTTAAAGAAGTGCTTAAAGGACGCTTGGGCAAACAGGACTTTCGATTATCCAAGGATAAACTGCTTCCAGCGTTGTGGAGCAAGATAGCGCACAATCCAGACCAATTCTTAGATGCGAAGGAGCTACCGAGGTGAAAGAAAAATGTGGACGAGATCGACAAGAAACCCCATTTGAGAATTTGTTGACGATCTGGAAAATGTCCTTCAGATCACATCGTGGGATGTTGATCGATATGGTTGAAAAACCTGCCGCGAGCTACACAGTTTAACAGAAAAAGGTCAGCAGTATCTTGGCACCATGACAACGTCCCTTGCACGCAACTTTCTCCGGTTTAGAGATTTTATTTGAAACTTGCAATCCTTTGATACCAGATACCAGACCTTCCATATCTGCAGAGTAGTAACTTAATGTATCTATAAGTCTTCACATTCAAATAATAGAACCAAGTCGAGCTCATGTGCGTCATATTCTTGAGTCTGTTTGTAACGTGGTCTTAACAAAATAAGCGTTCTGAAATGAAAATGAAGAAGGGACGGTCAGATAACCCAAAAAGTAGTGTTAATGGCAGCCTCCAAAAGTTAAGAGTTCCATTAAAAGAGTCAAACAAGTCATAAAGTAAATTACAGGTTATTTTTACAAGTTATTCCTTTCTTGGCAACTGCCCCTGTACTTATTGATATTGATTGTAACTATGAAACAGAACCTCAGGCATCGTCAAACAAGCATCAGCCTCATAAAATAAAGTCTGAGGGAAAGTAGTTTGTGACAGCTACTTTGTGACTGTGTACAATGTTCAGAGAGGTTTAGCTTCAGTTCTGGTAAAGGACCAGGTGGGTGTTGTCCCACGTTTTCGACTCCAGCTTAACGCGTGTAAGTGATGCGTTCCTGAGAGCCGAGCGTGCAGCATGCATTATGCAAAGCAAACACAGAAAACCTGAGAATCTTAGTGATTTCTTGCCATCTTTCTCTGGCCCAGCCAGAAAAACTTGCTTGCGTTAAAGAATCGGTTTTGCGTCAGGCAGTTGTTATAAGCGGTTGATTGCAAATAAAGAACCAAATAAATAAAAAAAAACTTTCTGCAATAGTTTGCATTTTTTAGATAACAAGGTTCTTTCAGCTACGTTGATAAAGAATTTCCTGTAAAAATTGAAATAATGTAAATCGTCTATGTCGTAAATTCACAACGAAAGAAAAACCGAACAACAAGTCTTCATTTTATCGAAAACCGAACAACAAGTCCTGATTTCATCAAAACCGAACAAAGCCTCATTTCATCAAAGTCCGAACAAGTCCTCATTTCATTAAAACCCGAACAAATTCCTCGTTTCACCTAAAAATTACTTTTAATCTTACAGTTTACTGATCATTTTAATACTGTATTTTCACAATAACAATTGCTTGCTATCTTCTTTGCATATCTCAAAAGACTTGCATGGCTACAGAGCTACATAAAGAGCCACAGACAGACATCTCCGAAATCGCCAAGTTCTGGAGAAAGCCGCTGATCAAACTCACTAGTTTGTTTCTAAACTCGACGAACCTGTAATTTCATCTAACAATTTTTTTAGCTGATTTTGGAACTCTTATTTCTTTGTATTATGGACTTGCTGTATTCATACTTTTTCTGCGGATTCTAGCTGCAGGGATATTGGCTCACACATAAGATTTAGTTGGGTGCTCGGCACATTCGTTAAGCTATGTTCGATTGTAAAGCAGCCATTCGTAAGCAAGGCGACATGCAAGGGGAAGCCATACACAACACTCGGGTGCTCGACTCACACGGTGCTACGTAACTCCATGGGGAGAGTCGCTTTAAACACGCGCAAATCAAACCGGTTATTGTCGGATTCCACTGGCCCAGCAAAGTGCGCATCAGACTGGTTACTTATTCCACTAGCCATGCAAAATCTGCTTCAAACCAGTTATTGTCTATTTCGATTAGCCCACAAAGACCGCATGAAACCAGTTATTGTCAGAGTGCACTGGCCCACAAAGCTGGATTTTACCGGTCCATTAAAGTTGCCCGCGTGTTTATTATGCATAAACTCACATTTACTCTCGATGGTCTTCAAAGACACCGGGCGGTTGGTCCTTAGTAACGGACGGTGCTGACTGTCCTCAGTTGATTAATAACATTAAAAATTCACGATGTGTTCAAGTCTACGAATAACATGAACATTTTATAAATAAAGTTACAGTGTTGATGTTCTTAGGAAAGCAACGCGGGAGATACGTTTGACAGCAACTAACCCAGATTTCTGATAGTTCTACATAAATGCTAGGTTAGATATGTGAGTAAATTGATTCGTTTAAGAAATAAGCTATGTCAACAGACTCCTGATATCATTTAGACATGCCGATCCTGAGTGATTGTAGAAATGGCAATCTAGTCCTGTGTAGGGAGCTGGAGAAATAGGCCACTTTGCGTTGCTTCATTTATTCTTCATTTAACCCGCAAGCAGCAACAATTTTTTTGCTAGCTTGCTCCATCTCCTGTGAATGAAAAATATTTGTCAGTAAACTAGGGAATTATGTGAAAGATCGTCCTAGATAGCAGTTGCCGTTATGCCTCGTTGTACTTCATCTATCAATAAACGTTTGTATATATCGTATATTATCTATAAAGGTCGAGAGTAATTTACTTTCATTTGAAATGGAAGAAGCTGATGTCCTAGGATAAAATGCGCTATTCTTTCCAATCAAGATGTTGCTTATATTCTGACAACATAATCTCAAGGGAAAAGGTTTGACTGACGTCTGAAAAAAGGTTCCATCAAGCAAACATTTCAATTCGACAGTCCTGTAGGTCTTGAATCAATTACTGGCGAGAAGCCAGTTTAGCTGGCTGCCTGAGTGGATTATGAAGGAGGCGGAATGAAGTCCTTTCAACCAGACACAGAGCTCTGTTCGGAGATTTTTGTAAACAACAGCCGATCCCCCACTAGTGTTATTCCTCTAAACTCACTGCCCTCTGCGTTTAATTATGTGATGGCAATGTTTGGCTCAAAGGGATCAACTAATAAGTGGAAGAGCTCAGACAAAAAATCTTCCATAGTTGTAGGTAAGTCGTTGTCGTCGTCATCGTCGTCGAAGACTTTCACGTCAGTAGCTTTAAATAGGTTCTTAATACATGAATCATCATTGCTATTTCTGTGATTTTGTCTGAAAGAAATGCCGGAGACAAGCCTTGATGTTTTGTTCAGTTTCCAGTTGACCGAGGCTGCTTCACCGGGTTAACCTTCTACAGAATGATTCAAAGATGTCGCACATTACCGTAAACCTATTTGCTTTTCCTCCGCCATGCATAAGGGTGAGTTAGAGATGCCAATAAATGTCATGTGACCAGGACCATTTGAATGAATTATAGTCTTTAGCACAAAGATCGTCAAAGTGCTCGAAGGGTCAGTAGACAATCTTTGGCTTTGACTTTCCTGCCCACAGGAACTGAAACAAAAAAAAAAGTCTTTCTCTTCGTGAGTTTATACAATACGCACTCGTGAGCGAACACGGCTTCATATTTTTGACATAAACCAGTGACACATGACTCACTCTTATTTAATTTATATTGCTTGGGGTACTACATGACTGCTCATAAGAAAAAAAAATGTCATTGCTATTGTCTCCATATTCAATCAAGCACTTGTTCCTTTTATATCAGTCTTTGAACTCTGCGCATGAACAACAGCGTGTACTAATCTTACAAGTGGCAGATGCTTGTGATCAGCTTTAGGCCCATCACAGCCAGTAAGTAAGGAGCAAGGACAGTAAGTCATTAAGTCACAAGGACAACCAGTTAATAATGGCACAAGTACAGGCAGTCAGTAAGGGCACAAGGACAGCTACCCAGTGAGAACATGTGCCAGGCGAGGAAGGAGTGTGAGCCTAATTATAAAATTGTTTATACTGCAGTGGTGCGACCAGGAGACGGCAAAAGAGGGTTCTGGAATATTTCTCCATCAGAACGCTGTGGACTCATCCTCTCTCTTTCTCAGTGCTTGCCCGACGTTTTATGCTGAACTCTGGTTTTGTTTCCATGGTGACGCCATGCAAGGTCTCATTAAATCGGCCCGGTGATGTACACATTCAAATCCGTTTCATGTTTTGACTTTATGATTTTCTTCCTGTGATCATTCTTTTATATAAGCCGTCGCTTTTGTCCCTTCACAATCTTCATCTTATTACCGCTGCCTCCATTTCCGCTGTTACTACAGCTGTTACCCTGGCTACGCTACCACGACCACAGCCACTGCAATCGTCGTCAGTGCCCATAACACCATCACCATAACGACCAGTACTAAAATCAGGGAATTGCTTTATACCCGAGAGTCGTGGGAGCAGGTAAATAACCGATATGATCGCAAGAAGCTTCATCGGCTTGGAAGACACTGCGTCTTCACTCTGCATGGAGCAGCGACTGTTTTCGAGTCATCGGACTTTTGCATGCGTGATGGCTGACAATCACAGGCATGGTCAATAAAACGAGGCGAAGCGGGGGAAACACTTTTTGCCCTAAATTTCTTCTCTTCACGTCAGCAAGTCCCGACCACAGCGCACCACACATTTTAACCGACATGCTCTTGCACTGCCTCCACGGCTAAATAGGTTTGTCTCCCTCCCATACTGTTTGTCGGAAGGGGAGGGGAATAAGAAGTGAAGGTTAGCAGAGAGGAATGTCTCTTAGTCTGAATATACAGGTTTTCATGTGCAGGTCAAATAAACAGGGTGATTGTATATGCCTTTCACTTATGCTTAGTTTGTTGTCACCATGTGGAACCTGTGGCCCTGAGCTCGATGCTTTATTAGGAATTTATCTTGTCCACCTCTCACTGGCCGTACATCTTTTGCAAAATTTATTGTATAAGGTAATGGTATAATAAAATAAGTATAGTGTGTAGTCTATAATGTAAACTCTGAAATACATAACGTGTGATGTACAGTGTAATCTACAATATATTACCCATATTTTATTATGTGTTCTGTGCAGCGTGTATTGAATAATAAATAGCCTATAGCAGATAATATGTGATGTATAACATGTAGTCCATAATCTATAAGCTATGATTCACCTGACATACAGTGGGCGGCCGGCTAAAGGACGTTGGAGGTTGAATTGGTTTCCGTCTGAAAGCGGTTAATCTCTTCAGTGGCATGTTACCAGTTTGCCAGCTTGTCCTTTTCCTTGTCTTGAACTTGTTGCACACGCACTACAGAAGCAGTGATTCTTGCTTCTATAAGCAGCCTAAGATAATCTTGGTCTCAGTAGAACTGAGATTAAAGGGCTGGGATTGCGGAGTGTAGCTGGACCTCTTGGGTCAGACGGTATACGTTGTCCTTTATAAGGTGAAATATCGACGTCCACCATGCTGATGCCAGGAAGCCTCAGAGGTCTGCTCTTGGCCGGCAGCTTAAAGAAGTGAGCAAAGGAAGGATAGTAACACTTTGACCTTAAGACTCGCAGCTCATTTTCTGTGAGATACTTAGTGCTCCAGGCATGAAATGCACCTGACTTTCCTTTACACTTGCACCGTTGTCTGCTGAATTTTATAAAGTTCTGAAGAAAATTGATAATTAAACTGCTCTGTTGCTCAAAATTTAATGGCTTTTCAAATTTCAGGTTTATAATGTGCTACGATGTGTTAAAACTATATTTAACTTAAATTTGAATCGATCAGTCTGTTTATTTATTCTTCCATCCATACATCAGTAAACAATCAGTTAATGAATCAAGAAACATTTGAATAAGAGAATCAATAACTAGCAAAGAAGCAAGCTCGCGAGCTGCCATGATGCCTAGTTCCGCCAACTGTAGATGGCCGCTGCCGTCTCTCCCAGCTTAGCTCCAGTTGCGATGAGCGGCCGTATGTTATGATTAATGCCATGCTGGCTGACAGTCGGCACTAAATGGTCAGTCAGAGGCCCCTCTGCCTCAGTGAACATCAGTAAGAGCCCACTTGTCTGACACTTCTGATTGGAAACAGTCTGCTCCATAGTTTGAGAACAAAGCTATTACATTCCGGAGTCTGTTCCTCGTGAGTCTTCTGGGTTGCCATGTAAGCTCGTTGCTGGTAATTTCCTCTCACTGCTCGTTATCGTCAAAAGACAAGGGATTCTGGATTTTGTTACATTCTTTAATCATCTTCATTTCCTGGTTCGTTCTGGCACGGCAGTGACAAATGTCCTAGCGTTGTCTCCTGGAAATTCAAACTGTATCGTCACTGCTGTTACAACTTGAAAACTTCTGTTATTGCTTCATATTACGATCATCATCATCATCTTCTTCTTCTTCTGTGGGCGTTTTTTCATATTTTTTGTGTTACATGTCCAGGTTCTTTATTTTAGGCAGGTAGTTGTGCCAGGTAGATAAGCACATAAACATGCACCTCTAATAATTTCCCCAACGTTTCCAACATCGACACCCACTAATGCACGTACACAATCGCATGGGCATGTACATATGCACGCATGTGTTGGCTTTGTCTAATTTTAACATATTATATAATTCATTATTTCAGCACATTTTCACACGTCACACTGACTTTTATTTACCGCACTCAATGACCTTAGCTTCTCTTTTACTCAAAAATACATGCTGAAATCGAGATATTGATCCAGGAGTAACATATTTCAGAATTCATTTGGTCCTTTGAGGGGTAAAACTGTCCAGGGATTCTCATACATTTCTTTTGGGGAGCATCTCTTTTCTTGCAGTAGGACTTCATGAAAAAATTAGTGTTTCAAGCTACCTCTTGCACCTGCCTCCTCGGGTACCTAGGAACATGTGCCGGGATGTAGAACGTGACTGCTGTTGTTCTGTACAAACCATTTACAAGCAGACGACAGGTGAAGGACTTGAACAACGACAGTCGTCTTGACCGAGCAGTTGATGAAAATGCCAGTAAAAATAGCGAAGACGTGTCAAACTATCAAGAGCAATCACTCCTGCGAACCATGAGATGATTGCTCTGCAGGCAAGCCCTCCGCAACTGTTTTCACAGCGAAGGGAGGGGCTAGAGATGATGGAGGCAGAGTAAGTAATTCATGAAGCTCGGCACCTGTGTTTGTTTGTCATCATCACCGCCTGAAGGTCGTGGGACGCGTAGTGGAGAGCGCGTAAAGGGAGACTAGCGAGGTCCTTATCATGATCGTGATATAAGAAAGACTTAATTAGAATCGTACATTTGTTGATTGTGACGTTACCTGCAGAAATGGGCCAACATGCATCACACTTAATCTGCTTTAATATGGGATAAATGCTAGATAAGGTTTCAGTGCCTATCTTCCACTTAGGCTGGGCTGAGTCTTGCAGTTAAAATACGACGCCAGCGCCATTCGTTATCCCAGAGGTTACCGAGGGTTGTTGGTCTGAGGTTTCTTACCACGTTTTCCGTGCTTGTTATGTTTTTACAGATTACAGAGCTCGGACGAGACCTCACCGCGTGTGGCCACATGACGGTGAAAAAGTGACAACATCAGCCATTATCCTAAAATAAAAAGGGTGGATGATAAATCTAACCGAGTCTAACTGAAAGAGGACAGCAATTTAGCATTTATGCAGAGACACTTTCACACACACACACACACAGAGAGAGAGAAATATACACCCGTATACGTTCGCTTGCTTGCACGAAAAATGAACTATACAGAAAAGAGATACAGGAAAAGAAGTGACGGAAAGTTTGATATATTTCTCAAATCAGTGATGTAAAAAAATGTGTGAAGAAAATATTTTTATGTCCTACAAAAAAAGGTCACGTGTGCATTGTGTTTAAAAATAAATGCTATTTTCATCAAGAAATAATTGAGAAGACTGTTCCGAGAAGAAGCACTGCAGCACTGGAACCGGTTTAACTCGTGTCTTTCATGTACAGCAGCCCTCGGCAAGTCTGACGTCAATCCACCCCTCCTCCATCCATCCTAAATGGCCTGACGACAAAAGCCTCCTGTGCACTGAAAAACATCTACAGCCAGCGCCGTGCGCTGAGCACTGGCGTACTTCCAGTGCGGTTTCATCTTCACGCATCAACGAACACAAGTTAAAAGACCTAGAAGGAGAGAAAGAAGAAAACAACAAAATAAAAAAAAAACTAAGACGAAAGAGAGAAAAGTAGTAAACATGCTTCATCTTGTGTTAGCAGACGGAGCCGCACAGGGACCAATGATATTGACTTTCCTCCTGAAACATTCCTCCAGTGCCAGACTGCCCAGCTCTTGGTTAACCACCAACACACACACACACACACACACTACTCACCATTCAAAAAATAATGATGCCACTTAGCATCAACAATCAACACCTGCATGCATCCCACCTCATGCTACACCTGGCGATCTTGGTGTGCCTGCCTACCCGATGGTGCTGACGATAAAGCTGACACGCACTGAAGCAGTCTGGTGCACCCAAGTCACGTGATGCAAAGAGGCTGGCTTTTGTGGCGAGGGTCCCCTTTAAGAAGCTGCATTGCGGCTCTTGTCTGTCGATGGTCTGCCTTGTCCGCCACACACTCCTGTCTGTCCATCTGCATCCCACCCCACTCCCGCCTTTTGTTCATCTTCACTTCTTTTCTTTTTCCACTACTCCTTTCGGTCCATCAGCATCTCGCCCTGCTCCCGCCTTTCGTTCATATTTACTTCTTCTTTTCTTTTTCCACTTTTTTCACTCTTCTTTCTTTGTTTGTTTTTTTTGTCCAGGTTTGCGTTTTTGCTTGCTGGCTGACTGAGCAACAAGTCAATTTGCTATTTTTACTTTAATTGCTTTCCTTCGAACAGTGCTGTTTAAAATCGGGCAGAATTCTATTCACGTCGATAGCGGGGTATGAAGTAGTAGCGGGAGCCTGGCGATTTTTTAAAGACTTTGATTGTAAACTTAAAGCCAACTCAAGTTATGGCTTCAATATATTTTTATCTTTATACATACATACCATTATACTTCATATACTTATATATAAAACGTATGTCGCAGTCAGGTTTTCCAGCAGTAGTTTTGGTCTCTCTTTTGGTTCCCTTTGCAGAAGTTTGAATATTTCTACATTAAAAATATAACAAAGGCTTTTGTAAGTCATGCGTTAACAATCTATTTCTTTCTGGCGTTTCACATGTACTTGTGTAAAAAGGATAAGAATTTTTACTTCTGTACTTTAACCGGGTTTCCTTCGCTGTTTGAAAAGGACTAAATATTCATCTACTGAAATAACTTGGCGCTGGCTTATCAACCCACACACTGATACGGGTACCCTTTTTAGATCTTTACAGCTTACATAAATCAGTCAACTGCCATGTTCTAAATTTGTTTGAACAAAAATATAAAAAAAACACGCCAAAGATGCCAAACCTGCGGTGTTTAGCAAGATAAGATGATAATGTTTTCTTCTTCCTAATTTGTTGACCTACATGTTGACTCATTTATGGAAGTATATTCACGAGTTTGTTTTAGATAGCTTGAGGCAGAGTATAGGACTAATTATTGCTTTATTCCCGAGATTTATGGTTCAAAGTGAAACACATTGTATCCAAATTCTGCCAGTGCTTTCTACGTTATTAAATGTTACTTGACAAAACTTGTCTGCACTATAAAGACTTTAACCAGAAACACGGATATCTCAGTAGAGTTCAATCACAAACACCTCAGCCATGGAGAGGAACATAATAAGATTACAAAGGTATGGCACACACGAAGATATAAACAATAGATCTATAAAAGAAAGACAACATCAAGAAAGAAATACTAGATTTTAAAGGCAGCTAAATGTACATCACATTCTATCTGATAAATATACAGCATTTACTGTCTGGATGGTGTTTCTTCAGGCTGTTTAGTGTGCATCATTTTCTACTTGGCTGATGTACGTTCAGGATGATGATGGATGTAGCTCATTATCTGTTTCACTGACCAATTACTTCATCGCTAGCTGATGAACCGTGAAGCTGCTTGATGTACATCCTTCTGTCTGGCTGATGATTGTTCATAATTTAGCTGATGTACCCTCAGGCTCACTGAAAGTGCATTATTTACCGTCTTCCTGAAAGATTTCACGCCAAAAGAGATAGGAATAAAAGAAAGGAATAATATAAATTTGAAGGAAAGCGAACCTTAAAATGCCCACCAGTATTAAAATATGAGGACATTAATGTCGCTCTAAATGGGAATCTTCCTCACGCCGGGTGCAAGAACATGCCAATGGCTGAAGAGAATGCGCCGTTACACTTAAATGCTGGACACATCAGTGCTTCAACAAGAGGAGGCAATAGAGCTGTTCACATAAAGCCGTCGCATATAGCTTTCAATGCGGAAATGAAACCCCTCAACGAAACAAGTGTTTGAAGAAGGATCTCAGCTTGCGTGGTAAACAACAATTTCCGTATTGCTTTGTTAACAGGTACACCCCACGAAACATTAATCGAAACGCCGACATGGGCTCTTTAAAGTGGATGGCCTACTTTGACATGGGGCGTTAGAGAAGCCTAATTGAAGTTGAGAAACCTTCAGCAGCTCGTTTTAGTTATCGCTGCCAGCGGATGTTATCCGTTAGTGAAGATAAAGTGGGAAGAACCAAGGATAGTTCTTGAGGGTACAGGGCTGTATGAGTAGACTAAAACTAGCAAAGTATAATGTCTGTGACTTGAAAATCCGCGAGAGAACCAGTTATCTCGACGTTTGCTTTTCTTGTTGTTTTGGGTTTCTTGGAAATGTCAGACTTCCTGCAATACTTTAGACGTCGGGCAGTATTTAGTCTTTCTTTCTTTCTGGACGCAGATTTTCACAGTAGATATCAGTGTTGCTAGACACCTGTGCGTGGTCCTACTTTTGTGGACATGAACATTCAGTTTACTTTGTAATACGGTCATTTAGAACTAATAAGAGCGCAAAACTGTTTACGAATGGATGGGCTGAACACAGTACATGATGTTATTACAATGTTCGTACAAATTATATTAACACTAATACGGACTGTGGTGTCAACTACTGTTTGGCCGGAATTTAAATGGTATTGTTGCTTACTAGTATTTGCGTGTCGAACACAATGGTGAACAACTTGAGACTGTAAATCATCTTGAACACATGTTGCATGTTTTGAGAATAAATTATTTCTACCATTTAAATGTTAAGACACATTTTGCTAACCCTGCATTTTCCCAAATCAAGGCGAATAACCGTCTTTTTTTCTAAACGTACAAACCTAAAAATATATCGATAGACAGATGATATAAACACGTTTGTGTTATTGATGTTAAAAGCAATGTGAGAGCTGGGACAAGATGTTCATTAAACGTGACATCACATTTTTCACCTTTTGACCTCTGCGTCTGGTGATGATTGTATTTCTCTCGAGAATGGATAGCGAGTAATCAGACTCGGAGCTTGGCTATCGTGTACAGAGCTTAGCCAGTGTTTATAAACGATTTACACTCTTGTAGTCCCTGACCGTCTTCCGCCATCTTGTCTTCCTTTGCGTTATTCAACAGTTTGCGAAGCTCGAAATCCACCCCAACCACCACCCGCTGTGTTCAAATTCGTAGATGGTCTGTAGTCTCTTGCGGTACCGTGTTGATTAATTGTCGTTTGATACTCTCGGTGATTTCTGGCCACTGTGGGCAAAAATGAGAGATATTTCTCCCCTCAGAGCAGGTTTTGACAGAATCAGGTCAAGCGAAACAAGCCAGTGGCAACATTTAGATCTTCTGGGGGAGAGTTCTGTCCTCTTCGCCTGGAAGATCCCATTATTAAATGGCATTGTCGGTGGGGAGCAGAGAGTAAGGCGTCTGCCGCCATGACTGCTTGTCTGCAAGTCCTCGCCAGTCACAAGAATTGTTTCAGGCTGCTGTCTTGCGACTGTCAGGGGTGATGCAAAGCTCGGCTCTCGGTATAAGCACCCCTTCACACACACCCACCCCCAAAAAAGCTTGAAAGCTTAAAACGTTTGACAATATTTAACACACACACACACACACACACACACACACACACACACACACACACACACACACACAGAAACTAGAATAATTAAGATCCTTATAATAATTAAACATTTAAAACAAAAAGGTAGAATAATTTAATATTTAAGTAGAAATATGCACTATGCACGAGAAGTCAACATGAGAATGAGGCTGGCTAGTACTAAACATTACGTCTCAAGTATGAGTGGTTAGTCCACAGTTCCCCAGCGCGCTGAAACCTTTATATTCAAATAACACTTAACCTTTACACTTGTTTGTATATTGATGGTTGTAAATTATAAAACAGATGGTTGGTTGGTTAGTGTGGTTTAACGCTGTGGCAGCAACCGTGGCAATGTAACGGCGAAAAAATATTACTAATACATTTACTTTATGTATGTACGACTAATTGAACATTCTCTGATTTTCTTTTCGTTTTTAAGTCTACAACCGTCGTCTGTAGGTTTCTGCAGTAGGCCGCAAATTAGAAAAAGCTAAATAAGTTTAGTTATTAATGGCAAACCCACAAACAATCAAAGTCGTGAATGTAAGACCTTGGAATGCTGAGGGCTGACATTACGACTCATCTTTGCAGTAAAGATGGACACACCATCAATCTTAGACTCGATTTACACTAAAAGCCCCTAGAGACAAGATGGCCTCTAGTGCCCAGTCTTGGCCTCCTTACTCAGCACACTGACCTCTAAAAACCTCAGTGTTTGAGACAATGGGCACTTGTTGAAGACACCACTAATGGCAAAACAGATGTCGAAATTTTTTTTTAACCGTAGACCATGCACAATTTTTTGAAGTCTGACTTCTTTGATAACAACCGTCTCAGATTTGACAGCTCCTGTTAATCTTGTTGCTAGTATTGTAATGCGTGTGTTTGCATGCGCTCATTCACACTCACACACTGACTACTCACTCACTTATTGATGTGTCCACCCCATAATGACCTCCCCAGACTGCACCACTCAGTGGAGCCCAAGCTCTTTCACTTCATTATCGTTAAGTACACCCGCTCGTAAATCGTGTCTGTCTAGCCTTGACCACAAGGTGGTACGGACATTGCGGAAGATATGAAGCGAGAAAAGATGCGACTAAAAGAGCAATTCATTCATCAGCCGCTCCACCACCATTGGGATAGTCTCGACATGAACAGAAAGGTGGGGATAGGGTAAAGGGGGGGGGAAGGATTGGTGAATAAGGAGAATTAAAAATAAAAGACTGGCAGGCTAACAAATATACAGGCTGAGAGTAAAAGCTACAAACAAAACACAAAGACGAAGCATCATAATTTAACCTTTCCTATATTTGTGATAATTAGTCAATTTCCATAAATCTTACTTTTTTACTCTCTTTTTGAGCTAAAGCTGCATCTTTGTTTGGCCTCGCTCTTAAAATAAACATCGATAAATTCCTAGATAATACCTCTTCAGACAAAGTCCTTTGGGGGAAAATTGTTTGACATGAAGTGGACTTGCAGGAACTTCATTTTTGTTGCGATGAAATAGCTTGGCTAGATAAAAAGGAGCTGCCATTGTAAGGATGATATACACACTGGTCGGCTGTCAATGCAGGGCGCAGTGACTTGCCGGGCTTATCGCTGGCACCAGCCACACGTAACGCCCATAACTCAGGCTAATGCCATGGCACTTGGTGCAGGCAGCCAGCTACTGCTCGGGATAATGGTAAAATCCAGGAGGGGTGCCCCGCCAGAACACACTGGGGCTCACGAGGAGGATCCGTATGGCTCCCTTTTTCCCAGTTTCGTGCCTGGAAATGATGCCCGAACCATGGACAGGGACCCGGGCAGCGTTAGAACCCAGTTCAAAATAATCTCTGTTTCTTTTTCCAAATTTTTTTTCCTTGCCAAGAGAAGCTACTGTTACCAAGGGGCATTTAGCGGTCATCATTTTCAATGAATGTGTTTGTTTCTTAAAGAAATGTGTGTTCTTTTCTGTTTTTTTTTTTCTGCGAAGTTTATTCATGGCTGAATGTGGTTTATGTTATTGTAAAATATATTTTGAGTTATTCAGGCTAAGTGTTATCTTTGTTATTAAACACCTTTTTATGAAAATGTAAATATCAATAAAAGCTGGATGTGATGTTTGTAGTCATCAAGATCATTTATTGAAAACCACTTTGCAGAAGCATTATAATTTTTGATATCATAAATGGTTTATTAAAAATGTTATGGTCATGCATGGTAATGTTTTCATTGTAAAGATGAGTTTGTGGAAATACGAGAAGCAGTCACGCGATGTTTGGCATCTGTGTGGGGATGGGTTTTAGATAGTGGGAAGAAAAAAAACGACTATTAATATTAAGGGGAATTATGATGACAAGGAGCTTGATGATAACGATGATGAGGTGGAGGAAAAGGACGATCGTCCTTTTCTTCCACCTCATCATCGTTATCATCAATGTTAAATTGCTGCAGTTATGCAACTAATGAAAAACGCTGACTATAGAGTTTAAAGAAGTGATGAGCTTGTTGTGACATGATGTAATCGTAAGCCTCATCATTACCGCCATTGTCATCAGTGTGGTTTCTGTCAGTAGCTTGATGTTCAGGCTATTCAAAGTACTCGGCTTCGCTAGCCCTAAACAAAATATCTTACAATGCCCCCCACTTAGCAACGGAAACATGTATTTTACACGTGCAAATGCTGTCTTAAAACTTTAGGGTCGTCAAAGGGACGCCTAGGCTTTTCCCTTTTTAAAGTGAAGACGACAAACTGTACATGAAAACCTCAAGGGGTCCTTTTGTAATAGCAGAACAAGTGGAACAAAGAAATCGTACAAATCTGCTTCAGCTAGCATTTTGCAGTAATTATTACTTTACTGGATCTGGAGAGAAAAGTTTACATTTATTCTTGCTTGATCGTTTACGAACTTTTCAGTGTGATCGATTTTTAAGTTTTCTTTTCTACAACAGACCCATGCGTCAGTTGGAGAAATGTTTTGATTAATCAGAAAACTTAATGTGTGGATGTAAAAAAAAGTTTGTATCCTTTAATTATTGTATTTTCAAAGAGATTGAGCAAAGAGCACTATGAACGAAATGAAGCTTAAAAATGAGGACAAGCGAGCTTTTTCTCAAGGGTAAAAATTATTTAGTGCGGCATGCGTGCATTTAAAAAAAAAAGAGACTACGACCGTTGACCGGAACGTGTGTTACTTGCGATTGTGTCCCAAGAGGATTTGCTGACTCCGCTAAGATAAGCACGGGGTCCAAGCTATGGAGCGAGAGTAAGTCGTTTCCCCAAGGCAAAATGGGGAACTAACGAAAAAAAAAATCATATTTTCATTGTAACAATCCTCAGACTCCGTGGACACAATTTGATACTTCTTTTTTATAATCCAAGGGCACCTTTGCCACCGCTTTATAACTACGGCTTCAAGGATGAAACAATATCTGCAGGATCTGGACACCACTTTATAACATAAGAAACAAGACGCTTATCCTCGAGTTTCTCATGTTACCCGCAGGGCAGCAACGTGCACTCGATTCATAACTACGGCCCCTGAAGAATGGTAAGACTAGGAAATAGCACTGTCTTTAAACTCAAAAACATTACTGTACAAACTGTACAATGCTCCCGTTTGTATTCCTGCAATGAAAACATGTTAAGACTTGCGCACTGGAGGAACCTTGGCGCGCGCAGACGAATGATAAAAAAGGCGGAAAATCTCAGTGACTCGCATGGGAAAGTACTGGAATAACTAAATGAGGCGTGCGGCCACCATAAAGACGTTGTAAATATGATCTTCAACTTCGCCACCAAACATTATACACCCACATGAAAGACGGAGTTAAGACACCAGCGCACGTGGCCAAGAAATGGAATGCCTCTTTTTACATTCTGTTATTTCAAAGCACGTACTTCAGCTTTTGTTGTTAAGCTGTAATTTTTTTTTTTGGTGAATTTGTTCTTGCTTCTTATGATTGTGTTCAGACAAGTTTACGGTCTGCGCCGTGTATTAGAAATCTGTGGAATATACGCTCCCTCATGATTAAGAATGGTAACTCCTAGTGTTAGAAGTCAGCAATAAAATAACAAAGTATATGATAAAAATAAAGTGTGCCCGTGTCTGCCATACTGGAGAAAAAAAGGAGCCGTTAGATTACGACTAGACTCAGATACTGCCTAGACACTTCCGCCTACACAAAGAGCATGATACCAATTTGTTTACGCACGATAAACGCGAGCTTACGACGCATGATAAGTTGTGTTTACACATGATAAAGCCTTGTTTACGCATGATATACCCAACATTTTATTGTGTGTAATCGCTCGTTTGCGGCTGTTGAGACCTGTGCGATCTTTGCTTAATTCGAAACATCTTTATCATCATCTATCAGCAAATTTCTAAGAAAAAAAAACACAAGGCAATATCAAGTTGGTGAACTAATTCTGCCTAGGCGTTTTGACCCGGCAGTCTGTGAAGTATACATATTTCCTCAATATTCAGTTAAAGACAGAAGGCGAGTAACAGCAAATAAGGTAAAGGTGATGGAATGTTGGTCATAATGCTTTTTTACTTTTAGAACAGCCTGCATGCAACACAAATACTAACTGATGCTAATCAGTGCTAGATAATGAAAGTTATCGAAAAGGTGCGTATTAAATAAACACCTTATTCCGTTTCTGTTTGATTTTTATCTTCAAAACATCATCGCTAACTACAGAGACGGTTTTACAGATAAGGAGCCTCATTACCTCCCTTTTTGTGGTGTAATGATGTTTATTGATTGCCCCTGACTACATTGTTTCACTTTGAAGTCTTTCAGCGTTGAGTATCCTTCATAATACATCCACCTAGCTTAACCTCGTTCGGCTTTTATTGTAAACTGATAAAGTCCAGCCTGCTTTATTACTGTTCTGTTGTTTGGTTTATTTATTGTTCCTTTGTTAAATGGATGGTTTTCTACAGCATGATCTAGTGGGAAAAGCTGAACTTTACTTCACACCTACAGCGGAAATGTTGAAATGCAGTTATACTCTGAATGGGACACTGCAAATAGACAAAGGGACTGAAAGAGTTGATAAAACAAATATTTCTAAGCCATTTAATAGTGGAACCATCCACATGGACTGATTTTTTTATTTCTCTCTGTTTTCGTGTCTCTGTCTACATAGTCTCTCCCCCCTTCCTTTCCTGCCCTCAACTCCTGCTGTGAGAACGTTTGCCAAGGCGACTAGAAATATATGGTGTCTGACTAATTAATACACATAAACCACATATTAAAAACGTATATTCACATCATACTCTACCTCTTATTTCTCTTTTTGTCAACAGCCCTCTGGTATCACCTGCGGTAAAATATCAATGAGAAAGTTGTGTTTCTATATTACTCTTTCTCTCACTAACTGGTCTATTCCGCTCAGTGTGTGTCGCTATGTCATTAAGAATCGTTAATTAATATGTGTGCCGATATGATTCACTGTTCTGGACTCTATGACATGGCGGCGATTGTTAAAAAATTGCTGCCATTTCTCCTTTACTCAGCGAATTTCCTGCTGACAAACGCGCGCCAGTTCAGAATGGCTGATACGATAGATATTGCCTGTTAACCTAATACCAGCGAGGCATGAAATGTTAAGAGACCGGCATGACTGCATTTTATTCGGCGACAGTAATGGAGAAACTGTACGTGCCACGTTTGCGAAGCAAAGGGATGCTTGCTTGTCAGTGTCAGGAGATTCCTTGCAACTTTGCAACTTTTGTCGACGATGCTGGTGGGAAGAAAAGATTCAAAGCGACGCCGGCTTCAGTGAGTTGCTTCCCCACCCCCCATCCTGTCGGCGGGGCTCTAAACTCAAGGGGAGAGGGGATTGGTTTTTTTTTACACCGAACCAGCAAACTAAGCTCATATCATGGCAAGACAGCCCTGTACACCCAGGGGTCTGTAGCTTTTGCCCGAGGTCCTTGACAGAATGACGTGTCCTCGCTTAAATTCGCGATAAAGATGCTTTTGGCAACAGCAGATGTCGGCTGCACACCTGTAGAACATTTATCCTTTGACAGTCTGATTCTTCTTCCAGTCATTTCCGGCTTCTTAACTCAAGCTACGAGAACAATGGTTGGATTTCAACAGAGCGTTGACGCGAGCACCAAAAAAACATCGTTAAGAAAACTGTCAGGAAGCGACCTACCGCACGTGCATCAGATGTGACATGCGCACTGCAGCACAGGGAGGGAGAGAGATACAGAGAGAGCGAGAGCATCAAGGATAACGACTTCAGATATAGATAGTTTGTATCATTAGGATCTTTACCATGCTGATCTCTGTGAGAAGATTTTAAAAAAAATCATGTGTAAATATATTGAACACATTACTTACTGACGCGTTCGTGTCACAGTACATTTGAACGGGAGATATCGCGCTATTAATATGACTTCGTGTGTATGATATAGGAGATAAACTAGTTTTTGCTGTTTGTAGGCAGGTGATAAAGTGTATTGTACTAGAAGTTGTTGGACATTCTAAATCTAGTGAGTGATGAGTTTTCGCTAAGTCACAAGAAAGGATTGTTGTGTTGTTGGACATTCGGGGGATCGAGCATCACACGTGTGTATCACCGCGGTTCCCCGATCACGCTCTCAACTCAAAGACAGACTTTGTATTTTTTTCCATATTATTTAAAGTATGAAAGACAAATAGTATTCAAGGTACTTTAAATTATGTTTATTTAAATGTATGTCATTAGGATTGTAAGACAGAATAACCTGTGAGATGCAGGTTCCTTCACCGGCAGGTTTCAAAGGTTTGTTCTGACTTTCCGTTTTCTGTCCTGCGACACCCCGTAGTACGATAATAACCAGATATCCGACTTTAACATGTATTGTAAGACTCATGTCTGAGTCTAAACTTCTGTGCAGCATAGTTTCTTGTCCTTTTTATGGCTGTTGTTCAAGAATGAGGATGTTGAAGTTGCATGCTTGACTTCCTGCTGTGTGAGTAGTAGTCACTCGACTAAAGTTGGAAGTGAATTGTTAGTAGTGTTTATATTTTATGTTGCATGGGGTACTTTATTTTTTTAAGGAAATATTGAATCGATTTAACATAGAGTTAACCTGTGGGAAATGAAGTGTTTATGTCTGAATGCTGGAATATTGTATGGTTCATATAAGGTAGAGTTTGATTAGTGAAAAGAGAGTTTCTTCTGCAGTTAATCTTGTATATCTGTGTTATTCTCCCCGGCAGTGTTCGCCACCTATCAGGTAAAACCACACTTCGTTATGGTGTTTGTTCATAAATGTAGTTTTCAAAAGTAGACGAATGTCGAATACTGATAATGGAAAGGGATTTTGGGTGTCTGTCATAAAGTCTTTGATCCAGAAAAAAAGTATAATGCGACCTGGACGGTCAAGGCAATCTTGTGTTATTTGTTGAAACATTGCTCAATTCTCACGACTCTGAGCAAACAAACGGACGGACAAACTAGGCAATATAACTAATCTGTTACCCAATGATCCTAATACCTAACCTTTCATGAGGCTTTTAGAAATGTTAACTAATAAACAATTAATTGCTGCATCACATTTGAGAATGTAATTGTGAGCTGTTTGCTGTTGTAGCAACTAAACTTCTTCCCCATGCAAGTTTCTTCGATAAAGTGAGAACTAGTTACATGCTCGATCTCAAATATCTCTACCTATATTTTCTGTTTCACTTTACCCTGGTCTTAAATTTCCCTTTCGAACATCTGCATCACTTAACACTTTTTGGCAAAGCAGTTTCCTGAATCATTTTCTCGGATTAAAGGTCCAGGCTCAGAACCCTGGCCAGTTTACTGCGGATTTTACTTCCAACAATTTCCCATTAAGCTGTTTAAACGCCCGCAGTAAACTTGCTGTCACCACCTGCAAACGTGTTTGTTGTTTGAATTGCAGAAAAAAGCCAACAGCTTCATTTGTCTCCTGAGTGATAAATTCTTGCTGTTTCGTGTTAATGTTAAACATTCTGCTACATGCTGTCTTCAGCCTTCTTTGTCTTGCACCTACCCCACGTTAAAGATATATTTAAGGGTGCAAGTATGTTGATCCTTAAATGCCAAAATCAGCGACAAACTTTTGATGTTTGATTATAGAAGACATGATATGTCTCCACACCAATCATTTTCCTACTTGTTGCAGCCTCGGTGAGCTGACAGCAAGTGGAAGGGAATAAACAGTGTGGGTTAGAAAATTTCTTTAATACGTATTTTCGTTTGTTTGTTTGTTTTTGTTTTTGTTTTGTTTTGTTTTTTTCTTTTTTGTCGACCAAACCTGAAAATATGAGGATTTACCGTCACTCTGTGTTTGATAAGCTTAACACAGCGTGGATTCAGACAGTTGATATCGAAGACACATATGCACACACACACACACACACACACACACACACCAACGAACACATGCACCCACGGGCACATACACACGCAACATAATCCGCATACGATCACACATAAACGCGCACATCCACTTGAAAACACACACACACACACACACATTTTGATAATGTTAAATGTTCTACTGGTACGTAGGTCTGTTAATGAGTGGCCTCCCTTAACTATGACACGCTGTGCGACAGAAAATGGAAGCAGGTTTCCCGCCAGGCTCTATTGGGTGTAGAGGGCGCCACTGTTAGAGCTAATGAAATCAGGCGGACAAAAACCTTCTCTCCAAAGTAAACCAGATGTGCGGAACAAAAGTTTGCCATTTAACCTTTCGTTAGGGTGGGCCAGTCGTGCTAGTAATTTGTTGCAATTTGGAAATGGACATTGTGAATTCAGGCACGAGCGTTCTTTGAAAACCAGAGTCCAGTTTCAGACAATGACTGAGATAAACATGTCTTTGCCAAAGGTAATTGTTTCGATACAAACGTAATTGCTCAGCAGTGTTCATATTATCAGATAAGGGTAATGCCAGAGTCGAAACTGTTGCAGCACAGGTTGTCGTTGTCGTTAATAATTAGAGAGAAAGAGTGGTCAACGCCCGGCAGAAAATTCACCCCCCCCTCTCTTCATCAAGATGTCGACGACGGGAAACCACGTTTTGGGGGAGGGGGGTCGTCTGTTAGTTTTCGCTAGCAGTGTGTGCGATGAAGCAGAGCTTGTAATTCCCCTCACAGGAAGCCACCTCGACGTG
Organism: Marisa cornuarietis; assembly: GCA_004794655.1. NCBI lineage: Eukaryota > Metazoa > Mollusca > Gastropoda > Architaenioglossa > Ampullariidae > Marisa > Marisa cornuarietis. Next base: position 1,808,404 of record SMMW01000564.1, on the reverse strand, counting down.
AAGGAAATGGCACGCTCTATTAATCACACTTTGTTTTTTCCGGTGCAATAGCCAGGGTCAGGGAGATACAACACCAGAGTGATGGTCTTTCTTCCCGACAGAAGGAGGTTAAGTGAATTCAGTTTCTGCTGGCATTGTCCGATTCTCGGGCCCATGAACTACGGAATAAAAACGAGGCTGATGCGAGTGGAAGTGGCGCAGTGAGCGGGGTATCAATGAAACGCGGGTTGGCGCCTTGGGAAATTGAAATTACTTGTGAACAAATATGACCGTAGGGACCTTTCCTCTTTCTCTGGGAGCAATCATGAATAGTCTTTAACACTGTAACACTTTAACATACAGCCAGGTGATGGTGCTAAAAAAAATACTGTTTTCTTGTCTCTTGTTTTAAGCCAGAAAGCCAAGTTCGCAGAAACCTCGAGGAAGAAACTACCAAATGTTTTTAAGTAAATACGCATACCTGAGTTTTAAAAAAAAGCACACACACACACACACAAAAGTCTAGTTAACTCATTCACTCACTCACTTAGTCATTTACGCGATCAATTGCTTGCTGTTTATATTCTGTCACAGATAATGTGTGAATGATGCAGATACTGTATTCTAAAAAGAACTAAATATTGCATTCTTGAAACTTCTTGTGTGTTTCTTACTACGCAATTGGACACATTGATATCGTGTCTGTATGTACTTACAGACAAGCCATGTTCCCAGAAATGGTTTACAAAACTGTATCTTATAACATATGTTAAGGAAGAGACTAAAGCAGAAAATCTAAAAATACTTTTACCCCGGGTATTGCTTTAAAATAACCGACTCCTAACTTCTCTTCCTAGAGTTGACCATTCTACGACAAAACATTATTCGTTCGGTTTAAATGGAATCCTTATTGTTCACCTTTAATAAAAGACATAACTCTTTTGTTAGAACTGCAATGGAATATCTGGAGGTCGAATATATAGTTCAATAAAGTGACAGCCATTCATGCTGCACACTGAAGTGTTGTAGCCAGTAGGCACTGCCAGCAAAACAAGCAATAAAATAAAGGACCTGTCAGAGGGAGGACTGGCACGCTAATTAGCTGTCGTTGTTGTACACTCTAAGCCCAATCCTGTCCCACTACTTCTGCCCGGACTGTCCGCCACCTGGCTGACTATCAGCCTATCAGAATAAAGGGATCTGTCTTTCACCACCAGCAAAAGTGGGTCGCCACGAGGCCATTACACCCACTTAACCTCTCCAGAGAAGACCAGTGTACTGTCATGTGTCAATACCGAGTTTCTTTACATTACTTGCACGTATAACAAAGAGGTGGAGGATTTTAGCGTCTACTGTGATTGTCCGAACTCGAAAGAAAAAAAAAGATTAAAACAAACACAAAAGGAAGAAAAAAGAACAAACGAAAGTAGGTCAAAGATTGACCAGATATCAAAACAACATTTCTAAAGGAATGAAGATATAAGTTGAAAAAATAATATGATAACTAAACATAATAGTTATCAAACAGGAATTCAAGTACATTTTGAGCTATTATTTTAACCGTGCTGCTGCATTTTTTAAACCAATAATGGCATACCAACGAAATGCGGGTGATTGAAAAACGGCAATTAATGGTCTACACCTTCTCCGTTAATTACAAACAAAACAGCTGTGATTTGGAAAATTGGCGAATTTGCCATATCATGTTCACTTCCCCATAATGTATTCGTTCTTCAGTCAGGAAATAAGACAAATACCACTGAGGAGCGATTTTCCTACAAAAGCTGATCTGGCATGTTCCTAATTTTGGACCGGTATTGGACTCACGCCGCGATAAAGAGCTGGTATCTAAAGAGAGTTGCGACCTGCTTGGTCACACCACCAGTTGACACAATGATTTGACGTTTATTTACCCATGGTGTGATTGACCAGCGTGCCCTTTAGTACAAAATAATACTGCATTCGATTACATTCACAAATCGTCTTTTAAGCCTTTTATTCAAAGGTGATGGAACGATTTACGGTTTGCTTTCAGAAGATGAATGTCAGTTGGGGAGAAAGCCATTCGGCTGTTCTTTTGCGTCGACGCTGTTTTCCCCACATTGCGTGTACTTCGTTTTTGTTTGTTTGTTTGTTTTCTCTTGTCTCCTGATACATCGTTATTTATGTAACTGTAAAGAGGAGGGAGTGCTAAAATGTGTGCACTGCATCCCTGGTGCTGAATACATGAGGCTAGGCAATAGCCGACTAGCCAACATGCTGGTGTCAGCTGAAATGTACTTAAGGTTAGTGTAGATGATTTCTTCCTATTAGCCCTCTAGCTAGCGCCCTAGCGGCGTACAGTGCACCTGGCCCCTAGCATGTCAAATCCTAGTTCCTAGGTCTGGCAATGATGATTACATTCCAACTCATCTACAGGGTGGTCAAATGACGCAACGGCTATAGCACCTGTCACCAATACAGTGGAGGTTGGCTGTCTCAGGTTCAGTTCTCGTCTCGGACACGCTTTTCTTTCTCCGAATGGGATATCTGTTTACAGGATTGGCTGCCTTGCCGTGATATAGCCTTAGTTTCTGGCTCGGCATAAAATACCATCCCTCCCCCTCCCACCAACTCTTCGACAACGGCTGCTGTCTATATTTAGAACACGGCACTTTCATCGCTATAATCTGAAACCAGCCAAATGAATAGAAGACCGTCTGCCCACTTTAAATGCATCATTATTAATAGATGCACGTGGATGGTTTTTATGGATATGAAGCGAGTCGATGTCGTCTTGGTAGGAAACGTGAGTCTCGGCTAGATGATACAGTATGCTTCTTTTCCTTACAGTGACACAAGGCTACGAACATCCTTTTAACTGTAGACTTGCACCCATCTGGAAATGAGAGAAGATTCAATCTAGAATTGTTCTGCCTGTGGAGAATTCCTCGCAAGAACGATTATTTCTAAGAGCGGTTCCCCCCTAGCCGCTCCAACTGCTAACTACGGCTTGTCTGTGTGAAGCAAACCATTTTATCAACCACTGTTTTGACATCTAAAAGGAAGAAACCACTTAACATTTTTTGTTGTTGCTTATCCTCTTCCCTTAGCTTGATTCTGTTCTTAGCTCCAATTATACCTGGTCTAAACCAGTCAGTCAGCATCCCTTCTACTGTCACGTGACATGCAGCAGGCGACCCAGAACCACCGCATCTTTCTCTTCCGCTAAAAATGCGCTTTCTCCTTCATCAAGGTCTCTTCTGCTTTTTGTCGCCGGTATTGTTAACCAGCTAACACCTGGTGCTGTCTATCGGAGTTGTTTTTGTAGTATTTGCACGTCGCGGCAGGTTCCATCCGCCTACAGATACGCTGCACAGACTTTGCGCTTGTTATGAAAACATTCCAGTTTAAAAGTATAATGTTTCGAAAACAGTGTGAGAGAC